>CM049604.1:6015069-6142569 GCA_026979955.1 Megalurothrips usitatus | reverse complement strand
CTCTCTCTCTCTCTCTTTCCCTCTCCCTCTCTCTCTCTCTCAACAAACAGGCGAGTCATCGGAAGAGCAAAAGTGGCACGCGGCATCCGCCGCCTCCGCGTTCGCTCGCGGGTTCGAGTACCGGCAAAACAAACAACCGTCAGAAAGAGAACAGAACCACTAAAATATTTCTTTTTGATAACGCACGATTTTCTTCTTCACTGAAAAAAAAATCCCTTAAAAGTGCACACTGAAGGGAAAAACATACTGATTTTTTTTTAAAAATTGGGTGTAAATATAGAGACGACATTAACGGCCTATACGTTACTCGGGAATGCTCTGTGCCTGCGGCACCGGAAGGCAGCGGCATCCGTCAGACGGGCCGCGTTGCATTTGTTTCCGCGGGAATGCCGCCCCAGTCTGCGCGGCGGCATTCCTTTGCGACCGCAGCGGCGCTTCGATAACCCATTAGGCTGATATAGGGGGCGGTGGCAGGGCGGTCCGCGAGCCACCGCCTCGCTGCCTGTCGCGGACAAACAAACAACTCGATGCGAGCAAGGCGCAGCAGCCGCAGAGCGCATGCCGCACATATTATACAAGGCTGTGATTTTTTTTTTCTGAAATATTACCTTCCCGCGTAATTTTCATGTCGTGAGGTCATCGATTTCCGGCCGGAGCCACCGCCCCCCTCGCTGTCCGGCGGGAAGCCTGCGCCGCCCTCATTGTCATTTCGAAGGCGGTGCGTGACTCTGTGGTCGGCGCGTTCCCGGAAGGCGGTGGACGCACTCCTCCTCCCACCGGCTTCCTGTTGTCACTCTCTTGGCAAGCGCGCCCAGCGGCATGGCCCTTCCGCGGCCTTCTCGCTTTACTCTGCTGCCAGCGCCAAAAATACGTCAACAAGAATTTTTTTTTTTAAACTGAAATTTTTATCTAAAGGCTATCTTGCAAAATTCGCGGATCCCCTAGCATGAAGAAGACTGCTTCTAAAGTTACCACCTGTATCTGTGATTAGCTGATTTTATTTGTACGTTTTACTTCGTGGAGCCGCGATGCTCAAACTATTTTCCTTCCACGGCGGGGTACGCCCTTCGCACCGTACAGTGGGCGGGTCCTGCGAGGACTCTTCGCTCTTCAATGCTTCAAATGAGCCGCGCCATCCCGTCGTGCACTACAGCAGAGAGAGAGAGAGAGAGAGAAAGAAGGGCGTTAGGGCGTTAGGACGAGTGGCGTGGAGGCCAACTTAACAACTTCGGCACTTAAAAAAGTTGGCCAGAGAGTGTGAGGGAGTGAGAGGGAGATATTTAAAGGGGCGGGGCTCGCGGTGCTTAGAAAAATGGTGCCACATAATGTCCATGGCGACACTTCTTCCCGACTGGCCGGGACAGCAGCGGCTCGGGTGCGAGAGGGATGGGGCGAGGCGCGACCGCAAGGACGGCCATCAGAGCGACAGAGACAGAGGGAGAGAGAGAGAGAGCGCAGGGTGCCGCGCTGTCCTTGTCGGACACATGGAGAGGGCTTAGCAGCGCAGAGGCCCGTCGTCGCTCGCGCGACGCGGGGACCGAAAATGGCTGAACGTTAATAAAGAGTCGCACGTTTAGCATTGTGCGCGGAAACACAGGGGAAAGAGAGAGAGAGAGTAGCCATGTGTGGGAAGAGAGAGAGAGAGAGAGAGAGAGAGAGAGAGCAAGAGAGGGAGATGGGGGGGGGGGATGGAAGTGAAGGACTGAGAGAGAGAGAGAGAGACAGAGAGAGAGAGAGACAGAGAGAGAGGGAGAGAGAGAAATTGCCTACGAAACTAATAAAGCGAGGCAGCGTTCCGTTTGCAGTAATTAATTCAGCCCCGACCGCAGCAGAGGATTATTAATCGCGCAAAGTGAAAAATAAGGAGAGAAACTACTGAAAAGCCTTCGCTACGCTTCTGCGCGGGCAGCGGCGGCGGCGGCAGCGGCAGGGGCGGAGCGGGGAGGGGGGGGGGGACGAGGCAAGGTGAAGTACCTTGTTAATATTCATAACAATTAGAACTTCATCGAGGAGTGGCAGCCGGTGGGGCGCGGCGGCGGCAGCGGTGCTGCGTGCGAGAGGTCAGGGGGGTGGAGGGCAGGGGCGGGACAGGGAGGGGAGGGGGGAGGCGGCTGCACTCACCACCGAGTTTATATCGTGTCCGCCCCCACCGAGCCGCATAAGGTTTGGCGGGCGTCAAACTTTAATTCGCTCTTGTTTCGCTGAAATGCGCTTTGATTGCGCCTGCGGCCGTGCTTCGGCCGGTTTATTATTCCAAAACCTGCCTGCTCTCTCTCCCTCTTCTCTCTCTCTCTCCTTTTACGGACGTGTTTTTTGTGTTGCTTTTTCTAAAAAAAGAAACTGAGAAGGCTTTGTTTTGTTATCGTCGCTGTTGTTGCTGCTGTGTGCCCGATAGGCGTGTCCGTATAAATTCCGGAAGCGCGTCTTCATATTCCCGTTTCGCATCTGCAGGTGCGGAATTATACAGCTGCCGGCCGTAGTTATGGCAGGTGGTCAGTGAGAGACAGAGAAAGAGAGAGAGAGAGAGCGAGAGAGAGAGAGGCGACGACAGGGCTAGACGGCCGGCGACCCGCTGTCGTGCAACGCAGAAACTCAATCACCAGAAGTTTTGGCTGTTCGCACCGCCTGCTATGACGGCTGTCTCCCGGTACACACACACACACACACACACACACACACGCGCACACACACGGACACACACGCACATGCTGCTGGCCACAATTTTATTTCTTTCTTCCACACACACACACACACACACACACTTCTCAAAGCATCCCCTAGGGCCACGCGCCAAGCCAAGCAATGCAGATCCACCCGCTTTCTCCCCACCTCCCGCTTCTATCTCTCTTTCTTACCCTCCCCCCTCTCTCTCTCTCTCTCTCTCTCTTTCTCTTTTCCACTCTCCCCCTCTCACTGCAAATCCACTTGAGTGTGACAGTCATTGTCAGAAAGGGTGGCACATATTTTGTCCTCGCCCGCACCCACACAGTTCCTCTCTCTCTCTCTCTCTCACTTACTCTCTCCTTCTCTTCGATCTCCCTGTCTCTCTCTCTCTCATTCACAAGCAAAACGTTTCTCAAAGAGAGATTTGCCCAGGAAAAAGAGCAGAAAAAAAATTCAGCACTTTAACCATTACTTCCACCGAAAGCGACTCTGCGGCATTCTAAATCGCATTCACGGAATTCATGATTCTTCCCACTCCTCCGTGCGAAACACGCATTGACAAGAGAGAGAGAGAGAGAGAGGGAGCGGGGGTGGGGGGGGGGGGGAGAGAGAATCGGCGACGATCTGAATTATTTCTGAGTCACACGCGCAAGGCGGATAAGTGCCGAACCGGAGCGAAGCGAGATCTCGCCGTGGGAAGCCTTTTAACCGTCGCTAAGTAGGCGGGGGGGGGGGGGGGGGGGCTCTCGGAATACAAGCGGCGGGAGCTTCGTCGTTCATACGAACTGGGATATCCAGCTATGGGGAGACCGGCAGGGCAGGGGGAGGGGGGGGGGGTTAAAAAATTGATTGCAAGAAGCAAGCGCAAGTTTGATGGTAATAACGAGCAGAAACAGAGAGAAAGAGAGAGACAGAGACAGAGATAGAGAGAGAGAGAGAGAGAGAGAGAGAGAGAGAGAGAGAGAGGGAGAGGTGGGGGTTGTGGTGGGGGGTGGGCTATCATGGTGGCGGCAGCATGTCGACAGAAGATTCACGATGCCAACTTTGCGGCGGGGCGCACGTGCCGAGTATGAAAAATACGGACCCAGTGGCGGCGGCGGTGGCCCGGGCATTAGGCGGGGGTAGCCCCTTCCCCTGCCACCACCTCCCCACTCCTCCCTTCATGGCCTCACCTGTCTGCCAGGAAATTCAGTTTATGGAGGCGCCGCCGCCGCGCCCAGCGCGCGTACACATGTTTGTCTAACGTGATGTAGTACATGTATGTACATATACTCCAAGGTCGAAAATTCAAAAAGTTTCCTTTTCAACCGCGAATTATTGTCTTCCGCAAAGGCGTCGTACGTACATAAACGTTTTGTACGTAAAATAAAGAATGTTTTTTAAAGTGGTGATTTTTTTTCACAGTCCCTTCCGCGGGTCACCCGGATATTCGTATGGTATTGCATTAGGTAATTTATGCGCCGTCCCCCCCGTCTGGCAGAGGAGCAGGCCGGCCGCAAGGCGGTCCCGGAGGCGATGCTTTTCCCCCGGCGGCAGCCGGCAGTGGGCCCCGCGGCCGGACCCTCTGCTGGTCGGCTGGGAATGATGTAGGGGCCGAAGACGGAAGGGAGGGGGCGGGGCGGGGCGGTGTTGATTCAGTGCTGCCAAACCCATACAGCCTACTCAATACCTCGTCTTGTGTATGTCATGAATACTTCATGCGGGGGGTCCTGGGTATGGTGCACCGGCCACGGGCCAGACAGACACGCACACACGCACACACATGCATACACACACACACTATCCATTAGTCAGGGCCGTACCCAAAGGAGAGTTGTAGTCCCCACAGTATCGCCTGCACAGTTATCTGCTCCGGACTGATGCGTGCTCGCATGGGGAGGGGGGGGGGGGGGCAACCATAATCCGACAAAAAAAAATCAACAAAAGTTTTTTGCCCCCGCGGGACAATAGAGAGGACAAGAACAGAACAACAAAGTAATAGCTAATGGCTTTTCTTGTCTCTGCCCGTGTCGCCTCGGTTGGCAACACTGTTGACTCCGTCGGCGCGGGCCCCTATCTGCTGTGTGCACAGGGTGGCACCACTGCAGCCGCCGCGGCCGGGGCGGGCGGCGGCCCGGCGGAGGAACAAACCAATTCGCCTTGCCCGACGCCTTTGGCGCCACCCAATGCTTTTCTTCTTTCTTTCTTTCTTCCTCTCGCGGTAAACCGTGATCAACAGCAACGACGGAGAGCCACGCTCGAACGGGAAATATTTTACGATTTTTTTTTTCAAAAATCGAGAATTTAAGTTTTTAGTGTTCACATTTTGGGGGAAGATAGACAGAGAGACATACGCAAAGTAGGATCCTATGGAGCGTGTGGCAGTGTGGCCAGGGACTCCGGTAGGTTCCACTCAACCGCACGTAAACGTATACGACGACACACTCGACGAGTCTCGCGGAGGGGGAAATTTTGGCGGCCCGCGCGCGGCCCCCGCAACTTGTGTAACTTGTTGATGTTGTTGTTGTTTTTGTAAAAGAGCGGCAGCGGCGCTTTAGGCGGCGCGCTGGGAGACCCGCTTATGCTCTGTGGCGGCTTCCCACGCGAATTGTGGCCTAGTGGGGGGGGGGGGGGGTGAGGATGACAGTCCCCCCCCCCCTCCGCGGTCCTTACAGCCCCCCCCCCCCCTCCCCTCCCCACACGGTTTACCCCGCGCAGCGCCTCTCTCTCCCGGCAGCTGCACAAAAATGACATTGCCCTTTGAATATGTATTGTTCTATGAATATTATAATAATTCCGTTTCGCTTTGTGCCCCCCGCGGAGCAGCAAGGGGCAGCAGCAGGCGTCGGCGTGCGTGCTAGAGAGAGAGAGAGAGAGAGACATAGAAGGCGAGAGAGAGAGAGAGAGAGAGAGAGATAGGCGTACATAATAAAGCCTCGCGTGTTGGAGTGACGGTGTCCTGTTTACCAGCCACTTAGCCGGAACGAGACAGAGAGAGACAGAGGGAGAGAGCGAGAGAGAGAGAGAGAGAGAGAGAGAGATCATTTGGCGGCCCTTTGTAGGAGACATGCCGCGCACACCGGCGGCTGGAGCCGGCACGGCCCAGAGCCTCCCTCTCTATCAGCAGGCTCGCTCGCTCGCTGCTTGCTAACCTTTTGAAATATTTTGCGCGCGCGATCCTTGCCGCTTGGAGGATGAGGAAACAAGCGAAGCACGACACGCGCGACACAGATTTTTTTTGGGGGGGAGGGCTGGGGGAGGCGATATAAGATTAACGTTTTTCTCCTCCTTCCTCTCTGTTATATTTATATTAAAGTACGCGCTCGGGTAATTTGAGCGGAATGACTTCTGCTGCTGAGGCCACCAGGGCGGTGGCTTCTTGTCGCGGAAATTTTGAAGCAGACACTCACAACATTTCCGAAAAAAAAAAAATCCGGTAAACTCTAGATTTGTTCTGGAAATTTCGAGACTTTAGAGACTCTTTGGTGCGAGCGGGGTGGCCGGCGTGCCGTGTTGCGCCTCACCGCCGCAGCCGCCGCCGCCCTTGAGAGAGGTGCTCCGGCAGAGGGGATTAAAACGAACAGCCACCGCCTTCTGACCTTGCCGCGGCGGGGCATCTCCAGAACCACGAGCTGTGACGGCGAGGCGGCGGTGAGCCGGGAGCCGCGGCGCCGCCTGCCGCTGGGAGGATAGGCAGAGCCGCAGGGCGCGGCGGACGGGCGGGCTGCCTACCCGCCGCACCGCAGGCGCTCTCCGGGCCGCAGACCCACCCAGGCCGCGGGGCTGTGCGGTGCGAGCGAGACGGGAGAGCAGGGCTGCAGAGCGACAGAGAGAGAGAGAGAGAGTAGTGTGCGTGTGAGAGAGAGAGAGTAGTGTGCGTGTGTGTGAGAGAGAGAGAGTAGTGTGCGTGTGAGAGAGAGAGAGAGTAGTGTGCGTGTGAGAGAGAGAGAGAGTAGTGTGCGTGAGAGAGAGAGAGAGAGAGAGAGTAGTGTGCGTGTGAGAGAGAGAGAGAGTAGTGTGCGTGTGAGAGAGAGAGAGAGAGAGTAGTGTGCGTGAGAGAGAGAGAGAGTAGTGTGCGTGTGAGAGAGAGAGAGAGAGTAGTGTGCGTGTGAGAGAGAGAGAGAGAGTAGTGTGCGTGTGAGAGAGAGAGAGAGTAGTGTGCGTGTGAGAGAGAGAGAGTAGTGTGCGTGTGAGAGAGAGAGAGAGAGAGTAGTGTGCGTGTGAGAGAGAGAGAGAGTAGTGTGCGTGTGAGAGAGAGAGAGTAGTGTGCGTGAGAGAGAGAGTAGTGTGTGTGAGAAAGAGAGAGAGAGAGTACCGCTCCGCAAAAAAGATTTCGACCTAATTCTGACAATTTGAGGGAGGAGGGGGACAAGGACAGAATGAGGTACGAGGCCGCCCCCGCCGCCCCCGCCGCCCCCGCCGCCGGCTGCGCTGCTGGCCAGGGCCAAGGAAGCTATAAAACATGAGTGCCTTGTCTCAACTGAAATGAATGCACCGCTTCCGAGGCTGCTATACCGCCGGTGCTGCTGCTGCTGCGGGGGCGCCCCCCCCCCTCCATACCTCCTCTCCCTCCCTGTCTCACTCCCTCTGTCTCCCTCTGTCTCCCTCTGTCTCCCTCTCTCTCTCCCCCATTTTTCTCCCTCTCTTCCCGCGCGAGCAGCTGCACTGACATAACCAACGATCGCGCAATGGTACCTCGTCGTCGTCCCTCTCTCTCTCTCTCTCTGTCTCTCTCTATCCATCTCTCTCCCACCCTCCCCCCATTCACGTACCCATCCTCTCGATGGTCACACAAAGTGAGCGGAGGCGTTGAGCGCCATAGTTTCGGTGACGCCCTGCCGTGAGTCACCACCACCACTGTAAAAATATTTTTCGTCACTTTACAAAAAATTCACTCTTAAATTGTGTTCAAGATTTTTTCGTCACGCATGTTGTGACGAAAAATCGTCACAAAAAACAATTGTATCTGGGGATGATTGAAAATCATTTTTTAAAACGTTTAGCCCAGAAGTGACGAAAATTTTGTCACAGGAATATTTCGTCACGTGACGAGAAAATCGTAAAGTGACGAAATATTTAGGTGACAAATATTCGTCATCAATATTTTTCGTCACATGACGAAATATTTTTACAGTGACCATGCTAATCACCAGGGTGGCCGGCCGACGGCGAACACACCCTTTCGCCACACCGTTCGTTCGTCCCAAAGCTAGTTAGGCGGCCGAAACGCCGGTCCAATTACACACCGTGGGTCCGTCTGCCTGGATGGCTTGCCGCCTGGCTGCCTGCCTGGCTGCCTGCCGGCTGCCTGCCTGGCCGGCGCTCTGTACCATATGTATACCCGCGTTCGGTACACATCACGGAACGAGTCCATCACCGTACGGCTTATAGGCTGAAATAATTATCGTCTTTGCTTATCGACCCCGGCCTCCCTACAGGGCGATGCGGTACAACGTGATGCACAATGCACTGGCCTGTCTAACGCACGATACAACACACACACGCATACGGCTGTCCCAATAGATATTGCCCGTTTTGTTTTTCATGTTTTTTTTTTCTTTTGCCAAAATTATTCTACCAGCCGTACCGCGCCGCGCCGTGCCCTTTTGGCGTGAGTGAGAGGTATAGAAGAGAAAGGGTGAGAAGTGAGATGGAATGAGGAGGAAGGCTGAGAGGGGGGAGGGGGGACGAGGGGGGAGGGGCAATAAAACTGGGCGCACGGGTGACGCCGTTTGCGACCGGACATAAACCGAGCCCCCCTACCCCCCCCCCCCCCCCCCCCTCATTGCACGGCGGGGCTATCTTCGGCCCTTACGGCTCCGCTCCGCCGCTGGCCGGCGGCGGCCCTCGGCACGGCGACCAGCCGCGCCGCCCGCTCCGCCCGCTCCCGGCGGTACGATTTATATCAGGGCTCGCGGTTCCTTGACAATCCCCGCGTCCCCCGAAACCTCCAGGACGACGACAACCGCGGGGCCGCCAGCTGCCCGCCAGCTGCCCGCCAGCTGCCCGCCAGCTGCCCGCCAGCTGCCCGCCAACTGCCCGCCACCGGCCCGCCAAACTGCCCGCCGCGCCGTGCTCACATATGAGAAAAAGGCCGACGAGAGGGGGCCAGCAAAGCGAGCGGCCATCCGCGGGTACGCGGCCATCCACGGCCACGGAGGCGGCGTCGGGGTATGCCACGGCCGTGGGTCAAGAGGGCGGCGGCGGCGGCGGGCCGCAGCACGGCAACAAAAAAATTCTTCAGCTAAGTTCAGAAGTAACTTTTTTTTCCCAATTTTTTAAAAAGATTTATTTTTAATTTCTTTACACTTAAAAAAAGGGAGTTGTTTTACTCCTGTCAGCGACTCCGTCGAACTAGGCCACGAAAAAAAAATTGAACTCTGGGACATCTTGTCTTTAAAAAAAAAAGTTGGAAATTTTAACGCTCTTACCCTCTTGCACTGGAAACACACACACACACAAGCGCGCACATGAGCGTTTGAGAAAAAAAAAGTAAAGCCCCGTTATTCGCGGATTAAAAGAAAACGAAAAAGAAAAAAAGATGCAAATTAGCATACGAGATAGGCAGTGGAAAGGCGACACGGACGGGCGCGGAATGATTACGGGTCACCCCTGTGTGGGGGCGTATCGGGATGCTGCCACCTCCCCTCCCCTCCCCTCACCTCCACTCCCCTCCCCTCCCCTCCCCTCCTCCCCCACGGATCTCCTTTCAGAACGGGGTGAGGCAGGCAGGGAGGGAGTGATGCCGACTCAAGGTCGAAAAATGAGATAACTCTCACCCATCTCGCGCTCCCTGTCTCTGTCCTTCTCTCTCTCTCTCTCCCTCTCTCTCTCTCTCTCTTTCTCTCGCCCACACACGTTGTCATGTATTTTCCTTCAGCTCCCTCGCCAGCCAGGGCGGCAGGGGCGCGCTGCATGAAAATTTCAGCACGCGCGCGGGACAACACCCCCCCCCCCCTCCCCTCCTCATTCCCCTCCACAACCACAACCGGTCCCCCCTCCCTCCTTCTCTCTCTGTCGCTCTCTCTCTCTCTGTCTTCCTCTCACTTCCGGAAAGACGCGGGGGGGGGGGGGGAAGGCGCAGTGCAAACTTCCGTGCGACCACGACGTGACAACAGCCGGGCTGAACAGCGAGAGAGAGAGAGAGAGAGAGAGAGAGAGAGAGAGAGAGAGAGAGAGGGTGGGGGATGGGGGTGAGAAGGCGAGAGAGCAAGAAATAGAGAGAGAGGGAGGATGAGAGAGAAAGAGAGGCGGTCTGTAGAGCAAGCAGCCGGTGGGCCCCGCTATGCAGCGGCCAGGGCCATCCATTCCGATAAACGGCCATTCTTCTAATGGCGAGGCGCTGTCGTGAGAGAAAGAGATACTGCGTGAGAAACACGCGGGAGAGAGAGAGAGAGAGAGAGAGAGGCAGAGGAGGAGAGAGAAAGAGAGAGAGAGAGAGAGAGAGAGGGGCGGGAGAGGAAGAGAGAGAGGGAGGAAGAGATGTACGTCGTGGCAAAGCTTGGCGCTGCCCCCCGAGCCCGCCGCAGCCCGGCCCGACTTGAAGCAGGTCATGAGGTTTAGCTATTGGGGGGGGGGGGGGGGGAGGGAGGGCAGCGCTCGCGGTCGCCTGTGAGGCGTGCGCGCGCGTGTACGTGTGCGTGCACGTGTATGTGTGTGTGTATGTATGTGTGTGTGCGTGCGTTGCGTGCGCTATGCGCTCGAGGAAGATAGCGAAGGAATTGGGTAGACGACGACGTGGCTAAGGTGCGGGGACATCAGAGCGAGTGCGAGAGAGGGAGAGAGAGGGAGGGAGGGAGGGAGGGAGGGAGGGAGAGAGAGGAGAGAGGAGAGAGAGAGAGAGAGAGAGAGAGAGAGAGCGCAGTCGTAGAGGGCGCAGTAGCTCGGCCCGCCGCCCCGCCTCCGTCCCCGCCAGCAGTTTGCCGGTCGGGGTCCCTCGAAAGCTGCTTGTGTGGTCAGGAAGGTTCACCACTCAAGGAACGCCGCCCCCCTTCACCCCCCCCCCCCCCGTAATATGCGGAAATTTAACTGGAAATTGTTTCCTTGCGGTGAGGGCACTTCCCCGCGGCCCCGCCGGGGGTCTTCGCCCCGTTCCGTGCGGCCTGCGCCGTACCATTCTGGGGCCCCTGCTCCTCCCTCCAGTTTCCGGGGGGCGTTTTGGCGGCGGCGGGGGCGGCGGGGGCTTGGCGGGGGCTTGGCGGGGGCCTGGCGGGGGCTTGGCGGGGGCTTGGCGACTCAGCCTGCGCCCTGGTCGGGCGTGGAGAGGCACTGCTGGTTGTGGGGCAGCGCCGCGGACAAGGCCCTCAAGGCCCTTCTGGAGCTGGAGGGTGGCTTGGCGGCGTCCTGTATCGCAGCGACCCTCCCCGACTGGCACCGGCGGCCGCGCGGTGTAAACGGAAGCGCATCATCGTTTACAGGAAGCACTTCCTTCCACCCCTTTTTTTTACGGTAGATCGAACGGTAAAGATGATCGTGGGGGGCGTGTCCGTCGTTGCTTTCTTATTGAATGATTTTTACAGGGTCAAAAAAAAAATGAAGGTCGTGGACGGCGGCGGGATTTGAACCCGGTGCCACTGTTTTTAATTCGATCTGCGGCGGCGTCCGTGAAGCTGGAGAGCGGCGCAGCGATTGTAGCGCCTGAGTCACCGCCGCCGCCTCTGAGCACGAGACCACAGGAGCAGAAGGTGGGCGCGGCGCGTGGCGGGGCGTGGCGGCGCGTGGAGCCCTGCTCAGTGCCCTCACAGAGTGCCTCTCCCACCCCCTCTCCCTTTTGCGGGGCTGCCGCAGACGAAACCATGAGCCACTTAACCTTGGAAAAGCTTGACAACTGTCAGCGACAGCTCGCCTCATAACACTGGCTGGAGTGGAGAGCCGGGGGCCGCGCCGGCATGTTTATAGCGGCCCCCACTCCCCCTCCCACCACTCCCCGCACTCTTCACGCCCCTACCCTTTCCCCCCCCCCCCCTCTGCAACTCTCGTTGCCAACGACTGCCAAGTGCCCCGCGCCCCGCCAAAGAAGAATAAACTCTTATTTCTGCTCAATTTTAACGTTTTATAAATTTTTTTTAAAGTAGAAAGAAGCTATACTTCAATTACAAACTCAGTGCGCGGTTGGTACACGCCTTCCAGATTTTCGTTTTCTTCGTCTTGTACGCATTTTCCTGTTTCGTTTTCTTGTTTTTCTTTTTTCTTTGTTTCGGGTTGGCAAGGCCTTGCTGCGCGAGCGCGCGACTCGCTCAGTCAACCCTTTTACGGCACCGCTGAACCCTGTGGGGACTCACCGGTCTCTCTCTCTCTCTCTCTCTCTCTCTCTCTCTCTCTCTCTCTCTCTCTCTCTCTCTCTCTCTCTCTCTCTCTCTGTCGCACTTCCGGCCCGGCGCCGCTCTACGACGAGCTCTCACACCTGGACCCTCCCCCGGGACCGACCCCCCGCGGCGCGCGCACGCGAGGCGGCAGCCAAGCTACTCAACCTCCGCGGAGGAAAAAGAAAATAACGAAAAGCTGTGGAGATAATTATTTAAAAAAATGACATAAAATAATTATGGCAATGGAATGTCGCACCTTCGAATATTCAATCGCCGGCAGCAGCACTGAAACTCATCGGCTAATTTTTTTTAATTGTCAAAAGAGAAAAAAATGATTGCGCTGTTGGCAGAAGACATATGCCCTGGAGGAGAGATTCCTGAGTGTCGTTGGCAGGTCACACACGCAAGAGGGGGCAGCCAGCAGTTGACATGGCCGCTCCCGTGATATGGGGACCGCGGCCTGCTTCGCACCCCCTCCCCCCCCCCCCCTCCCTTGAGTCTCGGCTTGCAAGCCTCTCATCTCGACACTGTATATCGGAATGTCTATATCGTGTCACTTTATACGACTTTATACGGCACTCCGACGGCCGTATATATATATATATATACATGTGTGTGTGCGTGCGTGCGCATGTGTGAGGGAGCAAGCTCGAATAAGTCGTAAAAAAGTCTGCCGCTGGGCGCGCGGGTGGTTGAGGGAGGACGCTCTCTCTCTCTCTCTCTCTCTCTCTCTCTCTCCGTCCTCTCTCCCTCCCTCTCTGTCTCTGTCTCTCTCTCTCTCTTTCAGAGGCCCGGAGAGGTCTATTACTACGACCTCCCGACGTCGACGCGACGACGGCGTAACAACTGCGCGCGTTGCGATCTCGCGACGTGATTGGTCGGGCGGGGCCGCCGCGCCCCCGCCACGCCCCCGCCGCCGGCTAATGAAACACGCCGGCCGGTGTCGGGTTGTGCGGCAGTGCGGAGCAGACGACGTTCGGGAGGGCCTGCGTCGTCTGCTAGCCGCCGCCGCTGCCGGAGGGCCCGCCGCCGCTACCAGGGAGAGGGACCCACGGCCGTCCACGACCGGTTGTCGCACTTGCGCTGTAGTTTGCATTGCTAATCAGGCAGAACCCCCCCTCTCCTTCCTCTCCGTTCCCTGTTCCAATCCATTCGCACCGCTCGTCCCCCCCTCCCCCCCCCCCCCCCCCCCCCCCCTCCCCTCCCTCCTCTGAGGGGATGCGCCGCACGGACAGAAGCGGCCCCGCGCAGAACCACGTCTGCCGCAATCCACTTACAAACGGGCAGTTCGGGGGAAAAAAAATCTCTAAAACTGTCACCAAAAAAATGTCACTTAAATTTCACTAAAAGTCAACAAAAAAAAATAATTTCAAAAATGTTATTTAAAAAAATTACTTCTGAATTTGAAAAAAAAAACGAATTTTTTTTCTTTTCAAACATCGGGATGAGCGCACCTGTCATTCATTTCCCCGCGAGCAACGTGAGATATGGGACGTATTTATAAAGGGATTGAAAGGGGATGGACAGGGCGGGACAGGGCCACGGTGGGCGCGTCGCGTTGCGCTGCTGTGAAGGGGATTAAAACAAAAATATTACAGGTTGAGCATTTAAAAGACCAAAACAAAAAAAAAAGCGTCGCTCTTCCGTGGGTGCGGCGTTTAAAGGCAATAAACAGCTTTTGCCGCGGCGTTTGAACAGACGTATGCGAGTTTCTTTCAGCGGCGGGAAAAATAAGAAAAAAATAAGAAAAAAAAAATAGGGAAATCGTTTGTGTGCATATGTGTGCTACGGCGGTGTGGCGTGGTGAGTGCGGCCGCGGTATGTGCACCCTGCGGCAGCGCTGTGCCACGCCACGCCACGCTTCGTCCCGCCACGCCACGCCACGTCCCGCCACGCCACGCAGGGCAGCGCACCAGCCGCTACGCTCCATGTCCTTTATCCAACGAGCTCTCCAGCCGTGGAAGTGGAGAGCGTTGGAGAGGGAGGGAGGGAGGGCATTTTGAAACTGCAATTCAAACTGGCACCGAGAGAAAGAGAGAGAGAGAGAGAGAGAGAGAGAGAGAGAGAGAGAGAGAGAGAGAGGGGGAGAGAGAGAGAGAGAGAGAGAGAGAGAGGGAAAGGAGAGAGAGAGAGAGAGAGAGAGAGAGAGAGAGAGAGAGAGAGAGAGGAAGGGGCGGCGGTACAGGACCGGCGGCAAGCAGTTCCGCAGAGTCCGCGGAGAGTGGAGGGTACAACAACAACATGAAACAATCGTGCCACTTGCCGAGCGCCACCGAGGACCGCGGGCCGCGGCGGGCGGGGCCGCTTGAAGAGGAGAGGAGGAGGGGAGGAGGAGGAGGAGGAGGAGGAGGAGGAGGAGGAGGAGGAGGAGGAGGAGGAGGAGGAGGAGGAGGAGGAGGAGGAGGAAGAGGAAGGGAGGGTAAAGTTTCATCCGCCCGCGCGCCCCCCGCTTTATTCGCCCAGTTAGTTACGGAACAAAACGGTCAGCCGCTAGGCACATAACGCCTCAAATTTTGAAACAACAGCGGCGGTGGTGGCGGTGGTGGCAGCGGCAGCAGTGGACCCCCCGCGGAGCGGCCCCGCCCCCGCAGCAGCCGGCGACACTGGTGTCCTGCTGTTGTTGTTGCTTCGCTTTGAGTTGTCGTGCCGCTATCATCAACGTCGTAATCGTCTACGACAATAACAAGTTGTGTTCCTACGCCGTCTCAGAAACTTTCAAGAAATTTTATTTAATGAAAAAAAAAATCAGAATCGTTTTTTTTTTTTTGGGGGGGGGGGAGCGAATTGGAAAAAAAATTGAGGCAGATAACGGAGCAGCGTCACTGCCGGGTGCACTCAGAGGGAGGCGCGGCGCGTGGAGGAAAAAATGGGCAAGACCGTTCGGGGCGACACGGTAGGTAGGGGCGAGAGAGAGGGAGGGATGAGAGAGAGAGAGAGAGAGAGAGAGAGGGGGGGGGGGTGGAAGGGGTGGTTAGGTGGGGAGGCACGTCCTCCTGTAGGTGCCAAGCCCCCTATATACCTGGGCTGTCGCGGGGCCCGGCTTGACAAATCGGCCCAAACTACACAGACCCTCTCCCCTACTCCCCTCCCCTTCTCCCTCTATACTGCCACCCGCAATCTTCCGGGACCCTTCACCCCTTCCCACCCCCTACAACACCCCATCCCCCCCACCCCCCACCCCTTGGTGGCACTTTTCTGCCGAGCACGCACGCATGCTGTCTCCTTCGCTCTCTCTCTCTCTTCCACACACACACAGACACACACGACTCACTCGCCCGTATGAGGACCTGGGCGTACCTGCCCCGGAGGGGTGGGGGAGGACTTGGAAACTGACGTGGAGGAGGGGGGCAGGGCGGGAGACAAAACCTGATTATCTGCTCACCGTCGGCCGTGGATGGAGGAGTTAAAGGCAGCCAGTTCGTCTTGACGTTAACTTGACATCCCTCCGCTCGCTCTCTCTCTCTCTCTCTCTCTCTCTCTCTCTCTCTCTTTCTCTTGTTCTCTCTCTCCCTTCCTTGCTCTTCACCTCTCTCTCTCTCTCTCTCAGACGCTCATATATTTTTTTTCCAATTTTATTGCCTCTCTCTCTCACTCCTTGCAATATGGCGGTCACTGCCCTTCTTACACGTCCCCGCCCTTCCCCCCAAACCCCAGCGACGCGACGACGTCGCCGACCTCCAGGGCGGCCCCGAGGACGGCCTCCGGGGCGGTGCGGTCCTGAGGGGCGGCCGACGGAGCGCGCGGGCGGGGGCCCCCCCGCGGCGCGAGAGGGCCTTGACGGCGGCCTCCAAGGCGGCGGGGGGCCTCCGCGGGCGCCGCGAGGCAGCGAGAGCTCCACCGCGGCACCGGAGGGGGCGTTCCCGCTGAAACAGGACCCCGTGCGCGGGCGGAGGGCGGCGCGCGGAGCGGGGACAGGAGGAGGGAGGGGAAGAGGGAGAGGAAGAGGGAGAGGAGGGAGGGGAGGCGGACCCTCTCTCCGCCATACATCAACGGTTAACGATGCTCCCCAGCGCGGCGCGTTAGCGGCAGCCCCGCCGCCACGCGCCGCCACGCGCCGCCACGCGCCGCCACGCGCGCCGCGCCGCCACTACAGCAGCACTACCGGGCCGCGGGCCGCGCCTTGGTGGCGGCCCACAACACATAAAAGGCAATCTTCGAACAGGAGGATCAGGACGAGGGGGAGAGGGGAGCCGGGATATGCAAGGCAAGGCCGAGGGCTGGCTGGAAATAAACACGACCGCAAATTTTCATTCCATTTTTTTTTTCAGTTTTCCTCTCATTTTTTTTTCTTCTTACACTGATTTTGGTTGGAGCTTTTTGTACATTAGACCGCGCAGGTTGCGCCACACATCGTTCACGCTAAATGTACAAATTTGTACAGAATCATGTGACGGAATGATTCACGGTGTGATTAGTTTACGTGTTGTGTACGGGAGGGTACGGTTCCCCCACCACCACCACCACCACCCTGTCCGCTTTAACACGGCGTTGACACGCGGGGCGGACACACTTCAAACGAACTGCAATGGGCGGGCAGAGAGTCGGCGCCCGCCGCCGCCCGCCGCCAGCCGGCCAGGAAGCTTATTCACTTTCCTATTGCCGTTCGCTTTCACGCGCCGAGCGGCGGAGCGGCGGTGGAATAATTTTGCGGGATGAATGGAGAGACGGCAACGGCAGTGTCCCCGATAGCTGCGCGCGCCCGTCAACTCACTCCGACTCTCTCTCTCCCTCTCTCTCGCACCGCATTCAGTGCAGACACACCGAGAGCTGAGGGCTCTCTCTCTATCTGTCTCTCTTTTTTTATTTTATACGAATGGCCCCGTGCGCTCTCTTGCGCCGGCAGAGGACGTGCTCCTGGGCGCTAGGAGTGCGCAGGCCACCGCCGCCGCCGCCGCCGCCTTTTTGATCCCGCTCTCGGCCGCGCATCCACCATTCACCCCGTCAGGTCCCGGACGTTCCTGGCCGGCGGCCTGCTCGCTCAGCGGTAGACCCCCCCCCCCCCCCCCCGGTTGCTGACGTCGCCAGACGAGGCCCTACGGCGCCCGCACCGCCGCCGCCGCCGCCCGCGGTGCCCAATCTTATGCGTGTTTCCTGTGCGAAGGGTCCACCGCCTTCTAGGCGGCGTTCCACTCACGCGGCGAGGCCCGTTAAGTTGTAACACTAAACACGATAAACTGCCGGACGAAAAAAAAAGGAAAAATTCTTTTAAAAAAAGTTTTTCTAAAAATAAAACTCTGAACAAAGAAAATTACAGAATTTTTTTGAAACATGATTTTTGTTGTTTGTTTTTTCGGTGCGATTTTTATTCTCTGCTGTGATGCGGCGCTGGCTCCCTCGGTATCGGGTTGGCTCGTGGCCGCCGCCGCCGCCCGCTTCCTCGACACCGACCGCCTTCCCGCTTTTATTCTCATACCCCCTGGCGCCCTCTCAACTTCCTGACGCTGCAAGCGAAGCTCTCGCACCGCTACGAAATTCTTTTTTTTTTTAAATTGCGTGTCCCACAGAATGATTTTGTTTTCTAAATTCTTTATAATTTTTTTTTCAAATCTTTTTCTCCCGTCTCAGAGTCCTGCCCCTACCGCTGCGGTGTGTCCGGGCTTCGTGTTTCAGGCTGCGTTTGGCCTCTCTCCTCCTCCCCTCCCTCCCCTCCCCTCCCCTCCCCTCCCTCCCCTCCCCTCCCTCCCCTCCCCTCCCCTCCCCTCCCCTCCCCTCCCCTCCCCTCCGAGGACGACGCTGCCCTCCTCGGGGACCCCGATGAGGCCCCGGGCCGCTCCTCGAATCGAGCCTTGAGGGATCACTGGGGGGTCGTAGGAGCCCGGGAAGGAGCAGGCAAGGGATAGGAGGAGTCTGCAGAGAGACAGAGAGAGAAAGAGAGAGGGAGAGAGAGAGAGAGAGAGAGAAAGGGAGAGAGAGAGAGAGAGAGAGAGAGAGAGAGAGAGAGAGAGAGAGAGAGAGAGAGAGAGAGAGAGAGGCATCGGCCGGACACCAGAGAGTAAAAGGGCGGCCCGACCCGCCGGCGGTGGCACCGGCGGCCTTGGACGGAAAGTTAACGCATAAAAACGGCAGATAAATTAGGTTTCCTATCGGCGTTTCCACCTGTGCCGGCCCTATCCTATCGTGACATCTCGAAAATGAGAGTGAGAGAGAAAGAGATATAACGATAGAAAGACCACAAAAAACTTTTTTTAAAACAATTCCATGGTTTTTGTGGTATTATTTCCTGAATTTTTATCCTCCTTCCACCCTTTAGGGACGAGGATAAACGCGACACGGAGGAGAGAGACAGACAGAGTGGGGCAGACAGAGAGAGAGAGAGAGAGAGAGAGAGGATGGAGAGTAAAGAGGGAGAGAGAGAGAGAGCGTGCGAATGAGAGAGAGAGATGGCAATACTTTCTTTTTATTTCACCACACAGAGTAATTACGGGGGCATGTACCACCGCTTGCTGCAAACAGAGGTAAACAAAACCCGGCCGCCGCCGCCGCCGCCGCTGCCGCCGCTGCCGCCGCCTGCTCCCCTGGGGTGCTTCCCGCGCCACAGGTGAGTGAGTGACGCCCCCCCCCCCCCCCCCACCTCACCACCAACAGATTGACGCCCCGTGTTCAGCAGTGGTGAGCCCCCACCCCCCCTTCCCCCCGCCATTGCTCGTTTCCTTGCTGATTGAAATTGGTCCCATTTGCTGTTCCGGTCCGCATCGGATTCGGGAAGGCGAGGTCGTCTCGGGGATCCAACGGCAGAGATCGGTCCGCTCCCCAACCCTCCGTGAATATATTATAGCAGTCTAGTTTCGTTTCGAAAGTCCCCGCTCCCGGCCCCGCCGCCCGGAAGTCTTTTGCATTCAAATATCTCTCATTTCAAGAAAAAAAAATTAATAAATAGTGTACCGTCCCCACACTTTTTCACACTCTTTTCCTCCCGCGAAAAGCCAAAGCTAAACGACGAATTTCTCAGACTTTGTTTTGTCTTTTCATTTTTTTTGGAGCGTTTTATTTTTGCATTTAACGAGCATTTACGTCCCATAGCCGCGCGCCTTCTATCTCTCTCTCTCTCTCTCGCTCTCTCTCTCTCTCCCTCTGGCGTCCGTCACCCGGGCGCGCGTGCGGGTGCGACAGAGAGGGGTGCGCGCGCTGCAGTCATTAGGGGCCAAGTGCCGCCATTTTCCTTCAATAATGGCCGGGAGTGGGTCAGCGGCCCGCCGGCCCCGCAGACATTGTGTAACGTCCAATTAATTGTCCTTCTTTTCTCCTCTAGGTGGGAGGGGGAGGAGGAGGAGGAGTGGGGGGGGGAGGAGTGGGGGGGAGGGGGAGGAGGGGGAGGAGGGGGAGGAGGGGGAGGAAGGGGCACGCTCTCTCGATCCGAGCACGGGGGCTAACCAGGAAAAGCGACCTTTGACGTTTCGCAAAAAGAGATACTAGCTCCGCCTCTCTCTCTCTCTCTCTCTCTCTCTCTCTCTCTCTCTCTCTTTCTCCGCGGTTGCCACCGCCTTCTTTGCGTCGGGCTGCCGTCACATCAGCGAAGCAGAGCAGGGGGGGCCGCCTTATGTCGCGACCGTCATGATAGAAAAGGAAAAAAAAATATTTTTTTAAAAAAACTTTAATAAATAAACGACGACTACGTCGTACTACAACGCTAGAGAGAGAGAGAGAGAGAGGGGGGAGACAAGGGAGGCGGAGTGATAGGGAAATAGGAGAAGGTGTACCGGTAAAAAATACGACAAACAGAAAACATCTCTAACTGTAGGCCAGGAAACATTTCTCACAAAAATCTAAAACACATTTTATTTTTAATTTCCCGGCATTTCCACCTGGTGGTGTTTTTTTTTTTTTCGTTGATAATTATCTCGTTGGAAACTCCGTTGGATGACACCGCGCTCATCGGTGACCAGAGGGGACTTGGTGTCTACGCTGATGTCGGCGGGCCCCTGACGGCGGGCCCTGGACCGCGGTCACCCGCCGCGGCCATGCCGTCTACTTGTCAAGCGCCTTCCTGCCGGGGGGGACCCGGGGGCCAGTAGTGTGGTCATCTTACAGCACCGGGACCTGCAGGACCAGCACCAGCAGCAGCGGCGGCGGCGGCGGCGGCGGCGGCAGCGGCAGCGGACCGCCCGCGGTGCTGGGCTCCCTCTGCATATTCAATCGGCTGTCCCGGGACACGTCAAACACACGGCGGCGGCGGACCGCGCCGGGTGAAGGGCCGGAGGGTGAAAGGGGAGAGAGAGAGAGAGAGAGAGAGAGAGAGAGAGAGAGATGGAGAGAGGTAGGGTGAAGGGGCAAGCAAGGGTCCGTCCCGCGCGACAGAGAGAAAAGGTTTCCGGTCTGTTAAGGCTAAACCGAGTCGGCAGGGCGGGGCGGGGGGGCCACGCAAGAAGCGAGCGCGCGCGCGCCCGAAATACTGTACGTTCCCGAGAGGGGGGAAATCACGTTAGAAAAGAGAGTGTGTGAGAGAGAGAGGGAGGGGGAGAGAGAGAGAGGGAGGGAGAGAGGGAGAGAGAGGGGCTGCACAAACGCGTGACGTACGAGACAAGTGAGTGGATGTGGACGGCATGGCGGCCTAGCACCGGTAGGGGCGGCGGCGGCGGCGGCTCGGCAGGTGCGGGGCCCTCACACACACGCTCACACAGACACACACACACACACAGTGCCGCATTTTACGGCTGGCTGGCTGGAGGTGGGCAGGACCCCCCGCCGTGCCGCCGCCGCCGCCGACGCCAACCGACTATACGAAGCAGCGGGCCCGCCTGCTCGCGGGCGCTGCGGGACACTGTCGCTCTCTCTCTCACACACACAGTCTCTCTCTCTCACACACACACACACATTCTCTCTCTCTCTCTCTCTCCGTCTCTCCCCGTGTTTGTTGTTGTTGTTGCTTTTTTACGACGCATTCTCGATTGCCTCCGCGACGCCGGCGGTGGTTGTTGGCGGTCCCGTGTAGGGAGGAGAGAGGGACGGAGGGAGGGAGGGACGGAGGGACTGAGAGAGGAGGGAGGGAGGGGGCACAGAGGGCTCCTCTCGGGTGCAGGAAGGGGTGTTCGCCGCCGCCGCCGCTGACGCCCTCCCCTACAGCCCCCCCGTGCTGGAGTAACTTGTCTTGTTGCCAGGCGACAGCCCAGGGGGGCGTAAGTGTGACGAACGGGCCGCTCGGCGTGAACTGCTGCCCCCCCCCCCTCTAGCCACCCCTGCAGCGGCCAAGAAAAGGGCATCGTCTGGCCACAAGACTCTACCCCCTGCCCCCCCCCCCCCCCTCTCTCTCTCTCTTCCACCCGCAGGACAGAAAACGAGGTGCCCCGCGCGAACGTCCGGCTTAGAGAGAGAGAGAGAGAGACAGAGAGACAGAGGCATAGAGAGAACGAAAGAGAGAGAGCGCGAAAGAGAGAGAGAGAGAGACGATGGCGGATGGCAGACGGCGTTCACAGACACACGCATGCACTTGTTTAAAATTCAAGATTTTTTAAAACAATTAATAAAGAGATAGGCCGGGAAGAAAAAGTATTTCGAAGTCTTTTTTTTTTAATTTACGGCCATGAGTTACGCATATCAGTAGATAAACGTACGGATATGAAAACAGTTTAGAGAGGGTATATAGGGGAGAACAAAAACTGAGAGAGAGTGAGAGAGAGAGAGAGAGAGCGGCGTAAACGCGTCGGTTGTGTAGTGCGTCGCCTCTCCCACAAGAGTGACTGTGGCGAGCGGCAGTTACAAGCCCCGACAGACCGACACACACACACACACACACACACACACACACACACAGACTCTAAAAAAGAACTAGAAAAAAAGTGGGCAGGATAGGCCCAGCAGGACCACGCGTGTGAGCTGCACGCTGTGGGCATAACGGTATCACTCCATGTTTCCACGGCTAAACGCGTAGATATGACCGCCGCAGTAAATGGGTGGGAGAGAGAGAGAGAGAGAGAGAGAGAGAGAGAGAGCGGGGGGGGGGGGCGGAAAGTCTGGGTGTAAACAAAATGAATGGTATGGGGTCGGTTTTCCAGGGCGCGAGAGAGCGGCGAGAGAGACAGGGAGAGAGAGAGAGAGAGAGAGAGAGAGAGAGAGAGAGAGAGAGAGAGAGAGCGAGAGCGAGAGCGGGTAGCTAGATACAAACTATAAACTGGGCGCGCGCGCCTCTTAACAAAAATGTTTTTTTTTGCAAGGATAAAAAAATAATTTTAAAAAAAGAGGAGACTTTGGCGTTGCTCCTTGGCTGTGCGGCGTAACGGTGCCTTTTATAGAATGATGCTCTCTTGTTGTCGGCTCAGCGATGGCATTAACATTTCACCGCCTGTGCTGACGACAGTTTAATTAAGATTTTCTTTTTTTGTTCCTCCCTCTGTTCGTTTTGGTTTTCGTGCCCTGGTTTTATTTCCCGGACACTAATGAAACCACCGCCGCCTTCGTGTCGGTTGGTGGCGGCGGTGGGACGCCGGCCCGGATCTCTGCCGGGAGCCTTTGGCCCGTCGACACCTCACGGCAGGAATCAAGGTGCCCGGCCGAGGAGGGGGCTCTCCGAAGGGGGGCGGTGGACAAGTTATTCACACTTGTCACGTGCGGAGGGGGCGCAGCGCAGCGCGGGAAGGTTCAAATACCCGCCGGGCGCCCTCTGGCGGGGAGAAAAAAAAAGTCTCAGAGGTTCCAGAGTGTGTCCGAGGAGATGGCTCCGAACGCGGGGTCAGAGAGAGAGAGAGAGAGAGAGAGAGAGAGAGAGAGAGAGAGAGAGGGAGGATACTGAGATGCGGGCGGCGGCGGCGAGAGCGAGGGAGACGGATAGAGTCACGGCCGCCGGCCCCGCCGAGTATGGCTCTGGCTATTTTGCTCACGTCTCGGACAATAAATCGTAATACGCAGCCCAGCGATGCCCCCCCGAACTTGGTGCGCGAGCGCGAGAGAGACGGAGTAAAAGGG
Organism: Megalurothrips usitatus; assembly: GCA_026979955.1. NCBI lineage: Eukaryota > Metazoa > Arthropoda > Insecta > Thysanoptera > Thripidae > Megalurothrips > Megalurothrips usitatus. The sequence continues at coordinate 6,119,725 of CM049604.1, read as the reverse complement.
AGATAGAGAGGGAGAGAGAGAGGGAGAGGGAGAGAGAGAGAGAGAGAGAGAGAGAGAGAAAGAGAGAGTCGTCCGGCTGTCCGCGCGATGCCCCAGTGCGGTACGGTTCTCTCCTCCATGCGTCTTTGTCGGGGGGGTTCGTGCTGGACCCGAGAGAGAGAGAGAGAGAGAGAGAGAGAGAGAGAGAGGGCAGGACAGAAAGAGATAAGGAAAAGCAGGTGGGTGTGTGAGGGCGGGGGGGGGGGGGGGCGGGGGAGGAACGAATGTATAAGAGGTAAATTGTACATTATAGACAGGTATTATTTGTTGCTTAAAATTTAATAGAATTTTTCTGTAAATTTAACAGGTAAGGAGACACGTTGGACAAGCTTGCCTCTGACGCGGAGCGTTGTTCTCGGCGCCCCTCCCCGCGGGTGCCCCCCGGGGGCGTCGACAGCAGCTCGTCGCGCGCATCAGGTTCACGGGGGGTCCGTGGAGGGTGGGGGGGGCGGCTCTGATGTTAGTAATTGTGCCACAGGGGGGCGACGCCGACTCGACAATCAGGTGGGAGGGGAGGGGGGAGGGTCACCCGGCCACAATCAGCTTAGGGCGCCCCGCCGGCTGCAGCGTGGTGTGGCGGGGGCCCTGCCGCTCGCACTGCGAATTTGTTAAGCGTGGTCGGAGCCGTGTCGCGAGGGAGAGAGAGAGAGAGTAAGAGAGAGAGAGACGTCAGGGCGGACACATCCGCCTACACATGGGCGAACCATTCTCTAAATCGGCATTGCAGGTGATGTACACCGAATGTCCCATGTCTTTTTTATTTTCGACGGGAATCGACGAGAATCGAACCTTGTAACCCTAGGATCGTAGGTCCGCCCGCTAGCCGACTGCGCTACCGGACCGCGACGGCGGCCGACGTGCGGCCTGCGGTGCTGTATGAGTCCCGTGTCTCACCGCCCGCACCGCCGCCGCCGCCGCTGCCGATCACGACCAACCACAGCGACAAAAAAAAAAGGAGGGGGGATATTTTCCCGTAGAGGGAGGATCGAAATGAGGAGGGGAAGGAGGGGAGGGGGAGAGGATTTGCGGAGGGATCATCTCTCTTCGTTAAGTGGCCTAATGGCATCCAGCGCCCAGGAAAAAACGTATTGGACTGCTTGCAGAGGAGCGGGGCAAAAGAGAGAGAGAGAGAGAGAGAGAGAGAGAGAGAGAGAGAGAGAGAGGTGGCGCCGGGGCGGCGGTGCGGTGTCGCTTCGAGGAATCGAAAGTCGATGGGAATCATGAGAGTTGATTCCTGCTGCAAGAAGGACCCGCAGGACCCGCAGGACCCGCCCTCGACTCTCTCCCCCTGATCCTTATTCGGTCCCCAGCTCTCTCTTGTCTCTCTCTTGTCTCTCTCTCTCTCCTCCGATCAAGACGGCTGGGGTCTCGGCACTGCATCACACTGGTCTAACAGGGCAGAGAGAGAGAGAGAGAGAGAGAGAGAGAGCGAGATGGAAAGAAGACCGTGAAAAATTATTGCCCTCCTTTTTGTCTCGCTCTCTCTCACTTGCTATCTCTCATCTCGTTCTATCTCCGCCAGTCTCTCTCTCTGTCTCTCTCTCTCTCTCTCTCTGGACATGATGGCTGGCAAAAGCTCGTCTCGGAAGAAGCAAAAAGCCTATAGGCTTGGCCCCTTCGAGCATAGCGCCACCTTCCGGCCGGAAAACGAAGTATCCAGTATCGGAGAACAGCTGCGCGTTAATCGCCTCTCTCTCTCTCGCTCTCTCTCACCTCGCCCCCCCCCCCTCTCTCTCTCTCACTCTCAGGCTGAGCGGCTCAGCCTTGACTCACATTTCATACCCTTTCCGATCGCTTGTGCTTCTCCTACTTAGCCACACTACCCTCCCCCACCCCCACCATCTTCTTCCAAATCCGATTTCCGCTCTGTCTTATTTAGGACGCGGCTCTCTAACACCGCCACGCCCTCCTCATCCGCTGCCACTACTGGCACAGAAGAAGAAGAAGATGAAGGAGAAGTAACTAGTGCCATTGCTGTGGCCCCCCGCTCATCTCAGACCCCCCAGCAAGTTTCCTTGTGAGGAGTGGGGGGGGGACCCCCCGCCGAGGTGGATCCCCTTACCTGCCGGGTCGCGCCAACACCGCCGCAGCACCGCGTCGCCTGTCCGTCTGTGTACGCCGCCGTGGGCTCCGACATTGTCCCAAAGTGTCGGAGCGTCGGCTAGGACGGTGTGCGTCCCGTGTTCCTCGTGTTCCCCCCGCACGCTCTCGTCCCCCACCGACCCCCACCGACCCCTTCCCAGCCGCCGCCCCCCTTCAAGTTTGAATTGCGATGCGAGTAAGGAAAGGCAGTGGTAAGGGAGGTGGAGCTGGAGGGGGGGGGGTGAGGAAACTGGTGCCGAAACTGGAGCATAAGGCAGGCACCCGCGCGGGGCAAAGCGCGGAGCTTTTAATTGTGCTCTGAGAAATCTGGACGGCGGAGCCGTGTTCACTGTGCCGGTCCAGTGTTTCCAGTCTGCTCCAGCGAGTTTCCGCACAAAATCTCGTGTACACGCAAAAAAAAAGTTCCTGATATTTTTGGTAAAAAATATTTTTCAAAAAAATTATTTCTTTCTTGTTGTGTGGTGGGGCAAGCGGGAGGTGGGAGAGGAGAGAGAGAGAGAGAGAGAGAGAGAGAGAGAGTAAGCCAAAGCAGCAGTTACGTGAAGGCAGAAGCGAGTTCTGCTACGCCGCGCTGCCCCGCCGCGCCTCGGCGCCCGCGGACTGCGGGTTAGGCCAGCCCGCCGCGCAGCCCCGCCCGGCGGGACGGCCTACCCCCACGGCGCTCACGCCTGCCGGAGCGGCACCGCGTCCCCACACCCACCGCTGGCACCATGTATTCCGAGACGTTTTTTTCTGGCCCCCGCCCGCGAAAATCTCTTCTCCCCAAAAATTCTTCTTTTTTTTTCTCTTTCGTTTTTTTTCTTGTCCTTCTGTAAATGGTTCGAGTGCGCGGCACGGCCCCGGTCGACGGCACGTGTGGCCGGGCACCTGTCCCGTCGCGCCGGACTGTGAATCAATCGCACCTGAGGATCCCCTTGCGGCGCGGCGGGGGGTCGGCGGGGGTCGTCGGCGGGGGGTCGGCGGGGGGTCGGCGGGGGGTCGGCGGGGGGTCGGCGGGGGGTCGGGGGGGGGGGGGGGGGTGTCCCGCGCGACAAGCCGCGATGGGGACGGTCCATCACTGTCGCCGCTCAGCAAGACGAGTGATGGCCGTGTTGCCTCATCGATGCGGCACCGTGATTGGTCAGAGGGAACCCCGCCCCCTTCACACACACACACACACACATGCACTGCGAGGATGAGAAATATACGCACCCACACGGCGCCTCTCTGCGTGGGCCTATAACACACAACAGCAACAAAAACACCGAAAAAAGAAAACATTTCCGTGAGGTCCATACGGAAGTGTGGCGGGCGGTATGAGAAACTGTACGGGCGTTAGCTTCGGCTTTCAAACCGGCTCCTGCAGCTTCTATCCTCCCCGGTCTATTCGAGTGGTCTATCTCTGTGAGGGGCCCGGCAGCACTGCCTGCCCCTCACGCTCCTATTGGCAGCCGAGGCTCTCTCTCTCTCTCTCTCTCTCTCTCTTCGTCTCACTCGCTCCCGCCCTCGCCCTCCGCATCCTTGCCTCCGACCTTCGGGGTTTTCAATTAGGTCGGGGAGTCTGCGCCCAACCCGGTTTATCAGTCCTGAACGTCTGACCCATTCCATGTCGTCCGAAAGTGCTGCGCTCTGCAGGCTTCCTCCTCTCTCTCCCTCTCTCTCTCTCGCACACACACGCTGTCTCTCTCTCTCCTCTCGGCGAGGGGCCCAGCCTTATAATGGCCTCCTGTCTTCGACGTGGATGGGAAAAGCCGGCATATATTGCTGAAGATTACGAGTCCCTTCTGCTCGCTGTGTCTTTATCGCAGGGGCCCAGCCTCCACCCCCCCCCCTAGAGGCGCCCCCTTGGCGCCCCCCTTGGCGCCCCCCTTGGCGCCTCCCCCCTCCTGTGGGGCCTCCCCCAGTGATATTGAGTCCCTTGCAGACCTCTTTGAGTTGTGGTCCGGCGCTGGCTGCGGAGCCGTTATGCTGTTGTGGCACCGGGCCTCATCCGCATCCTTGGCCACGGTCTCCCCACTGTCTCCTGTCTCCCCACTGTCTCCGACTGTCTCCGACCTTGACAGCCATTCACCCCCTCTGGTGTGAGGAATCTCTGAAGTGTCACCAGAGAACATTACATTGGAAATATCTCAAATTTTTTACCGAATGTTAATTTTTAAATTCCTGGTTACTTTTTAAATTTAATTTATTTTTTCAAAATTAAAACTATAAAAAATAATTCTTAAAAAATTCTTGTTTTGAAACTTGTAAAAAAATATTTTGAAGATGTTTATTTTATCTTGATGTTTTTTTTCTGGTCTGACTTATTCGCTGCGACACAACACACACACACAGCGGACTAGGATAGTATCGCACCTTCATCGCCAAGAGTGCCAGAGCCGAAAGAGAGATAGCGCTGCGCGCGTTTGCTGCATGAGTTACTGGTGTGGTTATTAAACCGTGCCCCCTCCCCCCCCCCCACACAAACCAAACTGTGACGCTGAGGATGTCTGAGGAGTGCGGGGGGGGGGGGGGGCTGGCGGCAAACCCCGCGCACAACAGTATACAATAACTCACCCCGGCAAAAACCGGCCCGGGCACTCCGTTGTCACGGCGAGCTCTCCATGTCTGTCGGCCACGCTTCTCCAGCTCCAGCCAGAGGGCTCCAGCCGCGCTCCAGGGCTCATGGCCATCTCCAGGGGGCGGTGCTGTCTGCTGCTGTCCCGCCAATGCAACATACTATTTATTAAAAAAAAACTCGCTTTTCCGCTTCGAAAAAAAATTGAACTTAAAGAAAAGTAAATTACGAAAAAAAAATTCCAGCTATGGTCATGATATTTATGGGAGTTTGGGGTGGATCTATAGATTACTGTAAATGCAAGCGGGCAGAGGTTCCTGCTGTACGCCTGTGTAAATCCATCATATGTAAATGTGGAAAAACCTAGCGGAGCGGGCTCTGGGGACGGGGTGTCAGACTGGGGAGGGGGAGGGGGGTGTTCCCTCACGAGGTGCACGGACGCACGCTCTATTCGTTTCACCTCAAACAATTTAACAAAACGCCGCGCCGCGGCGCGCAATGCGAGATAGGGAAAAAAAAGAGCGAGAGAGAGACAGTGAGAGAAAGAGAGAGAGGGAGAAGGAAACGTTCATGATTTATGGCTCATTCCCATCAATGGCGTGTATGCAAATTGGGCGGCTTGCAATAAATCTAGGTGGAACGACCAGCAGCAGTGGCGGCGGCGGGCCGAAAGCGGGAGCGGAGCACAGGGGGGGGGGGGGGTCCCACGTACGATGAATAGGCTTACAAGGAGACGACGCAGATGAGCGCGTGGAGCGGGGGGACGCGGGTTCAAATACTCGCTATAATGCTCCTCCTCGGGCAATTACAGTTGGCGTAGCACAGCGAGAGAGAAAGAGAGAAAGAGAGAGAGAGAGAGAGAGAGAGGGAGAGAGAGAGAGAGAGAGAGAGAGAGAGAGAGAGAGAGGGAGGCAAGCCGTGCTGTCCTCGCTGCGGGACGTGAGCGGGTCAACTCCGCGAGTCAGCGACTTTGCGCCGAAACATTGCAAAAAGAAAATATGTACGTTAATACAATTTTCTTTACAAAAAGTGTCAATGGTGAAAAGTGAAGCGTAAATGATCCCCGCATTCGTTTCACGAAAATGTTTTTTTTTTTTGTGTTTTGCAAGTCGCACGGCGGCGCTCTCTCTCTCTGTCTCTCTCTCTTTGTCTCTCTCTCTCTCTCTCTCTGTCTGTCTCTCTCTCTCTGTCTCTCTCTCGACGGAGAAGAAGGTTGAATGTGATTTAATGTTTTTTTAATCTTCGCCCTCCTCTCCGCACGGTGTTGCATATTTTCTGCGTCCCTTCCGGATCTCTCTCCGGCTCTACTCGTCAGCGTCAAGAATAACTTTTTTTTTATTTAAATTATTTTTTTTGTCCCTCTCGGCCGCGGCGGGCTAAAACTCTTTCTCTCATTCCCTGCAGCAAGCAAGCAAGCAAGCAAGACTGCGCTAGACAAAGACGAGAGGAGTGCATGGCGTGTGAGTGGTAAGAGAAGGAGAGAGAGAGAGAGAGAGACAAAGGGGCGTATAGAAAGAGGATCCCATACTTGACTCTCTGTGAGGGAGAAGAGAGCGTTCAAAAGGCGACGCGGGGCGCGGCCGGCTCGCTGAGGCGGCTGACGGCCGAAAGTTGACGGAAAATGAAATGCGAATCGTGATGAGCGCTCTCTCTTTCCCTCTCTCTCTCTCCTCTCTCTCTCTCTCTCTCTCCTCTCTCTCTCTCTCTCTCTCTCTCTCTCTCTCTCTCTCGGCACGCGCCGCGCTCGTGCGACCTGCCGTCTGAGGGGCAAGCCCCCGCTTGCGCTGCTTTGCCCTGCAAGCGCCGCCAAGCCCACCCCCCGTGTGTGCGTGTGTGAATGTGTGTGTACGTGTGTGTTATTTTTTTTATCATCATCATCTTTACATTTTTGCGTACTGAAAACGAGATGATAGACACATTTCCCCCTCTCTCTCTCTCTCTCTCTCTCTCTCTCGCTCTCCCTCTCTCGCTCTCTCTCTCTGTCTCGCTCTCTCTCTCTCTCTCTCTCTCGCTCTCTCTCTCTCTCGCTCTCTCTCTCTCTCTCTCTCTCTCTCTCTCTCTCTCTCCCTCGGTCGCCCTTCGGGCTCGTTGCGTTGCTCGGGAGCGGGTAAAACTTGGGGTACATATGAAGCGTCGAGCGTTATGTATGTGTATGCGTGTGTGTGTGTACAGTGTGTGTGTGTGCAACGACGTCTCCGCGCATTGCAATGGAAATTCTCCGTCGGAAAAATTAATTTAAAAAAAGAAGTCTGATCAACACTCACCTACACCCTCAAACCTGTAGACACTCGTGTGTGTGTGTGTGTGTGTGTGTGTGTGTGTGTGTGTGTGTGTGTGTCCGCGCGTCACAAGCTTTACGGTGACGCACCCGATGCAGTTGTCCTTGTCACTCCCCTTCGAGACGTCACCGAGTGTCTCCGTCACGCCGCAGACGGTGTTTGCCGACCTCCCCCTCTCTCCCGGTCTCTCTCGCTCCCTTACGGGGCGGCCCGCGGGTGCGACGGAGACGGTAGCGGGCGGCCGCTGGGGGCCCGGCCGCCAGCTGGCGCTATATAAGCGGGGCCCCGGCGGCCGCGGGCGACGGAACACCCCGCCACCGCCATGGCAGCCAAGACAGTTGCCTTCCTGCTCCTGGGCGCGGCCCTCATCCAGGTAAAGGACGGAGCGATACCGCCGAATAACTAAATACAATGTTAGGTCTGACGGAATAGAAATGTTTTTTTTTTGTTTAAAAGACTTTTTATTCTTTTTCATATTGCGAGGTTATTTTTCTTTTCCGTGGTGGCCTCAGTTTGCGGGGGAAAATTCGTCGACAGTCATGGGATTTTTTAAAAAAATCTCAGATTTGTTCCCTTTTTTTAATTCGCTCTTTTAAAAAAAAACTCTGTGGCCTCCGCCATGCAGGCCCTCGCGGCCTTCCCGGCCGACGACGGCGCCGCCCTGAGCCGCTCCAAGAGGCAGACCAACACGATCCAGATGAGCCTGCACAACATCCTGCGCAGCGCCGGCATCGACACCACCAACATCCCGGACTCCGTCATCAGCATCCCGGCCACCGGGGGCCGCGTCGTCATCCGGGTCGTCGTCAACCCGGCCACCACCACGACCACCACCACCACCACGGCCGCCCCGGACGTCGGGGTGACGGTGATTGTCAGGGAAAACCAGGAGGACGGCAGCGGGGACACGGAGGTGGTCGTCGTAGTGGACGGCACCACGGCCGAGCCCGAGGAGACCACGACGGAGGCCCCGGCCACCACCACCGCCGCCCCCGGCACCACCATCACCATCATCATCAACCAGGCCACCACCACCGAGGCCCCCGAGACCACGGAGGCCCCCACCGAGGAGCCGACCGAGGAGCCGACTGAGGAACCTACTGAGGAACCGACCGAGGAACCGACTGAGGAACCCACTGAGGAGCCGACTGAGGAGCCAACTGAGGAACCGACTGAGGAACCGACTGAGGAACCGACTGAGGAGCCAACTGAGGAACCGACTGAGGAACCGACTGAGGAGCCAACTGAGGAGCCAACTGAGGAACCGACTGAGGAGCCAACTGAGGAACCCACTGAGGAACCCACTGAGGAGCCAACTGAGGAACCGACTGAGGAACCGACTGAGGAGCCAACTGAGGAGCCAACTGAGGAACCGACTGAGGCCCCCACCGAGGCCCCCACCGAGGCCCCCGAACCCGAGCCCACGACGACGACAACGACCGCCAAGCCGGGCACCACCGTCATCGTCAACCCCGCCCAGCTGCCCACCATCAACGTCAACACCAAGAACGAGATCCACAACAACGTGGCGGCCCCGCAGCCCGTGTACGTCCCCGTCGAGGCCTCCACCACCGAGGCCGCCGTCGTGGTGGCCTCCACCACCAAGGGCCCCACCATCCGCATCGAGACGACGGACGAGGCCAAGGTCAACTACGACCCGGCCACCGGCTCCTACAAGATCGAGACGAACAGGCCCGCGGGCACGGGCGCCGTCGGCGGCGTCGGCGGCGTCGGCGGCTGGCCCTGGGGGGGCATGCTCATCGGCTGAAATACACGCGAGGCCTGACCGGGGCGCGTGTCCCCGGATAATGGATTTTTCCTTGTTTTTGTATTTATGTGTTTGTGATTTCTCTTTTTTCTTTTGGGGGAAGGGGTGGGGGGAGTTTTCGGAAATGTCTCAAGATTTTTGGTACGGGAAGAGTTTCGAAAATATTCAATTTTTTTTCGTGGAATTAAAAAGAAAATGGTTCATCAAAGTCCAGGTTTTAAAAAAGATTTAAAAATATTACTTTTTGGACGTTTTTTTCTTTTAAATCTGGAGACACACACACTTGAAAGAGTGCGCACATTTTGGGCAGGGCTTCTCCGACGACGAGCCGTCGTGTGTGTGTGCGTGTGTGTGTGTGTGTGCGTGTGTGTGCGCGTGTGTGTGCGTGTGTGTGCGCGTGTGTGTGCGTGTGTGTGTGTGCAGAGCGCAGTTAGTTCGGGAGCCACGCGCGCCCAGCACGGCGGGCCCTTCTCCTCCGCCTCGCACAACCCGTCCTGCCGTGCACTGCCGCGCCGCTTGTGCGTCTCCGGGCCCATTAACACCCCCTTATCTCTGGACTCTATCCTATTTCTCAAGTACCTGGCGGGGAAAGGGAGAGAGAGAGAGAGAGAGAGAGAGAGAGAGAGAGAGAGGGGAGAGTGAAAAGAGAGAGAGAGAGGAGAGAGGGGGTGCTCTGTAAGATATTCAGTGAGAGGAGGGCTGCAAGGCGCCGCGGCCCGAGCCGAAAGTGTGAAATACGGCGCTCATTAGAGTAAAAAACAGCCTCTTTTGCAGTCTAATCGTGCTCAGCCAAAGTAACTCCCCTCGGCTGATCGCCCCCCGGCCCTGCATCACGACCATTGGCTCCCCTCCCCCCCCCCCCCTTCCTTTCCTCGCTGCGAGATGACGAGCTCGGAATTGCCGCGCGGCGCAGCAGCAAAAACTTCTTGGAGGGTGCGAGAGCCGCGGGGGTCCGCGGGGGGCCGCGGGGGGGCCGCGGGGGGGCCGCGGGGGGGCCGCGGGGGGGCGTCCACTGCGCTGCAACGGGAGCCCCTCCTCTCTTAATTATTGAAATAATCCGGCGAACCGTAGTGGGCCGCCATGAGCGAAGCGCGAAGCGTAGGAGGAGGAGCAACCATCGCACTTACCGCTCGAAAAGTTTATTTTCCAAACATGAAAAAAAAGGGAGGGGCGGGGAGACTTTTTTCCTGACTTTTTTTTTGTTGACCCCCGACTCTGTTGTGTAGTATCCCAAAAATAAGTAGAACGATATGACGTATTATTAAGTTTGATAATTTTTTTTTTCTAATTTTGAATAAAAGTCTATAGTTAAGCGGACAGGTTCATTATGAGTTCCCCCAATTTTTTTTTGTCACGCACATATTTGCCTCCTCCTCCTTCTCCTTCTCCTCCTCTTCTCTCTCTCTCTCTCCCTCTCTCTCTCTAAATGCGCAGCGTATTTTACGATACGGTTAGCTCTGTGGTATGATACACGGCCGTTGGACAGTGTGTGTGTGTGTGTGTGTGTGTGTGTGTGTGTGTGTGTGCGTGTGCGTCGTGTGCAGAGTGCAGCGATCTGTGTCTGCTCGCCGTTAGCGGATGAGGGACGCAACATTTTCCCGGTGGCCCCGCGGTGCACCAGTTGCTCAAACAGCAGGGCTCGGCCCGCGTCCTTGCGGCCCGCGTACTCACAAGTGCGCCGGCATGTGACGTGGACGTGTTTACACGGAGCCGGTGCGCGATCGGCGCGCAGTTAACCGGCACGGACGTCCGCGGTACACGATATTTCGGGGCGGGCCTCGCCGCGGGGGGTCCAGCTCGACAACAAACATGTGTCGGCCACACACGACTTGGTTTCCCCCCTCCCGGGTTATCCCGTATATCACCTTCGCATTACCCTCACCTCACTCCCCATGAGTTACCCACCGTATTACCTTCGACTTACCCATACTGCATTTCGCTTATGGTTTACCACTAAAAATCTTGCACGGGCTACCAAATTTACACTGGCCGTTACCCAAGGGAAAAGTTGTTTATTTTTTTTCTGACAATTAATTTGGACACTGGGAAGGCCGCAAGGACAGTCGGACGCGCCCCTGCGTTTGGGACGGCGTGCCACTTGTTGTTGTGGGCCGGGAGTCGGGGCCGCGGAGGCAGAGGCGGCAGTGTAGTGTACTGCGTGGGGCTTTATTGTGGTGGTGGGGCGGCCTTCCCCAAGGGCCCACCGGCACGGCGCAATCCTGGGCCCTGGCCGTCGGCGGGGAATGCGGGCGGCGCGCGTCCATCACCAGGACGGCGACGGCCTCACCGCCCCGCCTGCTTTGGCTTGGTGCGGAGCTCGGCGGGAGGCGGCGGCGGCGGCAGCGGGGGCAGCGGCGGCCCGGGTATGCGGGGCAGGCGGCGCGGCGGCCGGGGGAAGCGGGGCATGGCGGCGGCCAGGACGTCGGGGAGGGGCGGCAGCGACGGCAGCGCCCCCGTGATCCTGGACAGCGTGCGGTTCCCGAAGGCCATGCTGGTCTCGAGGCCGTCCCGCAGCACGGCCCCGGGCACGGCCAGCAGGTCCTGCTGCAGGGACTGGCGCGCGGGACGAAACAAAAATATTCAAATGTAAAAAAAAAAAGGTTGCTGTGCCCAGCAGCAGAAATTTTTACAGGAGTAAGGACGCATGTCATTCGAATGTCGGGCGATATACACAAATTTGGTATTTCTACCCCGCTCAAAAAAAAATGATGAAAAATTTTTCAGCCGAAAAAGTGGGCGGGACATATTTTCCCACACCATTGCCTGGAATTTCCCCGCGCAATTGTAACGGCGGCACGGAGCGGTGTTCTCTCTCTCTCTCTCTCTCTCTCTCTCTCTCTCTCACCGGCTGCAGTAGCAGGAGGGCACAGAGCAGAATCAACGGTGGGCGGCGGTGGTCCATGGCTGCCGGGTGCGCACGCGGGTCTGTAGGGGCGGACGCCGCACGCGCCGCGCTATATACCCCACGGGCCGCTGTGTGCGTGCGTGTGTGTGTGTGTGTGTGTGTGTGCGTGCGTGTGTATGCGTCTGTGTCCACAATGCGGCCAGCAGCATCTGCTCTGGCGGGATCTCCGCGTTGTCTGCGTTCTATACAGCCAGCGCGTTTACTCGACCTCCGATGCGGCGCATCGGTTTCAGCAGCGGGTGCTGGGTTTTTGTTTTGTAATGGACCTGCGAATAAGCGGCGTGCAAATAGTGTCGTTTTCTTGTTTTTTTTATATTTTTGACCTGGACTGTTGTGCGTTCTTGGCGTCTAGTGATGGTGATGCGGTTTGATAATTAAATGACACCAAAGATGGTGCAAATAGACTGCATTTTATTCATTTTCCTCCACCGTGCACGTATATGTACATCCCATTCCATCTCCCGTTCTGGCACCCCGCTTACTTGCCGCACCCCTTCTTGCCCTTCTTCTTCTTCCACTTCTTCTTCTTGGGGGCGGGCGAGCGGCGGGCGCGGGACTTGAGGCTGACGCCGTCCTGGTCTGCGATGTCCGTGATGCTCTTGACGATGCCGTCCAGGCTCTCCTGGGAGATCTGCACGCTGCTCAGGGTCTTGGCCAGCTTGTTGAGGTAGCTGGCGCCCTGGGCGTTGAGCTTGCGCTCCACGCGCGCCTTGATGTCGTTGAGGGTGTCCTGCATCTTGTCCGGGTCGCCGCCGGCCGCGATCACGCCCTGGATGAGCGTGAGGAAGCCCTGGACGATGGCCTGCTCCTCCTCGTCCAGCCCCGACGTCGTGGCGCTCACCTTGACCTCCTCCGCCGCGCAGGCCTGCCAACCCACACACACACGTCGTCAGACACGTCCCCAAAGCCCTCACCCAGAAAAATGAATTCTTGATTTTAGTCTCAAATTGCATTTACTTGGTTTTCACAAGTAAATTTTACTTAGATTAAGTAAATTTTACCTAAAACAAGTAAATTTTACTTAAGGCAAGTAAATTTTACTTGAAAAAACCAAGTATCAGAAAAATCAAGTATCCCTTTTTCTGGGTGCTGGGAAGCTGCCGTGCGTTTCCAATCTCAAACGCGAGGGTCGATAGTATTTTTTTAAGCCTGCAGCCTCTTTTTGTCCAGAATAGGGTCGACGATCATGACTCTTGCATCCCCAGTGGCGGCCAAGTTTGGCTGCTAGGAGCTTCCGGCTAGTTTGGCTGCAGTGCTCTCGGGGAAGTCAACCCCCCACACCCACAACCCCGACCCCCGGCCACCCCTTTTCGTTACCTTTCCCATAATCTCTTAATTCGGATGGGAAACTCTCGGGAGCCATTGCCAACACAACAAACACAGCGACGGCCGCCACGGCAGGGTCATTCCTCCGGCAAACACGGACTGGCTGCCCTGCGTTTGCGCAGCTGCCGCGCCCAGGACTAACGCCAACAACTGCACGCGCTAATAATGCGGGAGGGCGTCGCGACGCGGGAAAATTTGAAAATTCGCTCGTGAGACTGGTACGACGGGCCGTGTTTCAGGTGAAGAACAACAGAGCACTGCTCGTCTCTCGGGATCGGGTCACATTGTGGCCCAGCTAGGAGCCCATAACCCCGAACCTCGTATCGCTAAGGCCCAAGCCGCGTGTCTCGGTCTGTTTTTCGTCTCCAAGTAAGGGGACCGGGGGCACATGAGCGGGACTATAAAATTAAATTCGGAGCCGAAGACGCAGAAAGCAGTGAAGGAGACGGGGGAGACCGAGAGGGAGAAATAAAAGGGCAGAACAAGGCGGTGGACTCTGTCGTAAACTCACCCCGAGGGCCAGGAGGCCCAACACCGCTGCAAGTACGAGCTTCATGACTGTGGCGCCGCCCGCCGCCGCCCGCCGCCTTTTTAAGGTCTTGGGAACATCTGTGCCAACAAGCGGGCGTCATCGATTAGCGAGACACCTGACGGCACTGCCAAAATACTTGAGGCAGACTCGGTGTGTTTTGGGGGCGCTTTTGTTTTTGTTTATTCGCCGTATAGCCTTAAGCATTTGTTATATTCGCGGTATTTTCCCGAATACTACGTACGTTGATCAGATTCGTTAACGACAAAACATTCTTTTCGTCGCAAATGGCTGCTTTTGCAAAGTTAAGACCATCATTGTAAGAATTATTGACTAAAGTTCGCGAAGCGTCCCGTCAAATTCGCCGCCCGTTTTCCTTGCCCGCGTCCTGTAGCAGACGACGCACTAGCGGCGTGGAGTGTTTCCGGGGGAGAGCAGGGGGGAGGGGGGATTTCACCGTGCGTTCCTCCTTGTGGCTGCCGACAGATTTTCCCCCGTTAATGAAAGGGATTATTCCCGCTCCCGTCATTTCCCCGGCAAAGAGCCCATTCTCCCCACCGCCGGGCCCCGCGGTCGGTCGGCGCCCCATCTTTTTTTCAGCCGCCGCCGCCGCCGCCCTGTCGAGGCGTTCTCTCTGTTCCAGCGAGGGAGCGGGAGGGGCAGAGAGAGAGAGAGAGAGAGAGGGAGAGTGAGGGAGAGAGAGAGAGGGGGGGGATAGAGACGGAACGAATTACCGGGCGGCTTCACAGCCGCGCCTTTGTCTCTTGCCACAGAAAGAGGTAGCGGACTTGGTTTATTACGGGGAGCCCTTTGTTCTCACATCAGGTATAACCTGTCCGCGTCTACCCCGCAAATGACTCTGTCTCCCACGATTTGGCTGTGTGGTGGTGGTGGTGGTGGTAGCCCGAGCGGGCAGTTCACAAACAAGGTGGTTCTGTCGCAAAATTTTCAGAAACTTTACAATGCTCGTTTTTAGAAAAATCTCAAAATTTTGAACTAAAAGAGTCTCAAAATTTCAAAATATTTTAGTCCCAAATTTTTCAAATAAGCTTACAATGTTCGACGGGTCTCAAATTTTTCAGAAAGAAAGCCTCAAAAACCCACTAATAAGCTCTCAAAATTTTCAAAATAATTCAATTTTTTAAAAAATTGTTTTTAAATTATTGGATTTGAAAAATGCAAACACCTTCCCTCCGGAAAAAAAAGCGAGACATCGCTCCCTTTTTAAGCCGCTCCTGGATCCGCCCCCGACGCTGCAGACGACGCCCCGCTGCGCGCTGCAAGGGTCGCTGCCGGCTGCTGGGGGCCCCCAGCGGAAGGGGGGAGCGTGACGATTCAATACAGGGCCAATCATCGAGGAGGCATCGCAAGGCGGTGAGATGAGCAGCGGTGCCGTCTGCTGTATTCAGTCAGGGGGCGGAGGCTGCCATGATATTGCTTCCGAGTGTGTTTTCGGACGGATAGTGGTGGGGGCTGGGGTGGGGGGCGGGAAGGGGAAGGGGGGGGGGGTGTTTCCGCATGTCTCTGATTGCAGCATCCTTCTCACAAGCCGAGGCCAACACTTTATTGCTTTCGCGTGCCCTTCACCGGGGGGGGGGCGGGGAGGAGGAAAAAGAGAAAGACAAGAGAGAGAGAGAGAGAGAGAGAGAGAGAAAACGGGAGCGGCTGGCACCTCACTCCCATTCTCACCCGCAGTCCGTGTTACCTTTACCATGAGAGAGAGAGAGAGAGAGAGAGAGAGAGAGAGAGAGAGAGAGAGAGAGACGCATTTCGCGGTCGCAACGGCGAGCATCGTAACGCCATAATACCTCCACGGCGCGAACACTGACTCCATAATGTGCGTCCTGTATCTGACCCCTAGGCAACATGCATCTCTCTCATCCCTCTCTCTCTCTCTCTCTCTCTCTCTCTCTCTCTCTCTCTCTCTCTCTCTCTCTCTCTCCCTCTCCCTCTCTGCCTGTGCTGACCCCTCCGGCCGGGGCCCCGCGCTGACGCTACAAGTACAGTGATCTCAGGGACTCTGACTCCGTAAGCATTTGAAACGCTTCATTAGACCGGCCCCGGCTCGGCTCGGCCCGGCCCGGCTCCGCTCGGCTCCGCTCGGCTCCGCTCGGCTCCGCTCGGCTCCCCCCGGGTCCCTGCTAACACTGGCTGTTGGAGTCGCTCCAATTCCTTTTCGACCTGACCCCGGCCGACGCGGAGGGTCAGGCGATCCTCTCCCGTCGTAGACGACCGCTCACTTGTTCGGGAGAAACTCGGAGGGCCGTCCGTCCGGCGGCGGCGGCGGCCTCGGAGCGTGGGGGGGGGGGGGGGGGCTCTGAAGGGCACCGCCAGCAGGGCTCAGCGGCGGGGCCCGCAGGGGCGGGACAAGGGTGCGGCAGGGGGGGGGGGGGGAGGGCGAGGTGTTGCGCGGAGGGAAAGTTTTTGCGAGAGAAATGGAAATGGCTTGTGGCGCAATGAAGAAACGGTTGGCGGCGGCGGCAGTGGTGAAAGCGCAGGGCGTTTGCTGCTTTGCTGCCGGACCCTATGCTGTCAGAGAGAGAGAGAGGAGTGTGTGAGAGAGTGAGCGGGGAGAATGGGTTGGGCCGCTGGGCCCGTCCGATTCAGTTCCCTTTTCAGAGGAGGCGGCGGCGGCGGCGGCGGCGGCCTGTCCATCAGACTGGCGAGCGCGCGATGGCCTCGAAGCCTTGTGCATTATTGAGGGCCTTTCGGTGCTGACGCGGCGGCGCTGTCCGAAACGCACAGGCCGCGCTGAAAGCAAAGGGCCCCGCGAGAGAGAGAGAGAGAGAGAGAGAGAGAGAGAGAGAGAGAGAGAGAGAGAGAGAAACACGGCAATCAACGACCTATACGTGGGTATGGAAGGGAGGAAAAAAATTTGCAAGCGGAAAAAATAGTAAACATTAAACTGGAAAAAAAAATGTGGAAAAAAGAGGATAAGAGTAAAAATATTTATTTTAAAAAATCATTAAACTTTAACCAATAGAAACAAAACCTAAGATTCGAAAAAAAAATATGTGGGTTGGGAAAAAAATTCCGGGACACGAGGGATGGAAATATGTAAGGTGTGGGTCCCTTTTCTGTCGGTGCGCGGCAAGGCGGTGGCTGGCTGGGCGGCGGGCGGGCGGTATGGAGCAGATAGGCGGGGGCGGCGGCGGCGTGTCCGCGGACAGGTGCCGTCCGAAAAAGTTTCCCGTGCAATTTTCTTTTTTCAATGACACTTTGGCGAAGTTGTTGCCCGTAATGGAATACGCGACGCGTTTGCTGGCTGGACCCGCCCTATCCCTCCCTCTCTCTCTCTCTCTCCCTCTCACTCCTCCTCCTCCTCCTCCCCGCCTCCGCCATCTCCCTTCTTTGTCCGACTTGGCCTGGGCCCGGCCGCTTCCCTGCCAGAGTTTAAACTGTTGGAGTTTGGTGCCGTGTTGAGCACGCTCAATGTTTCTACTTGCGCGCTAGTTTGCTTGTTTATGTGTGTACACCAGTACTAATCCCGGGGGCTTGGGCGGCGGTGGAGGCGGGGGCGGACCGGGCGCCAGACCCCCCGCGACGAGTGTCCGAAACGGAGTCGGGAGCTGGGCGGCCGACCGGGCGCCGGACTCTGAGCGGCCGCAACTGATTGTGACCCCCCTCTGTTGCAGCTGCCGCCACGACGCTCGCGGCCGACGCCGGCATCACGACGGACTCCGCCGCCTCGGAGAGGACGACCCCCGGCCCGCCGCCGACCCTGGCCGCCGTGCGCGCCACAGCCGCCACCAGGGCGACGTCGACGACGTCGACTGCCGGGACGCCGCAGTCCGGGACCACCGATAATGTGACGGGGACGACGCCGTCCGCGAGGTGGCCGCCCTCCACAGCGAGGCCGCCGACGACGGCCGTTGCCCCCGCGGCGCCGACCACCGCGGCGCCGGCGACAACGGCGGCCAGCTCTCACACGACGCGAACAACTGAACCATCAACTACAGCCGCGGCGCTGCGAGCAAGAAGCTCGGACAAGGGGACACCAACTGCCAGCCACATAGGGGCCCGGCCGTCAGCCGCACCCCCGACCACGCCGACCACTCCGACCACCCCCAGGTCCCGGACGGCGGGCGCTGACGCGGCCGTGGCGGGGACATCTGTGACACCGGCCGCCGCCACCCGGGGCGTGGCGGGGGCGGCGGGGGCGGCGGGGGCGGCTGCGGTCGGGCGGGCGGCAGCAGCCGCGGCTCCCACCGTTGCCGGGGAGGAGCCCGCCCTCCCCAGCTACGGCCATCTGCCCGACCTGTTCCAGCGCAGCAAGCTGGAGGGGCCGCCGTCCGCGGCCGAGGCCAAGACGGAGGCCACGGCGGAGGCCACGACGGCCGCCACAGAGGCCGGGGCGTCGACCCCCGCCCCCGCGCACAACAAGTCCCTCACCGCCTCCACGGCGGGCACCCCGCCGCCAGCCACGCCTACCATGTCGCTGTACAACCTGGCCGACAACCTGATCGGCGGCTTCGCCGTCATGGTGCTGCAGTCCCAGGTGCACGTCGACGAGCCAGCGGCCGCCGTTGTCGTCAACAAGGACAAGGAGGCCAACCTACTCGAGGACATGGTGTTTAAGCCGGAGCCCATGCGCTTCGTGACGGCCAACAACACGGTGGTGGTGGCGCAACGCGGCACCACCGCCTTCCTGCCCTGCGTCATCAAGAACATCGCCGACGGGCTGGTGAGTGGGGCAAGGGGGGAGGGAGGGGGCGGAGGGAGGGGGCGGAGGGAGGGGGCGGAGGGAGGGGGCGGAGGGATGGGGGGGGAGGCAAGTGTGGCGAGCCGGACCCGCAGCACGGACGTCGGCCCCCAACCGGACGATGCCGGCTTTGTCTACCATGGCCGGACTCGGGGCGAAGAGCTCTGGAACTATGGGAGCGTGAGTGTGCAAGAAAAGCGAGGAAAAACTGGAGAGAGCGAGAGAGACAAAGGCAGCGAGAGAGAGAGCCAGAGAGAGAGAGAGAGAGAGAGAGAGAGAGAGAGAGAGAGAGAGAGAGAGAGAGAGAGAGAGAGAGAGAGAGAGAGAGGTATGGCCAGCAGCGGCATCGCGCGGCCGCGAGGAGTAGGAGGAGGGGAAGGAAATTAGGAAGGAAAGGAGGGGGGGGGGGAGTAGGAGGGAAAAGGAAGGGCCGGAGGATTACCGGGAGAGGAAAACGACGGGAGATGGAACGCATCAGGAAACGGCACTGAGAGAGAGAGAGAGAGAGAGAGAGAGAGAGAGAGAGAGAGACGGAGCCGCGACAGGCGGCACGCCCCATCTCTCAACTCGCAAATTTTTGGCCCGTCTCGGGGAAGCGGGCAGTAGAGCCACTTGTCTCGCTGGCCGGAGGTTTTGACTATCCGGCGGGAGCCAGCTCTCTCTCTCTCTCTCTCTCTCTCTCTCTCGCTGGCTCGTTTCTCTCTTTACCCTTAGCGTAGCTTAACAGGACGGGGTACGCGAGGGCGGAACCCCCGCGCGCGCTGTTCGCATCGCGCCCTACTTTTTCGCAGACACAGCGACAAAAGTACCACTCGCCGCCGCGCGGGGTGGGGGGCGCTGCGGGGGGTCCATGTAGGGGAGGGGGGAGGGTTCGTGGGGGGTCGCGGGGGGTTCGCGGGGGGTCCTCCTTAAGGGGCCCGGCTGTTTCCAGCTGACTTGCCACCCTGTGGCGCCCTGGGGAGGGGGCAGTCCGGTCCTGTGCCGCGCGGCCACCCCAATGCATTAGACGACGTCCAAGTCGTCAGACATTCGTGTGCAACGCGAGTCGCCAGGGAAGACGTAAGCGTCGGCCGAGCGACGGCCAAGGTCACCCGGAGGTCAGCAGAGGTCACCCGGAGGTCAGCAGAGGTCACCCGGAGGTCAGCAGAGGTCAGCTGAGGACCAGGAAACTGAAATAAAATTCATCCCGGTTGTAGCTGATGCCCCCCCACGCTGCTGTGCCTCCTGCTTATTCGCAGTTGCGGTGCTTTTGATAGCCGCGCTTCTGCCTGTGAATAACGAGTCGCGGCGCTGGACTGTGACGCGGCGCGTCAACCATCTCTCCGCGTGTGTGGGTGTGTGCGCATCGTGGGAGTGAGAGGGACAGTGAGAGAGGGAGAGAGGGAGAGAGCGAGAGAGAGAAAGAGAGAGAGAAAGAGAGAGAGGTAAATGAGCTCACTTGTGCGCCGCCCCGACGATGGCAAACGCCGCGAAGAGTAAGTGGTAGCGAGGAGCACCGGCACCAGTAGCAGACCAGTTTGCAGGTTATATTTTTCTTCCTTTCTTCTCTCTCTTCTCTCTTTCTCTCTCTCTCTCTCGTGAGTGTTCGTGTGTGTGTGTGTGTGTGTATGCGATCCCGCCCTCCCTACCCCCTATCCCCCTGGACCGACTTGTTAAATAGTTGAGGCCATTACTGGCACAGCGCACTTTCCATCTTTCGTCCTCTCTCTCTCTCTCCCTCCCTCTCGCTCGCTCTCTCTCCTTCTGCAGTAAGACTGTCGCCCTGGCTGCGGCGCACCCCCCCCCCCCTCCCCTCTATACGACTGCTCTTGTTTTTGCCGATTTTGTTGTTGTTGTTGCTGCTGCCGTCACCCCTGCCTTTTGTTGAACGTTATGAATAACTCATTTAAGAAGGATTCGTCGGGGAAAGGAAAAGTTGTGTCGTATGCGTCGCCTGGGGTCTGGAAGTAAGAAGAGAGAGGGGGGGGGGAGAGAGAGAGAGAGAGAGAGAGAGAGAGAGAGAGAGAGAGAGAGAGAGAGAGAGAGAGAGAGGGAGAGAGAGAGAGCGATAGAGGGAGAGAGAGAGAGAGGGAGAGAGAGAGAGAGAGGGAGAGAGAGAGAGAGAGGGAGAGAGAGAGGGGGCGAGGGGCTCCTGAGACGCAGCACCACACGGCATAGAGCGGTAGAGGCGCCGCCTTGGTGATTTGTGTGGTGCAGAGTTGGCACAGGAAGCACCGGGGTGGAAAGGGCGTGGCGTGGCGTGGCGTGGCGGCGCGGCGTGGCGTGGCGTGGCGTGGCGTGGCGTGGCGTGGCGTGGCGTGGGCCCGACGTGCGCCAAACAGGTCTCCACACAAGAAGAGCTCTTTGGGGCGTTCCACTGACGGGCGGGGATTACCTATATACATGCTTGTACGTACATGTGTGTGTGCGTGTGTGTGTGCGTGTGTGTGTACGTGTGTGAGTACGTGTGTGTGTGTGTGTGTGTATGCTGCAAGCCGCGCTGTAAGGTGACGGAGTTCGCACAGCGAAAGCCGATGATGCCGGTTAAGGGTGTGTAAACGGTGTAAAGGGTGTGGAGGTGTTGAGGGTGGGAGCGGTGTGGAGGGTGTAGAAGGCCACTGGGTGCCGCCCCCGGTGTGCCGTGCAGGCGGTGTCGCGCCGCACGTGTAGAGGGCGCTGCCGCCGCTGCTGCCGGAAGGGCGGCCGCTTCAAAGGCGGTGTTGTGCACAGTGCCAACCTCAGCAACCCGTCACAAGCACATTGTGTTTTTTTCGAGCAAAATTTGGGGAAAAAAATCAAATGAAATGTTAAAAGAGAAATTTATTTAAAAAAAACTCGGTTTAAAAAATTCAAAAAGCACAATTTTTTAAAAAAAGTAACGTACAGTAACAGGAAAAAATTACGCGTGACGTAGTACGTAGTATGGAGAGAGCACCCCCGCTGTCCTGGCAGCCCGCTGGCGGCTCATGGCGGCTCCATGGCGGCTCATGGCCTCGCCGCGGACCTTGGCAACGCCCGGGATAATTATCTGTCCAATTTGCGCGAGAGCCACGTTAAAAAAAAATAATTTAAAAAAATAATAAAAGAAGGGAGGAGAGGAGGGGAGGGGGTCGAGGGTCCGCGATAAATCGCATAGGGGGAGTGTGTCTGGGCCCCGCCGGCCCCCGTCCGTGGAGCTAGGGGGGGGGGGGGGGGGGGGGGGGGGGGGGGGGGGGGGGGGGGGCAGTCAACAGCCCGCTTCCTACTGACGGCCCGGTCGTTGAGACAGGTTACAGGTTATTTTTTCTCAATATTTTTTTTTTCGGAACTGCATACGTCGATTATATATATACTTTTGGAATATGGCGGTGCAGGAAGTATCCGGGTGGCGGTGCGCCCGCCCATGCATGCACCCCCCCCCCCCCCCCCCCCCATCCCCCCCCCCTCCCCGTCCTCACGTGTCCCTGCCATACTATCCGCTCATCCCCCCCCCCCCTCCTCCTCCTTCCATCCCCCTGTTCCACGCGGCCATCTTTCTAAACAATCTCATTTCTCTTCATGTTTTTCGCATAATGCGACAAGGCGCCATAGTTCCACAATTTTTCACGCCGGCGCCCCTGCAATATCCCGCTCCGTCCCCCCTCGTTTTAGGCCACCGCCGCAAGTCGCCCCCCCCCCCCCTCCTCTCCGCCACACACACACACACACACACACACTCCCGCGTTAAACCGGCGGCAACGCTGTTGCTGCGCGTCACGTCAGAGGACGCCGTCGCGGGCCCTCTTCGAACGTACGCGCTGATTTCAATCACGACATTTTTTTCTTCTTTTTTTTTGCTTTCTTTACTTTATCACAAATTCGATTTTTCTCAATACTTTTCCGGCGTTTTCTTTTTCTTTTTTTTCTTCTGTAAGTTTTTTTTTTAGTAGAGTGTAGTCGGTGCCGCGGTTGCATGCCGCCAAGGCCGCGACGATGCCCGGGAGTTTGGCATTGTTGCCGTTGTTGCACAGCGATGCAGACTTAATCGTGCGCCGCGAGAAGCGGGAGAAGGAGGGGGAGGAGGGGAGGAGGAGGAGGAGGAGGAAGAGGAGGAGGAGGAGGAGGAGGAGGAGGAGGAGGAGGGGGAGGAGGAGGCCACTGCGCTCGGGGTCTCGTACGCAGCGTTGTGAGGAACCCCCGCCGCTCCCGGGGTGCATGCATGCCACACCGACGTCGATGAAACGTCGCCGAAAATCTCCCGTTTTTTTGTTCGAATTTTTGCTCAAAATATTGCCTTAATATCCCCTCTTTAAAATCTTCCGTTGAAATTTTTGATTTAAAAAAAAAAACTTTTGCTCAAAATTTTCTGCTCAAGTTTTTTTTTTCCCGTGATTTGAATGAGTTTCCTTCCTGTTGGGTCCGTTCTCAGCCAGTTTGACGGCGGGCCGGCTTGTTATTTGTACGGCCCCGGCACGGCCTGGGCACGGCCCGGTGTGGCGTGTCGAGCCGCCTGCCCCTCCCTGGCCACCCTCCGTGCCCCGCCCGGACCCCTCTCAACAGCCCGCAGCTTGACAACCCGCACGACCCTCCTCAAACAGACCCTCTCTCTCTCTCTCTCTCTCTCTCTCTCTCTCTCTCTCTCTCTCTCTCTCTCTCTCTCTCTCTCACGGACTTTCTCCCTCACCCTGTCCCTCTCCGAGTCTCTCTCTCTCTTTTATTTTTACATTTAATTTCTCGCTCTCACCTGTTCGGAGGGTTAGGCCCCGGTTAGCCGACTTCGCGTCCAAGGAGAGGAGGTGGAGGAGGAGCGAGGAGAGGAGGAGGTGGAGGAGGGAAGGGAGGGGGAGGAGGAGGGAGAGGAGGGGAGGATCAGTGTGGAACTCGGCCTCGTTATGGTAGGCGGCCCCGGGGGCGCCGGGGGCGGCGGGGGCGCACTGCACGGCTGACGCCTGATACAGCCTGGCAGGCACCTCACCCGATGCTGGCTTGGCGGGTACCTCGGTACCTCGTCGTCCCAAACTTCAGCCGCACACACACGATTTAAGTTTGTTCGAGTGAAAGGTGAAAGTCAGCGCGCGGGACGCCGAGCTTCACACACGCACACACACACACACACACAGTCCGCGCCGCTCACAGCCAACCTGCCCTGGTTTTAAACACGGCTCTGTATGAGTGTGTGTGTTTGTGAGTGTGTGTGAGTGTGAGAGAGAGAGAGAGAGAGAGAGAGAGAGAGAGAGAGAAGCAGCAGCAGACTCGTGGGGCGCAAAGGAATCACTGCGAGAGGAGACGCGGGAGTGGGTTTCCCACCGCTCGGAGAGGGCGGCAGGGGGCGGCGGAGGGCAGCACAGCACAGCAACAACCCGTCTCACAGCGACCCCCCGCGGTGTTCCAGGTGACGTGGCTGCGGCGCCGGGATCACCACCTGCTGACCGTGGCCCGGGGGGGCTACGCTCAGGACGACCGCTTCCAGGTGGTGCACGACCAGCACCCAGAGGTCAGTCACTAGAAACCTTACACCTCTTTTTTTTTGTAAACTGTAGAATTTTTGTAAACTTTAGAATTTTTTGTAAAGTTTATAACTTTTTTGTGAGGTTAAGAATTTTTTTTTGTAGGATGTAGATTTTTTGTAAGGCACAGAATTTTTTTTTCGTAAAGTTCAGGGTTTTTTAATGTTTTTTTTCCTATGTTTTTCAAGCTCAGTTTGTGTTTTAGAATTTATTTCTGAAAAAAAAAACGATTACTGGTGTTTTTTTTTCTTCGTCAGCTTTGCGGGCACAATAATAAAACGGGCTCACAGTGGTTCACCGAGGATTAGCCTTTTAGGTGGGGAGCGTCTCTGGCCGCGAACGCCGCCGCCATGTGACACCGCCGCCCTGATTTTAAAGTTTTGGCGCCGCCGCCGCCGCCTTCCCATAACGGGATGCTTTACGGCCGCTTATCAGGCACGTCTTATTAAAACTATAGAGGGCGGCGCCGCTAACGAGCGACGCGCCGCGCCCAGCCGCCACCAGGGGGCGCTGTGCAGCGCCACAAATTCTACAGATTTTCTAGTTTATTTTTTATTTGGTTATCTATTTTGTATATTTATATTTTTTTGACGAGTTGAATAAAACGGTGTGTAGTGTTGTAGCAGCAGCACGCAAAACAAGGACACGAAAGCAATCGTGTGCTATACGGCTGTCCGAGGGGCACGTCATGGGAGGTGGGAGGGAGGGAGGGAGGGAGGGAGGGAGGGAGGGAGGGAGGGAGGAGGGGCTGGTTAGGGTGCGGCGCGGGCCGGGAATGCAATTCTGACCGCCGAGCACAGCTCCTTGGAATTCGTTTGCTGTCAGCTCAGTGGCACCCGCTGGGCTCATCCTCCCTGCCCCCTCCCTCCCTCCCCTCCCCTCCCTCCCTCCCCTCCCCTCCCTCCCTCCCCTCCCT
Organism: Megalurothrips usitatus; assembly: GCA_026979955.1. NCBI lineage: Eukaryota > Metazoa > Arthropoda > Insecta > Thysanoptera > Thripidae > Megalurothrips > Megalurothrips usitatus. The sequence continues at coordinate 6,095,178 of CM049604.1, read as the reverse complement.
CCCTCCCCTCCCTCCCTCCCCCGCCTCCTCGGAGGCTTCACCGGCGGCACGGGGCCCCCGCCGCCACGCCCCCGCCTTGCACATCGCGTGTCCCCTGCCAAGCATGACCCAGTTTGCAAGTCCGACTGTCGCGCCACGCGTGTGACAGAGACAGGGTAGGCGGGCCGAGAGGGGGTCAGAGAGAGAGAGGGAGAGGGAGGACACGCCGGTTATCACCTCAGCCGCAGTCCGGCGTGTGTGAATGCGTCCACGTGCAGGGGGCGGTCTGCCGGGCCGCCACCGGGATGTGGGCTCGGATGTGGGGGGCGGCGAGCAGCGCCGTCCGGGATCCGGGCCGGCGCGTAACTCCGCAGAAAACTTCTCCTTCACGAAGAAATCCGAAACATCAAAGGAGAAGTGAATTTCTTCCAAGAACAACTCCGCAGATGCACGGCAGCGCTCTGTCGACCCGCGCGGATGGCATCGCGTCGGGGAACCGACCACTCCGGAGCCGGGGGCGGGCGAACCGTGAGAGAGGGAGAGAGAGAGAGGGAGAGAGAGAGGGAGAGGGAGGGAGGGCCGGTAAAGAGGGTGTGAAAAGGGCCCGAGGCCACCGGCAGCCGAGCCGGACCGCCGCTCTTGCTGCCCAGGTCTGTGGTCAGCGTCGAACGAGCCGAGGCGGAGGGGCGGCGCGCCACGGACCACTTGTGTGACGTCCAGTGTGCCGGGCCCCGCAGCTGGCACCGGGAGAGAGAGAGGAGAGAGAGAGAGAGAGAGAGAGAGAGAGAGAGAGGGAGAGAGAGAGAGAGAGAGAGAGAGAGAGAGAGAGAGAGAGAGAGGGAGAGGCTGCGAGTGGTCAGCAGCACCGGCACCCTTATTCCCCTCGTTACTACCGGGTGTTGCCAAAACTTTCGAGGGGAAGTAGTGTCGACGCGGACCGCACGCGACGGCCTGCGCCTCCCCCCCCCCCCCCCCCCCCCCCCTCTCTCTCTCTCTCTCTCTCTCTCTCTCTCTCTCTCCATCTCTCTCTCTCCACACTACACACACACACACAGACAGAGAATCGCGTGTGGAGTCATCATCATGGCCATCACATCAATTAAAAGTAAACACGCACGCGGGAGGCGCGGTTGAATCGGATCGCCTACGTGGGCGCTGCGGAGTGAGAGAGAGAGAGGTAGAGTGTGAGAGAGGCAGAGAGAGTGATAGAGAGAGGTAGAGTGTGAGAGAGGCAGAGAGAGAGTGATAGAGAGAGACAGAAGGAGAGAAAGCCGGACAGAGAGATGGAGAGAGAGAGAGACAGAGGCTGGGAGCGCCGTGAGGGTAGGCAGTCCCGCAGTGCGCCGCCGCCCGGCGGGTTGCCTACCCCGCGGTCCGCGGGCGCGCCGGGCCGAGCTGGCGCCGCGCTGGCTGGATACTCCTCCCTCTTCGGAATGTGGGATGCGGAATGGAGTTGGTCGTCTGCTGCTCAATCCCGAGCGAGCAGGCGTCGTCGCTCGAGGTGTCGTTTCAAAACGTTTCGATATTGTTATTATTTTTTTCTGCTGTGAATGAAAAAAATTAATGTGGCGAGCTATGAGATTTGCGGGAAAAAAAGATGCTATAATCCCGAGCGCGGCCGTTCGAGATATATCGTTACGTTATTTTACTATAGTTTTTTTGTTAATGAAAAGGAGGGTTTGAGCTTTGCGATTTTGTAAGAAGAGAAAAAAAAACACACGGAGGGGAAATTCCGTGTGGTGTTGCGGCGTGCTGCTCATCAGCGACGAGGGCAGACGTCCGCGGCGGCCGGTGGTACAGTCGGAGACAAAAGCGTGCGCCGGCGGCGGCCTCATCCGGCATTCATGCCGCGTCCGGGCCGCTGTGTCGGACGACCGCGTTCGATCCGTTCCGGCAATTCCCTTGCTCCATCCCGCGCCGCGGGGGGTCCGCGGGGGGTCCGCGGGGGGGGGGGGGGGGGGGCGTGTCCGGGGCGGGCCCGCGTGCTGCTGCGGGGGGCTGCGTCCAGCGTCCGCACGCGGCCACGGCGATGGTGGCCGCGCCCGTTTACATAATGGAGACGACGCGAAATCACACCGCCCCCCCTCCCCCCCTCCCCCCCCCCCCCATTTCCCCCCGGTCCCCACCGACCGCCGCCGGGGACGAGGAAATTTTTTTAGAGAGCTTGATATTCATTCTGGTGAGGGCCGACTGACTCGTCTCGTCGGCGTCTGCTTGTGCCCTCCGCCGCCAGCGGCACCGACATACCATAAAAAAAACTTTAACTCTAAGAAAAATGTAAAGTATTTACGGCTGCCACTTAATCTTTTTTTTTTTAATTTAAAATATTTTTTTTATATAAAAAAGATGAGAATTTTTTGAGATTTAAGACGATATAACTTTTTTTGTCTTGTGTTTCCAGGACTGGACGATGCAGCTCAAGTTCGTGACGGACAGGGACACGGGGCGGTACGAGTGCCAGGTGTCCACGCACCCGCCCGTCAGCATCTACATCCACCTCAAGGTCGTCGGTGAGTACCCGGTGCCGGCACCAGGTACCCGGGGGCCGGGGAGCCGCATGGTAGGCGCGGCCAACCGCCCCCGGCCACCACCATTTCGGGGTGCGATGAAAAAATATTATGAGGACTTTTCCGTGAACACCTGGCGTAGGAAAACATGAAAATTTCCTACGGTTTTACAAAAAAAAAACAGTTTATGTAAATTTTTGTTCAAAAATGACAGTTTCTGCGAGGCAACTAGAACCACTGTAGGTTCCGGCTGACGGGGGCGTCCACAGGCGGCAGCCACGGCTTCAATAGGAGAGTAGTTTCCAGGCGGCGGCGGTGCCTCGGGCCATTTTTCGGGGTCTGCGCGGCGCTGGACGGGCTGCGGGGGGTCTGCGGGTAGTCTGCGGGGGGTCTGCGGGGGGGGGGGGTCTGCTGGTCGCTTGCATGCATTCCACACCACGGCCTGCCGGCCTGCCTCCCGCCCTGTCCATTTGCCAGGGCCGGCCGAGGGGTCGGCGTTCAAGTGGAAGTTCGCCCGCCCGCCGGCCCAGACCTTTTCTCTCTCCCCCCTCCCTCTCTCTCTCTCTCTCTCTCTCTCTCTCTCTCTGTCCCTCGCTCCTTTTCTCTTATTCTCGGGGCCCCGGCCACACGCAAGTCAAGTGTGCCAACGTGAGCACACACACTCGGCCCGTCCGGCCATCTCCGCCTTCGCCCGCACAGCGGCCGGCGGCGCCCGGCCGCGGCAGCACCGCCTGAAACCCCTCAAGGCCGGCCACACCACTAACGATAATACTCTGTCAGAAATGAGGAGGAAATGTCCGAAAACTGAATGACAGAAAAAATGGCCCGGAAAAAAAGGGTGTCAGAAAAAAATATTTTGAACAGATATTGTAGTCACGAAAAAAGGTTTAAAGAAAGTATAGAAAAAACTGTCAGGAAAAAAAATGTCAGACAGCAAAATTCCGGAAAAAAATTGTAGACACAAAAAAATTTGATCAACCGCGGAAGTGAAGCGCGCGTGTGCGGAGTTGGTTATATTTAGGGATGCAAATGAAGGGCTTTTGTAGGTTTTCAATAAAAATCGAAAACATTGGATAGGGAGGGGGGAGGGGGGGGGGCAGGATGTGTACCATGCGATGGCCGATGATGAAGTGCGAGAGAGAAAGAGATGAGAGAGGGAGCGCAAGAGAGAGAGAGAGAGAGAGAGGAAACATTTTTATTCGCCATCACAATGAAAAATTCAATGGCGCTCTTACTGGTACACAGCTGCTGCTGCTGCTGCTGCCGCTGTTACAGGTGCGGAGGGAAAAGCATTTACAACGTGCGTAAAAAAAGCCCACCCCTCCCGCCAGCCCTTCCCTCCCCTCCCGCTCCCCTACTCCCCTCCCTCTCCCCTACTCCCCTCCCACTCCCCTACTCCCCTCCCTTGCTGCTGTGGCCGCAGCGGCGGGGCCACAGCGAGCGGGTCGTACCCGCACTCGCGTACTACTCGTTGTTGGTCGGTAGTCGCCGCATGCCCCCCCCCCCCAGCCCCTCCCCTGGTCCCGCCCCTCCTGACCGCACACGGGCGGCACCGAGGGACCTATCCCATTATTCCCCCGCTGCGGTTTTCGTGCACGGATTTCGCAGTAGATACAGTTCTGTCGCGGCACTGTCAAAAAATATTTTTCGTCACTATTTGCAAAAAAAAAAAACGGCTCTTAAATTTTTGTTCAAGATTTTTTTTTTCGTCACACATGTTGTGAAAATAAAATCGTCACATACTACGATTGTGTCTGGGGACTGCGGTAGAGAATCAAATATTTATAAGTGTTCGAGGCGGGACGAGACGTAGCGGAAATTTTGTCATCAAACTATTTCGTCACGTGATGATAAAACCGCAAAGCGACGGCTCAATTATTTTTTTTTTGCAGATGGAACTAAAATCCTTCGCAGCCCCGTTTATATAAATAGTGGCAGCCGCAGTGGCCGTGGAGATATTCACTACTGCATATAGCGTCCTGGCGCCCATTCCTCACTCCACAGTTTCCCATCTTGTCAGCGAGAGGGGAGGGGGGAGGGGGGAGGGGGCAGCGCGGAGCAGCTTGGCTGCGGGGGGTCCTCCTTCCTGCGGGGGGTCCTGCGGGGGGCCCTGCGGGGGGTTCCTGCGGGGTTCCTGCGGGGGGTCCTGTGGGGGGTCCTGCGGGGGGGCCTGCGGCTGTCGGTATCACGGGGCATGTCCGGCCCCCCCTGGGACTGCCCACCGATCGCCCCCCCCCCCTCTCTCCCCTCTCCCCCTCCCCCTCCCCCTCCCCATCCCATGGGAGGGAGATGCCCTCTTGCTCCTGCCCTCGCGCGTCTCCTTGGGAAGAAGACTTTCCGTCCCACGGGAGTGCGCCCGAATAGGGAGGGAGGTAGGGGGGGGCTGAGCTTGAACTCCCCCCCCTCCCCCCTCCCCCCTCAGCCGAGCCGCGGGAGACGAGAGGGGGCGCAACGATCGCCTTATTTCAATTTTCTTGCCAGCCGTCGGATTTCCAAAACTCGGCGGCCAACACTTTACGACTTGTTCCCGCAGTTTGGCAGGTTCGCTCCCTCAGATATACGCCTCCGGGGCGGGGGGGGGGGGGGGGGTAGGGAAGGGGGATGGTTTGGGACTACCCCCTCCCCTACCTCGATTCACACAGAGGTCTCGCTGTAGTACGCGGCACCACGCCGCTCTTTTGATTTTTTTTCAACCCCCGCCCCCCAAAAATAAAAAAAACTAAAAGAATAGACAAACGAGTGATACTACATACATGAGGACAAAACAAGGTCCGTGCCACACACACACACACGTTGTCTTTCCGGTGTCCCTTGTGTCTCTGAGATCCTCTGAGAATCCTGTCTGAGCCGCGTGGATAAGAGGCCCCATACAGTGACCGCCGTGCCCCTCTGGAGGCCAGCCGTGGAGGCCGCCCTCCCCGGCAAGGGCCTTGAATAATATCCTGCGAGGACGGGGCAGCGGCGGTGGTGGTGGTGGTGGTGGTATATCGGTGCATGCACAGCCTGCCGCCTTGCACTTCTAGAGTGTGAGAGAGTGGGAGAGAGAGAGAGAGAGAGAGAGAGAGAGTGGGAGAGAGAGAGAGAGTGGGAGAGAGAGAGAGAGAGAGAGTGGGAGAGAGAGAGAGAGAGTGGGAGAGAGAGAGAGAGAGAGAGAGAGAGAGAGACAGGATTACTCGCACGGGCAGCGCGGACCCTGGCCGGGGCAGCAGCGGTGTTCGCATAATGGGCACCCTGCTTTATCAAGGATTGGGGGGGGGAGAGGGAGGGAGGGAGGAAGAGAGAGGGAGGGAGGGAGGGAGAGAGAGGGAGGGAGGGAGGGAGGGAGAGGGAGGGAGGGAGGGAGGGAGAGAGAGGGAGGGAGAGGGAGGGAGGGGCATACCCCATCTTTAATGGCCGCACCGTCGAAGAGGAAACTTACTTTTGAGCTTCTGAGCGCCGACACATCCCTCTCTACCTCTCTCTCTTCCGCTCCCCCCCCCTCTCTCTCTCTCTCTCTCACCCGCCACATCAGACGCTGTCTCTGTCCCCCTCGCACCGCACACGCCGTGGCGTTAAAAGTACAGTCGCAACTTTCGCGCGCCGCAACGGCGCGGGCGAATTACGAGAGGACAGAGAGAGAGAGGTAGAGAGAGAGAGAGAGAGAGAGAGAGGGAGGGAGGGAGGGAGAGGGAGAGAGAGGGAGGGAGGGAAAGAGAAAGTGAGGGGAGGGGGCAGGGCCTGCAGATGCAAGGGAAGGGCCGCATTCAATTTTTCAAGTGTCCCGCGCTCATACTGTTGCCTTGCGGTGGGATGGGAAATGGAGGGGAGGGGGAGGTGGAGAGGAGGGGAAGGGGAGAGGATTACACGCGCAGGCATGCATGCATAGGTGCTCGGTTCGATTCTCATCAATGAGGCTCTTCGTTATGTCGTTGTTTTTTTTTTCCTCTCCTTTGGGGGTGGGTGCGACTTTTGCTGAAAAGTATTTATACTCGTCGAGACCGTGGGCGGGCCGGTGCTCCGTCCTTGTCTGCCCGGGCAGTGTTCCTCGTCGCTCCCGCAGGCGAGGCGGCGGCGGGAGCGTCCGGTCAACAAAGTGATCCCTTCTGCAGCGAAGCCTCGCGTCCCTCAATGCTGACCTGTTGGTGGAGGGGGGAGGGGGCGTGGTGGGGTACTCGTTGGAGAGAGAGACAGAGAGAGGGGGCGGGGGGGCTCAGAATAAGTGATAGTTGTGGTGCGGTGCGGCCGACCCCCGGCGTACCCTGGCGCCACACACAGACCCCCACAGAGGCGCCGGCGCCTGCCCCCGCCCCCCCCCCCCCTCCTCACTGGCGCCGCCCCTGCCGCCCCGCAGCGGCAGCCAAATTAATTGCTGAATTGCATCGCCCCGAGGCCGCGCCGCCAGCGGCCTCCCCTGTGGAAGTCGCCTGCTGCGGCCACACACTCACATAATTTTTTAGATTTTTTTTTTAAATTACGGGAATTTTTTTTAATTTCAAAAATGTTTGTTTGAATTTTTCTGTGCGAGAGAGAAGGAGAGAGAGAGTAAGGGAGAGGGAGCTTGTCGTAAAGCAGTGTGTTTGCGGGGGGTTGGGGTGCCCGCTTAGGAGGCGCCACACGACATGCGTGTGTGTGTGTGTGTGTGTGTGTGTGTGTGTGTGCGGCTCGGCTGAGTGAGGCTGCCCGACAAGGTGAGCTTCCTTGCTTGTTCTTGCACGACGAGTGGGCGGTGGCGGCGGCTCCTCTGGGATGATTCCAGTTGCTTCCGCTAGGGGGGGGGGGAGGGGCGGTACGAGGGGGAGAGGGGGTTGGGGGGTAGTTGTTCCCCAACTTATTCCACCCCTCAGACTTTGGGGGAGGGGCACGGGCCGGTGGGTGCGGGGCCGGGAGCAGGCGGGCCGACGGGGCAGCTCGGCCAGCGCCGCGAGCCACGGGCCGCTGCACAGGTACACGTCCTACGGATTTGCTAGGCTGTCGGCGCACTGCGCTCTCTCGCGTGGGTACATCTCAACCACTCTCTCTCTCTCTCTCTCTCTCTCTCTCTCTCTCTCTCACACACACACACACACACACACTCTCTCTCTCTCTCTTGCTGCTGAGGGCATTTGCTGGCCATAGCGTCACGTTCAAGCCCCCCGCAAGCCAGGACGCGCGGCGAGGGACGGCTCCGCAGAACCCCCCCATAATACAGGCAGTGCGTCTGATTGTGGGGAGCCACACTATGCACGCGCTCTCTCTCTATCACACACACACACGGACTCTGCGGCTATCTCTCTCTCTCGCACACACTCACACACACCCGCAAGGTTCATACCGAAGGGGAGAGAGGGGAGAGGGGGTCGCAGGCCGATGAAAGTATGTGAGTGAGAAGAGTGAGGGAGAGAAAGAGAGAGAGAGAGAGAGAGAGAGAGAGAGAGGGGGGGGGGAGAGAGGGGGGGAAGGGTACGCGCGGAAATCAACCACCCGAACACGCCGTGGCATACCGACACGTGAGCGGCTCAGAGCCCCCCCCCCCCCCCCCTACTCCTTAAATCCCACAGACGCGGAGAGCAGAAGAACAAGAAGAAGAAGAAAGAAGAAAGAAGTGGTTGGCCAAATATACCGCATAGGGGGGGGGGGTGACCGTGGAGGATAAAGAGTAAGTCAAACATGCCGCCCCGCGGACAGCTAGGGGAAGTGCAATATAGGCTGACAGACAGACAGACAGACAGACAGACAGACAGAGGAGGGATGCCAATAGCGCGGGTGAGACAGTAGGAAGGGAACACAAAAACTGTGCCCTCTCTCTCCCTCCCTCACACACACACACCCGTAGTCTATCCATTCCCGCGCCCCCCCCTCTCCGGAAGAGCAGATTCCATAAATGTCGATTTAAATCAGGGCTACGGTTGATGCCCCGCGGGTGAGAGGAGGCGGAGGGGGGTGGGGGCACCAACAACAGACTCTCTCCCCCGTGTATGTGTGTGTGTTGTGTGTGTGTGTGTGTGTTTCTAGCCCTCAGAGCAGTGCGGCTCCAACACCAACACCAGGACAAACAGAGAGAGAGAGAGAGCAGCCGCCCTCACCCTCGCCTACCCACCCGCGTCTCCTCAAAACGGTCCACTGCTTCATCTCACACCATTTCATTCATTCATTTCGCGCTTTTTTTTATTTCTTTCTTTTGTTTTTCCTTTTTTTTTCCTTTTTTTGTGGGGTTGGGGGGGGGGAGGGTCGGCGCGTAGATCAACGCGCTCGGCGGGTGTGTCGTCGGCGGCATTTGACTGCTCTTGGTGTATAACCCGCATACGGCTGCCGGACGCCCCCCGGAGGGAGGGAGGGAGGGAGGGAGGGAGAGGGAGGGAGGGAGGAGGACGACGCGCTTGCAGGGTCGAGCGGGAAGCATTCTGATTAAATTCCTTGACGCCATGAGAGTGGTATAGGCTGAGGGCTGAGCGGTGCTGAGCAGGCGGCCCTCATCCGCCGCCGCCGCCACCCTGTGTGCTGCACGCGACCCTCACTACTCCCCCCCCCCTCCTCTTTTTCCAATTAAAAGAGTTTTACGGCACCGTTCTACCCCCCTTTCCTCTCTCTCTCTCTCTCTTTTTCGTTCTATAATTCACACAAGGCCGTGACTGGGAAGGCGGCCGCACAGAGAGGCCGCACCTCTCGCTGCTGCTGCTGCTGCTTCCGGCCGGGACCACACCTGTGCTTGTGTGTGTGTGTATGAGTGTATGTTTGTGTGTGCGTGTGCGTGTGTGCGTGTGTGTGTGTGTGTGTGTTCTGAGCGTCCTGTGTGCTCGGCGAGCCCTGCGCAGCGCGGCCCCGCGTCTTCCTTTAGTCTTAAACCGACCGCCCTCTGCAAGGTTTCCCCTTACTGCTATACTGTTATGTACCTCTGGCCGCTCCTCGGCCTTCCCTGTCTGTGTGTGTGTGTGTGTCTGTGTGTACGCTGCTCAAGCAGTGTACTTCATTCCACCGCCACTGCAGCAGCAGCGGCAGCAGCGGGAGGCCGAGCTGTGTGTGCGTGTGTGTGTGTGTGTGTGTCTGTGTGTGTGTTTCCAAAACCCCAGGAATACTACAGTGTTGTTGAACAAGGATTCGTGTGCGTTACGGGCGGCGCTGGCCCGTGTCACCGAACTTCCCCCACCTCCCTCTCTCTCTCTCTCTCTCTCTCTCTCCCTCCCTCTCTCTCCCTCTCTCTCTCTCTCCCTCTCTCTCCCTCTCTCTCTCTCTCTCTCTCTCTCTCTCTCTCTCTCCCTCTCTCTCCCTCTCTCTCTCTCCCTCTCTCTCTCTCTCTCCCTCTCTCTCTCTCTCTCCTGGTGCTGTCGATGGTCTGCCTAATGACCCCGCCCACACTACTCTCTACTACTTGTTGTTGTTGTTCCAGAGGCACGGTGCGTCGTGGAGGGGCCCGCCGAGAAGTTCGTACGCGCGGGCTCGCAGCTGCGGCTCGTGTGCCACATCGACCAGTGCACCACCGAGCCCGAGTTCATGTTCTGGTACAAGGACGGCATCATGGTCAACTACGACATCGACAACGTCTACAAGGTGAGCGTTACCACCTATGTATGCCCTTCCGAGTGCGCATAATTATTTTTTTTAAATGTCATTAGTCATTAGGTTGCAGTTTCTGTAGTTTTTTCGCTGAGCCCGCGTTGCTGCCGATAGGTGACGGTGGACCTGCCCAACAACACGACCGTCCTGGTGGTGGACCGCGCCAGCCGCGCCCACTCGGGGAACTACACGTGCGAGGCGCAGCAGGCGGTGGCCGCCAGCAACTACGTGCACGTCATCAGCGGTGAGTACCTGTAGTTCTTTTTAGTGTAGTTTTTGAAAAATGGTAATCGAATACTTGTCGCAATGGTTGTGTTTCATTTTTTTTTTATCGTTTATGATTTTCATTTCAAGCATGACTTTTATTCAATATTTATTTTTCATATTTATTTTTTTTCTAAAATTATTTCACGCTATTTCGATCTTGGTGTTCGCGGGCGGCCTATATGGGCCGTGTCGCGTGTGTTTGGTACCCCTGCCACACGGCAAAGTTAGCGGTCCTGCCGCCGCCCCGGGTGTTTTGTTGTGGGCAGTGCTGCCAACACACACACACACACACACGCGCTTACAGAAACTTGGATTACACCGATAGCTGCAGGCATGGCCGCGGGTGAGGCAGCGCCGTCGAGAAGTGCATTGAATTCGCGCACCGTCCAACTTCCACACGCGCAGTCCGGGGAAGGAAGGAGGGGGGAGTGGGGAGGGTGCCGACGGGGAAAGAGGCAAGATAAAGCGGTCTCAACTTTACTTGCGGTTTAAGTGTGTGTCGCCGGGACTTTGCTTGGAATGCAAATAGCCTCTGAGGATTTACTCTTCATGACGGGGGACGGGAGGGGGGGGGACGGGGTGGTGAGATGCAATCTCAGTTTGCCTTTCTCGCCGCGCTGTTGACACGCCCCCGCGTCACCGCGGTGCCCTGCGGGGGGTCTGCCGGCGCCACCGCGGGGGGTCTGCCGGCGCCACGGCGGGGGGTCTGCCGGCGTCACCGCGGGGGGTCTGCCGGCGCCACGGCGCGGCTCACAGACCCCCGACGACGACGCCCCGGACGTGGCCCAGGTGCACGTCGGCGAGGCGGCCCGCGGCCTCGGCGCCGACGTCCCCGACGTCGTCGCAGTCGTCGCCCGGCTGCGGCAGCTCGCCGTGCGCCTGCATCATGGCCTCGAGGGCGTCCAGCGGGCAGAAGGCGCCGCACCCCTCCGGGATCATCCTCACCAGCGGGCCGCCGGGCTCGCGCCGGTAGAAAATCTGGAGAAAGTAAATTTTAGAAATTTATTCAGTGCATCACTTTATTTTATTATTTTTACTATCGAGGGGGCGCCGTGTTTCACCTGAAGGCCCAGCGTGCCGGCGGCGTCCCGGTGCAGCTCGAACAGCAGGCAGGCGCTGAACTCGGGGATGCCGTCGCCGGCGGGGTCCTGCGGCTCCAGGTGGAAGGCCTGCAGCGCGGCCGCCAACGTGCTGTCGTGCGCGGAGTACGCCAGCAGGCGCGGCTGCTGGCCGTGGGTCCGCGCCGCGTGCAGCACGCCCGTCGTCAGGTCACCTGTCATCATCATCATGTTGTCATCATCATGTTGTCATCATCATGGTCATCATCATGGTCATCATCATTTTCGTTATCATTGTCATCATCATTGTCATCATCACTGTCATCGTCATGGTCATCATCATCATGATCGTCATTATCATTGTCATCATCATCATGGTCATCATCATGGTCATCGTCATGGTCATCGTCATTGTCTTCACCATTGGCGTGTCATCGTCGTGGTGACCCTGCTGGGGTGCCTCACCGAAGCTCAGGCGGCGCAGCCTGGGCGTGTAGCTGAACGCCTTGAGCCACAGGTTGGCGGCCGACCTCAGGGGCTCGGGGTACACCGGGCGGGACCACTCGGGCAGAGTCAGGTGCAGGTCCTCCTGGGGGACGATCGCATGTCAGCCACGGGGGACAAGGTCAAGCCATGTCGGCAAAGACAAAGAGCGTGGGGCCAGGCAGCGGCAGCGGCGGCGGCGGCGGCGGCGGCGGCGGCGGCACAGGGGGCGCCCGACAGGCAGGCCGTTGGAAGACACGCGCGCCGAGCGGGCAGGCCTACCCCGCGGTCCGCAGGCGCCCCCGGGGCAGACTGCCGAGGACCCGCGCATGTCACTTCCGAAAAGGAAAAAAGAGCGAAAAGGGATCGGGTCTGTCCTACCTGGCACTGCAGGTTGGAGAAGACCTGGTAGAGGCCGCCGCTGAGGCCGCGCTCCGGCAGCCCCGCCCGCGTCCGGATGTAGTGCAGGACGTCGGGCCCGCCCAGCGCGTCCAGGACGCGGCGCCGGTAGCCGGGGTCGTCGTACACCCGCTGCACGTCCGCGTCCTTGGCGGGGCACGGGGCGCTGCCGATCAGCGCCTGCGGGAAGTGGCCGAACTTATACTCTCGGGTTTCTTCAAGCTCGACATGTTTTTGTTTTTTTTTCAATGTCCACGTCTTGCTGAGGAGCCCCCCGTGCTGCGATAGGAGGGGTTCACGTCGACGCACGTGTCGACGGGTCCTCAGGACAACGTCCACGGGCGCCAGTCATAGACAAAGTCCGAGTGTTTCCGCCCAGTCACCGACCGTCAGCGACGCGTCTGATAGGGACGGTTCAAGGAACAACAAATGCACCGAGAGAGTGCTGAGTGTGAGTGCGGACGCACCCTGTCCTGGTCCTCGGGGACGATGTGGTAGGGGATGGGCAGCCAGCGCTCGCCCAGCCCGGAGCCGTCGGTCTCCCAGTCCTGGGCGCGGCCGGGCGGGAAGAGGCCCGCCAGGAAGGCGGCGGCGCTCTCCTGGGTGCGCTCCACGGCCGAGGTGTTGACCCGCACCGCGCCCGTGAAGTACTCGGGGCCGAGCAGCGGCGAGGCGCCCTCCCCCGCCACGTAGCGCCGCCGCAGGTACTGGCCCAGCGAGAACTCCAGCTGCCGGCCGCGCTGCGGGAGGCGAGGGTGAGGTGAAGCGGTGGTGCCGGCCGAGGGAAGGGAGGCGAGGGACAGTGCAAGCGCGTGCCTTACCTTGGTCAGGTGGCCCGGCCCGAATGGCATGTAGGTCTCGTTGGCGTACGGGTCGTTCGGGTAGCCGCTGTTGGGGGTCCGGGCGCCGTGACGGAACAGCTGGACAGAGAACAGGGCGTGCTTGTAGGCGGGCGGCGGCCGGCGCGCCGCCGCGGCCCCCCGGTGCTCACCGCCTGGACCTGCAGCAGCGTGGTCTCGGGGACGGGCACGGCGGGCACGGCGGCCGCGGCGGCGCCGAGCGCGGCCAGCACCGCGACGGCGAGCATGGCGGCGGCGGCGGCTCGGGGAGAGTGGGCGTCCGCCCGGCGGGGGCGGCCGTAGATATACAAGGCGGAGGCGGCCGTCGCCATGGCGACGTCCTTCCGCATAATCGAGTGCGTCCCCCCCCCCCACACACACACCACGTGCACCGACACGGCGCACTATCCTCACCGCCGCTTAAATTTTCTCAGCACTGTTCGTTATCGAGCTGATAGCAGATCATCACCCGTCGCGCACCTGCCCGACTCTCGGTCTCCCCCCGACGCGGCGGCGTCGTCGGCGGCGTCTCCGTCCCGGCGCGCGGCTTCCCCCGCAGCCTCCCTATCCCTTTCCCTCAAGGTCGACGACAAGGTCGTCGCGGGCGGCAAACAGCCTCTGGCAAATCCCTGGGCACGCCGCCGACGGTCGCGTGGTGCACGCGATAACAGTGTTGGTGAACACCACTCCAGCCCCGGCCGGAGGCCCGCGGCCCGCGGCGCAGCGGTGGCCGGGTCACCGGGTCACTGCGGCATGGCCTCCTCATGGCGCTTTAAAAATGACTGCTTTCGGTCCGATTTTTTTTTTTTTTTTTTTTTTGACGTCCGAGTGACTTGGACACCGCGGCGGGTTTGCAGGGGGGGCGTGCTGCGGCGGCGGCGGCGGCGGTGGGGCCGCTTCACCGAGTTCGACCTGCCGCCTCGAACTGCCGCCGCCGCCACGCGGCCCGGAGCCCGACCCAGCAGCGGCCGGGGCACTAAGCTTTATTTGAGATTGCAAGTTTGCGCCGCCCCTAACGAGTGGCCAACAGCAGAGCGGGCCAGCCAGCCGGCCAGCCGGGGCGACGGTCTGGTCGGCCACGGCTGGTAAACAGTGTGTGTGTGTGTGTGAGAGAGAGAGAGAGAGAGAGAGAGAGAGAGAGAGAGAGAAGGGGGGCGACATGACAGACGATCAAAGGGTCGTGAACCTTGACCTCAGTTTAGAATAATTTTTTTTATTTCTATTGAGAGAAAAGCAGCTTTCGGACAATTTTTCTTTTCCGGTGCAAAACAAATTAAGTCAGCAGAGGCAAGAGAAACACGCGCGGTGTAAATTGAACGCGGAAACGACGCGAAGACGCGGAAGGCGCAAAACACTTCCGTGCCGCACGCACGCACGCACGCACGCACGCACGCCGGTGACTACGTTGTAACCTAACTTTATCCCCGGTACTGAGCTCTGGCGTGTCAACACAAACAGGTACTGGTACTCGGTGCGCGTGTTTGACACGGGAGGACGGGCCTCCCGGCATGCAACGCGCGTGCTGCCTTCAGCAGCGGCCGGGGCGGGGCCCCCCCGTATTGCACTTTCCCCTTCTCGCACTGTCAAAATATTTAAGTATTCCTCGCGTTACAACGACAATCCCTCGCCACTATCTGTTGACAGCTTTTTCTTTAAATATAACATTCTTGTTTGTTGTTTTATTTTCGGTACGACAGGGAGAGCGGGGGTACAGTACACGTTAGCCGACATAATCGCAGAACCAAACAGTGACTGCCAAAAGGGGAAAAAAAACTTTTTCGGGGTATTTTTTTTTAATTTTGTTTGTTTTTTTTTTTCAAATAAGGTTTGGGAAATAAAGTTTCTTAGTGGGGTGAGGTCCTGACGACGACTGTGCTGAGGTCGGAGTCGAATTGTAGGACGCGGAGAGAGAGAGAGAGAGAGAGAGAGAGAGAGAGAGAGAGAAGAAATAAGAAGCGTATCCCGTCCCTCTCATTAGAGCCTTTCAAATGACAGGGCGCGGTGAGCGTTCTCTCTCTCTCTCTCCCTCTCAGTCCGCAACCGCAGCCCTCGCGCGACTGGCTTGCCCTCTCTCTCTCTCTCTCTCTCCCTTTCCCTTTCCCTTCCCCCGTCTATACGACCACTTTGTAGGAGAAAGGCCACCGACATCGGATGCACAAACTCCTGCCCGGTGCTTTGATCACTGCCCGCTCCGGTGTGAAGCTCACACCCCTTCCTGTACGTGTGAATGTGTGTGTGCGTGTGTGTGTGTGTGTGTGTGTGCGTGTGTGTGTGTGCGTGTGCGTTATTCGCCTTTGTGTCCGACACAATGAGACCCCGACAGGGGCGGGAATAGGGAGGGGGGCGGTTGCCTTCCACCGCCAAATAACCATCAAAAATCCATTTTGGGCCACGCTTTGCTCTGCCTGCTCGGGACCCTCTTCTCTCTCTCTCTCTCTTCTCTCTCTCTCTCTCTCCTCTCATTTCATCTCTCCGTCTCTCTCCTCACGCTCTTTGTCTCTATCTCTCTCCCTCTCTCTGCTGTCAAGTGTTTCACAAGTCCGCGACGAGTCGCTCTTAGCAAATTCCAGAGAGGGCCACTCACTGTCACACTGCTCCATGGCATCGGCCTGACCCGCACACCCACACACCCACACCCACACACATACACCCACACACCCACACCCACACAGACGTGACATGACGTGTGTGTGTGTTGTGTGTACGAGTAGTGGTGGTGGTGGCTGGGCTTTGCCTGCCCACGCGCCGCACAGAGAGAGAGAGAGAGAGAGAGAGAGAGAGAGAGAGAGAGAGAGAGAGAGACGAGTGGCTCTCGAGGTGAGCCCAGCAGTGCCGTCAGTGCGACAGAGACACACGCAGCGCACTCACTCGCACTCGAGTGGAGAGTCGTTCGCGAGCGGTGGCGCGGCGGCGCAGTCAAATGCCCCGCGAGCCGCGCGCACCTAACCTAACCTGTGACGGCGGGGGGGGGGGGGGCACAGTCAGCGGTGGCAGCGGCTGTAGTCGTGGCAGTACAGTTAGTTATTGTTCTTGTTGTTATCGGCGAACGGCTCTCGGTCACGTATTCACTGCGGTCCCCGTCCTCGGCTCACACACACACACACACACACACACACTGAGCGCGCACCGCTCACTGCCAAACGCAAGCGCGATACAAAATAATTATATTGTCATGTCACGTCGTTATGTCATAACCAGATGACTCTCTCATTATGTGACAGAATGGCGCGACGAGCGCTCGCGCTGGTTTCTGATGCAGCCGTAAAGGGAGGAGGGATTGAAAAAATGTCAGAGAGAAAAAAAAATTTTCAAAAGGAAAAAAAAACATGAAAATTTAGTAACTTTTAACGATTTGTTTAATTAATTTTTTTTTGCTGCAAGTTTTTTTTTTTTTTTTGTCCGCGCGCCCCCAAGTTTGCTGTAGCAGAATTATAACGGACCGGCCGAAGGGGGCGGCGGTGAGCGATGGCAGTGTCACCGCCTTGTTGTCCGCCAAAGCAAAACTTTATTTTCTTGCCGTGCAATCATTCCTGAATTTATTCCAAACTCGGAGACAGAAAGCGGGGCGGGGAGGGGAGGGAGGGGGGCGGGGAGGGGAGGGAGGGGGGCGGGGAGGGGGGGAGGGGGGAGGGGAGGGGAGGGAGGGGGGCGGGGAATCCAGATCCGCCAGGAAGTACCGAAACACTGGGCGACACAGATTCATCGCAACCATGCATATCACGGGGACTATGAAAAGGCCTTGTTGGAGAGAGAGAGAGAGACTGGGAAGTGTGGGGAGGGGGCAGGACAATAGAGGGAGAGGGAGAGAGAGACAGAGACAGAGAGAGAGAGGCGCGTGGGTCTGCCCGCGGCTGGCTCAGCAAGCGGAACCAAAGTTGGAGAACAGCCTAAAGAGACACCCAAGTTTGCTTTAAGTGTGTCTCTTTCCCACCGGGGGCCGGAGGAGAGGGCGAGCGAAAGCCAGTCAACAAGGGTGGGAGGGAGGGAGGGAGGGAGGGAGGGAGGGAGGGAGGGAGGGAGGAGCGAGGGCCGACATCCCCACAGGAGTCCGTTCTGGTCGGCGGGGGCTGCGGGGGCCGGCGGGGGGCGGCGCACATCGGGGTTGGAGGCTGCCAGCCAACACGTGAACTAAGCTCCGGGGCGGCGGGGGCGGCGGGGGCGGCGGGGGCGGCGGGGGCGGCGGGGGCACACCTTTGGCCATCCGCCTGCCGAGGCCCCCCCGAGGGCGGGACCAGCTCCTAATACAATCAGAGCGGGATCCATCTGTCCATCCGGAGCAAGGCGGCTCTCAAACGCCGCTCATTCTCCTACTGTAGAATTTCTTTTGTGTATAAGTAGTGATTTGAAAAGAATTAAATTTTGTTTTTTTTTGTGATTTTTTTTTTTGGCTGTGCTCTGCATGACATCGTGACTATATATGTATATGTGTGTGTGTGTGTGTGTGTGTTGCAGGGGAGAACCCGGCGGCGATGCAGACCGGCGGGGTGGGCGTGGTCCGCCGCCCGCTCTGGCTGCTGTCCCTGCTCGCTGTGCGCTCCGCGGCCGGCGCCGTCCTGGGCTGAGCCGGGGGACGCCCTCCCCCCCCCCCCCCGCGGCCCCCCGCGGCCCCCCGCGGCCCCCCGCGGCCCCCCGCGGCCCCCCGCGGCCCCCCGCGGCCCCCCGCGGCGTTGGCAAGGCTGAGTGAGACTGTTGGTCACCACCTCAGCCCCGGCAAACGCCGCAACGTCAAGCGACTGTGATCGAAGAGAGAATGTGTTAACCCTAGAGACCCCCTCCCTCCCCCCCCCCCCCCACCTCTTCCTCGCGCCTCGCCCCCCGTTTCGCTTGTAATGTGTATACTAACTGTGTAAAACGTTATCATACACGTTATAAAACGTTATAAATCATCCAGAAGCGCACTTCTTCGGCAAAGTAAGGCCTAATCGTAAGAATGATATTAAAGCTCAAATTATTTTTCTAACGTCATCTTTGAAGCTCGAGGGCGCGCCGCCGCGTTCGTACCCACCCCCTCCGCCCTCTAGGAATAAGTGACTATGTGTGTGCGGTTCACGGAACGGCAGACTCGTGTTAAATGCTATAATGTCTTCGCGCGCACTCAAAACGTTTTTTGCTCACTCATTGAATCTGTCTATGAAATATTTAAAAAAGTTGTCTATGTTTAACGTTCAGAGACGGAAGCGGGCCTTCCGGATATCTTTCTGTTCTAGTGTCACGTTATTCGGTGTCCGAAACGTTGAAGATTTATCTCTTCTAGATCGCACCCGATGATGTGTAGCCCACACAGCTCCAGTCCGACGAGAGTTGGAGAGGTTGTAAGCACTCCAACCAGCATTGTTTGTTTTTTGTTTGTTTGTTTTTTTTTAATCGTGAAAGCATCCGCATGTTTGCCCATAAACAGCGTCTATATCATTGTGCACCCAGATATTGTACAGTTTATTACTACTATTGTTCATCGTGTAGACTGCAGGCAGGTACGCCCACATTTATACGAAATAACGCCCTTGTGTAATGTTTGTCCCAGCGCTTTCCATAATATAATATTTATATTTCTCGGTCCGCTAGAATTAACGCGAAGGTAATGGACGTTGTTGGAGCTTACTGCGAGGTACGAACCATAGTTGTCAAGTACTTCCCTAGCTGATAGATAACACGTGTCTAAATAGGTATTTAAAAGGTATTAATGCGCGGATGGGTTAGCCTTAGAGGACCGACTTATGTCATATCACCAAATCTCGTAGCGTATATTGGCCGCCTAGAAATCATTTTGCCACTTTAAAAAGCGTTTTCTGTTTCTTTTTGGGTTTTAGTTTTTAAAAAAAGAAGGGCGGCATTCTTTGATTGTAATATTTGAAAAACCTCGTTTTATAGCTGGTTAGTTATTCGGCCTGATACACGGCCAGCAATTTAACTCGGACCAAACCAGGGAAATGCAGTCTCTTGTTTGTTAAACTCCTCGAAGAGTTTTCTTTTTTTTTCGCCCGACACGCGATGTTATATTTTTCTTTCTTGTATTTTTCATTCATCGGATTGTTGCCGGTTCAAGTCCATTAGATCGCGAACGAGAAACAATGTTAACAGCGAAGTTAAGCAGAACCTTCGAACCTGAAGTTAGGCGAGGTTTGTGACCGGGCAGGACCATGTGGTCTTCATTGGTCACCAACGAGAGTAATTTTTAACGTATTGTAAGCAAATTAAGTAAGCAAAAAAAAACATTCTATTATATATACTTTATTGTAACAATAACTGACATAATACTATGTAAATTCCAGCGTGTCTGTCTATATTGTATTTGTCATCTCTCTATCTCCTTTTCTCTGGTGTAACAGACAGAGATGTTTTGTTGTCTATACGTATTTTTATACGTAATCAATTCTACAGTTTTTTTGTTCCTGTACAAATAACTAACATAAGTGAGTCGACGGATTGGCCTACTGTGGCGAGACCGCTAAACGCGTGCAGTTGTTATCAGCCCGTCATCAGATTTTTTTTTCTTCAGACAGTTTCTGTGTGTATTAGAAATTTCAAATTCTTTACGATAAGACGTTGTGTGTTTTCTATGTGTCTCAGTAGACAGTTCTTGGTACGTCTGTGTCCCTCCAGAGAGCGCGGCCCGGCGACGCTGTCGGAACAACACGCAAAAATTATTATTGTTCCGTTGTCCGCTGGATGGATTTCCTGTGATGCTTGTCAACATCGGGCTTTGTGGTGATAAAGAAAATTGGTGGATCGAAACGTCATGCATTTTTTATTCTGTATACTCCTCACACACAGCCCACACATTTTAAAATCACTTTCCAAAAACTAAAAAATTGACAAATTTAAAAAATCTCAAACATTTGAAAATTTTTAAAAAAATACAAACTTGTCCCACCCTTGTTTCCAAAATTTGAACATTTAAAAAATTTATTTAAAAAGTAAAAAAGAATTAAGAGGTATGTTTGCGTCAGGACAGCCTGCCGTCCCGGAGCATGGCCTGGATGTCCTCCTGGGAGCGGCCCTTGGTCTCCGGCACCAGGAGCGCCACGAAGGCGAGCCCCGCCACGCAGACGGCGCCGAAGGCCGCAAAGGTGGGGCCGCGGCCCGCCGCGTCCACCACCGCCTCGAACGTGTTGGTCACCAGGAATACGAGGGCCCAGTTGGTGGCGATGGCCGCCGCCGTGGCCCAGTCCTTGACGTCGACGGGCAGCAGCTCGGCCATCATGAACCACGGCAGCGGCCCGAAGCCCCACGAGTAGAAGAAGATGTAGACGGAGAGGGCGGTCACCGGCAGCGCGCCCCACGCCGCGGCGGCCTCGGCCCCGGCCGACACCTGCGGAGCAGCGGGTACAGTTATTCGTGTAGTCCACACTGGGTGGGGGTTGTTTTGGTCAGGTTGCCCACCCTGACGTGGAAGTAGACGGCGAGCGCGGCCAGGGAGAGGGCCATGAAGAGGCAGGAGGAGGCGAGCAGGAGGCGGCGGCCGACGCGGTCCACCACGGCGAAGGACACGACCGAGGCCGCCACCTGCACGGCGCCGACCACCATGGTGGACACCCACGGCGACACAGAGCTGCCCGCCGCTGCGCGCGCCGCGCCGAGAAAAAAAAAGTGGACGATTTTAAAAACGTCGAAATGGCCAAATGGTGAGCGTCGTTGTTTCGCGGCGCGCACCTTGGAAGATGTCGACCGTGTAGAAGATGATGGCGTTGATGCCGCAGAGCTGCTGGAAGGCCATGAGCCCCAGCACCAGGCACACGGCCCGCACGGTCGGCGGCCTCGGCGGCGCAGGGAGCTCGACGGCGGCCTCCGGCACCCCGCCGCCGTTCCTGCTCTTGCGGCGGTCCCGGCCCGCGGCCTCGTCCACCATCTTCTGCATGCCGGCCAGCTCCGGGCCGAAGTCCTGGTCGGGCCGCAAGAAGCCCATGGCCTCGCGGGCCTCCCTGTAGAGGCGGAGGGGGCGTCATCGCGGAGGTCGGCGGGCAGCCCGGCGGGCAGCCCGGGCCGCGCGCCGGCCCACTCACCTCTGCCTCCCCTTGGACAGCAGGTGCACGGGGGACTCCGGCATGAAGGGGAACGTGGCGAGGAAGAGCAGCGGCACGGCGGCGCAGGCCAGCGACGTCCACATGACGGACAGGTAGGCGCCGAGCACGTAGACGAGCAGGATGCCCACGGTCATGTTGAGGTCCAGGTAGACGCCGAGCGCGCCCCGGATCCGGTCCTCGGCCACCTCGTCGCAGTAGAGGGGCAGCACGAGCGTGCTGGCGCCCATGGACAGCCCGGACACGAGGCGGCCCGCGTACACCAGCCAGATCTGGGTCACCAGAGTCAGGGTCACCGGGGTCACCGGGGTCACGGAGGCGGCGGGGAGGGGAAGGTCAGCCCGCGGCGGCGGCGGCGGCACTCACCCTGGAGGCGCTGGAGAAGGCCAGCATGACGAAGCCGGCGAAGTACGGCAGCCCCAGGGCGATGAGCAGCCGTCGGCGTCCCCAGCGGTCGGCGAGGAGGCCGGCGGGCAGCGCGCCGGCCAGGGCGGCCAGCGGCGCCAGCGAGCCCACCCAGGCCTCCTGCTCCTCGGGCAGGGCCAGCAGCGGCAGGGCCGGCGACGTCCAACCCAGCACCGTGCCCGCAGACACAGACAGCAGCGTGCCTGGGGGACAAGGGCGCGGCCCGGAACAAGTCAAGCACTCCGCACACAGAATTTTTTTCCTTCTTAGAAAAAAAATATTCTAAGACGTGCCAATACCACGTACCATTCTATAGTGCACAAAAAAATACGAAAAAGTTGCTGAGAATAATTTTAATACGACCCTCATCTTGGGCACGAGCCTAATTTGTAATTTTCATTTGCCATTTTCGTGTGCCGTTCCTCCGTGCACTCAGAGGTGGTGATTGATCAGCGGGCAGCATTCGGCGGTGCTAATCTCTCCGCAGAGTGCACGCGCCGCGCGCCGCCGCTGCTGCTGCTGGCCCACTGCCTGTTCAGGTGCAGCGCGGCGTGGCGAGCCGTGCCGTGCCACGCATCGCTGAGTTATGGCTGCGAGGGCGTGCAGTGTGTGTGTGTGTGTGTGTGTGTGTGTGTGTGTGTGTGCAGTGCAGGCAGGGCTAGCAGACGGCCGCATCAGGATAAGCCCAGGACTGTCGGCGGCGTGCACCCGGGAGGGCTGTCGCGGGAGGGAGGGAGGGGAGGGGAGGGGAGGGGGAGGGAAGGAGAAAAGGGGGCCGGAGGGGTTTACTTCAAAGGCGTTGGCAATTAGCGAAATGACTGGAGGAGTCGCCAGAGCGCGGAGGGAGGGGAGGGAGGGGGGGGGGGGGGAGGGGGGGGGCTGAGCAACTCCGGCGGCGGGCTACTCTAAATTGTGCCTTATTGGCAGCGTTGCTGAGGGAGGGGAGGGAGAGGAGGAGGGAGAGGAGGAGGAGGAGGGGAGGGAGAGGAGGGAGGGGAGGGGAGGGGAGGGGAGGGGTCGCGCTCCCGCCCTCCGCCCTCCTTTTGCGAAAGGTCAGGACTGCCTTTGTCCTCTCAAACCAATTACTGGTTTCTTGCCCGCACGGGACCGTGCCCCGGAAAGCGGCTCCTCGCCCCCCCCCCCTCCCTGCGGACCCCCCGCGGACCCCCCGCGGACCTCCCGCGGACCCCCCGCGGACCCCCCGCGGACCCCCCGCCTTGTGTTGTCCCCACAGGTATACAGAGGCGGCGCGGTACGACAGAGTAAAGCACTCTCAAGATTCAATCCCCCGGACGGCGGCGGAGGCGGCGGAGGCGGCGGAGGCGGCGGAGGCGGCGGAGGCGGCGGAGGCGGCGGAGGCGGCGGAGGCGGCGGAGGCGGCGGAGGCGGCGGAGGCGGCGGAGGCGGCGGAGGCGGCGGGGGCGGCGGAGGCGGCGGAGGCGGCCGGCGCCTCTGCCCGCGCCCCTCAGTGCATGTCGTCCCAGGTCTCCTTTCTGCACACACACACATACACACACACGCATACACACACACACACGCCGGCGAGCTGCCGCCGCCGCGCCCGGTAGGCAGCCCGTGTGCAGGGCTGTGCCGCGGGCCGGCCTGCCCCGCCGGGCGCCCGCTCCTCCAGGCCGCGGGTTAGGCCGGCCTCGACTGCTAGGGTAGTCCGGCCCTGGCGCTGGCGGCGCGCGGGGGACCTCGCCGCCGGGGACCTTGGCGCGGCCAGGGTCCCCCACGACGACGACGCCGTCGCGCGGCGCCGCCGCCAGTGCGCGCGTCCGTTACATAACAAGCGCACATGTCCGCGCCGGCAACTCAGTGCACGCCGCAGACCTCTCTAAGCGCTTACAGTCCGCCGCGACAAAAGCAACTTTAAATCATTTTGAAACGGTTCTGTTGTGCCCTCTCTTATTTTCCGGGGTGTTGGTGGTGCTGCTTACCGAGGATGGCGGCCACGTGCTGCCTCCACTGCGAGGGCCTGCTCGGGCACGCCGGCCCGGTCCCCGCGGACCGGTGCTGCCGCAGCAGCGGCGCGCGCTCCGACGACGACGACGCCATGCTCTAGTTGGCGGCGGCGGCGGCGGCGGCGGTGCCCTCCCCGCTGGAAGCGCTGGAGGCCGTGTCTCTGGAGGCGGGGGCGCCTGGAGCTCGGCGGCGGCGGCGGTGGTTGTGGTTCGCGACACGGATCAGGCCCGTCCGCGTCTGACAGGGGGGGGCAGCGGCGGCCGTCATTGGCGAGTGCCCAGCCTCGCGGCCGGATCTCGCCGGATTTGTGTCAACTATGCAAAAGCTTCGGCGGCGGCCGCGGCGGCGGCGGCGGCAGGATGGCGCGCCGCCGCCGCCGCCGCCGCGGCTCGGCGTCGAAGCACTGCAGTCGGAGAGTGGCAGCAGGAGTATCGTGTGAGGCGGCGGGCGGACGGCGGGGGCCCCAATCCTGGCGAGTGCACGCCTCCGCCACCGCCGCCGCCGCCGCCCGCGGGGGCCGCCTGCGGCCAGGACGTCCAGCATAGCATCTCGTCCAGGAACACGAGTCGTGGCCCCCCGTGTCTGCCTGTCGATCCATTTGAGAACGACACACACACACACACACACACAACACGCGGGCAGGGGCTACAAGGGGCCGTGGACTCGCTTTCTTGTGGCACCCAGTGTATACCTGCCCTCCTGTGCTCTATACTTTCCGTTGACACAAGCCCCCTCCCCCTCCCCCACCTCCGATGCTGCCCGCACCTCACCTGAACAAACGTTATCTGCCCTGCTTGCTGAGGCCGGTCCTGCCACCCGTCATCACGGACGTGATCGCCGAACCCCTGCCGCCCACGCCGCCCACGGCGATCCCGGACTCCGTCGTCGCCGTCGTAGTCGTCGCCGCCGTCGTCCTGGACGGATCCACCGTCTTGGCGCCCCGCCGACGCGGTGGTGGTGGTGGTGGTGGTGGTGGTGGTGGTGGTGGTGGTGGTGGTGGTGGTGGTGGTGGTGGTGGTGGTGGTGGTGGTGGTAGTGGTGCGCGGGGCCTCGTCTTCGTAGTCCTCTGGTCACCGCCCGAGGGGGGCTTGTATCCTCCGGAAGGGGGAAGGAGAGGCTGCAAGCAACAGGACGCGGAACCCGACGCCAAGGGAGAGATGAGAGGGCTGCGGCGGCGGGACGCTGCGAGAGAGAGAGAGAGAGAGAGAGAGAGAGAGAGAGAGAGAGGGGCGGACTCAGAGAAACAGAGGGCACGCTCACGATCGGAACGGCCTCACGGTCAATCGCAAACTGACCCGACGGAAAACAAATCGCGCGCGGACAAACGGGCGTCCCTCCCTCCCTCTCCCTCCCACTCCCTCCTTCTCTCCCTCTCACTCTCTCTCTCTCTCCTTCTCTCTCCTCTACTTATCCGAGTGCTAGCGCAGTTGTGGTATCCGCGGGGCATCGCCCTCCCCTTCCCCTCCCGAACAGCAGCGGAGAGAGACTGCTGGCAGAGACCTTTGCCCACTCCGAGCCCCATCTGGGGCTCAACCTCGGCGCCCCGCTCGGCCCACGCGGCCCCAGCGGCCCCCGGCGGGCCCGAGGGTTCTGGCCAGGCGCCCGCCCGCACGCGCCACGCCCCCCCCCCCCCCCCCCGGCCACACGCTCAGGTCACGTACGTGTGCCCGCCCGGGAGGTAGGCAGCCCAACCTGCAGCTGACCACCCTGACCAGGGCCACCGCCTGCTGCGGGCAGGGACTGGTGACTCAATTCATTACCAAAAATAAAAATTGAAAACTCTCATAATATGCTGCAAATTTTTGTGTACTTGAGTGAACGCTTTTAAAAATAAAAATTTCAAAAAATGTGTGTGTGTATTAACTGTGGCTCGGGCCTCTGCCTGGAAGCCTCCCTGCTTGACGTCGTGCCGCCGCCAAGACACGGGCACGGAACCGGCTCCGTACGGCCTGGGCGGCGGGGAGGGGTACGCGGCGGGGCGGACAGGTGTCCGTTGACCCACAGGCCACGAGGCCCTCGTGGGAGAGGGAGGGAGAGAGAGATACTCAGAGCGAGAGGGAGAGAGAGAGAGGGGCGGCATCCATTTCTGTGCGTATGTGAGTGTGTGTGTGTGTGAGGTCGATCGTCTCGCTTGGCCCAGCTGCGTTCCCGAATCAGTGGCCGGACTCCCTCGTCAGGTGCCCCCCCCCCCCCCCCCCCTCCCCCACCACCACCACGCAGCCGCACCAGGCGCTTCGCGGAAGCATGAAATAATTTTCTTCTCGGTGCACCATACCGGCAGGGGCAGTTCCCAGAGGCGCCGGTGCCCCCCTCCCCCCCCCCCCCCCCCCCCCCCGGACGGATTTTGATGAAACTAATATGGGGGATAGGGAAGGTCCCGATCGGTACAAAACCGCCCTTTATCGCACGAAAACACCCGTGGTTTCTCCCTAAAACAACGGCTAAACGAGTGGTGCAAGTTGTGCTGCCTACCCTCCCGGCGTGGGCGTGTTTTTCCCATTTTCCGGAGCCACGAGGGCCATGCGGCACACAATTCATGATGGAACGACGTCTAAGGGTCGGTTTAGACACATCCCACGCCAGAAATCGAAATTTTGTTTCCTGACCAAAATCGGGAAAATTGCAAAGGCTATAGCCTTACCATTTTTTTGGCAAAAAATATTTTGTGTTCCGGATTTTGATGAAACTAATGGGGGGCATAGAGGAGGTCCTACTTAGTCCAAAACCACCCTTGGTTGCTCGGAAAAGCACCTCTGGTTTCCAGATGAAAGGGTCTAACGTGTGGTGCAAGTTGTGCTGCCTAACAACCCGGCGTACGTGGACGGGGTTTTCCCATTTTCCGGAGCCATGAGGGCCGTGCGGCACATATTTCATGACGGAAAGACGTCTAGGGGTCGGTCTAGACAAATTCCAGGTGAGAAATCGAAATTCGGTTTCCTGACCAAAATCGGAAAAATTGCAAAGGCTATAGCCTTACCATTTTTTTGGCAAAAAATATTTTGTGTTCCGGATTTTGATGAAACTAATGGGGGGCATAGAGGAGGTCCTACTTAGTCCAAAACCACCCTTGGTTGCTCGGAAAAGCACCCAGGGTTCGCTTAGGAAAGCGCTTAACGTGTGGTGCAAGGTGTGCTGCCTAACAACCCGGCGTACGTGGACGGGGTTTTCCCATTTTCCGGAGCCATGAGGGCCGTGCGGCACATATTTCATGACGGAAATACGTCTAGGGGTCGGTCTAGACACATTGCGGGTGAGAAATCGAAATTTTATTTCCTGACCAAAATCGGAAAAATTGCAAAGGCTATAGCCTTACCATTTTTTTGGCAAAAAAATTTTTGTGTTCCGGATTTTGATGGAACTGATATGGGGGATAGAGGAGGTCCTAATTAGTCCAAAACCACCGTTGGTTTCTCAAAAAACCACCCCTGGTTTCCAGATGAAAGGGCTTAACGTGTGGTGCAAGTTGTGCTGCCTACCCTCCCGGGGGTCCCTGCAATGCCGAAGCGGCAAAGGGGCCTGACAGAGCCGGCCGGCACAATTTGGTGGGCTGTTGAGCCTTGATTTCATATTTTGATTTGAATGTGTCAGCTCTTTAGCCTTGAATTAATATTTTGATATGAATGTGAGGTGTACACCATTCGGCAACCTCGGTATGAATAATTTCAGAGCAATATTAGTATTTTATGATATTGGTATTTTTTTTTTTTAAGAAGGGAAAACTGCATTTCTTTTTTATACCATTTTATTTAACAAATCATTCTGGTCATTTTGAAAAATGCTAAATATACAAGATACTTAAAATTGACAAAAAATTCGGCACAGCACAGGGAAACATGTGACACACCTTTTAAAAAAACACATAGCTATAGCATACACATAAAAATAGTAATGATAGCATTGCATACACAAATGCAGGGTCTGTACAAACATCCCAATACCTATTCTAATGAGCGAGTTAAACAAAAGAGAACACTTATTTCATTTCCAGAGTTCTCAGACAATCTTTTACAATATCACAGACTGTGCAAAGCAAAATATTTTTTGAAAAGCTTATTTTGAAAAGCAGTCTTCAGTGAAGTCAAACTTCAATCTTGAAGTCAATCTTACTATTGACAGTTGAGAATTAAATCTGTAAGAAATTGTTTCCAACTCTACGCATTCAATACCAATGAAATGTACATGCTTAAATTCATGGCCTCTTAATAAGAAAAAAAAATTATATCTTTAAATTTGCTACAAATTTCTCCAGATTCATGGCAGCTTCCAAGCTTCCACGGACTTTTCCAGTCATAAAGGCAGCAGATGGCTTCCAGGTGCCTGCAACAAGACAAATAAGATTTTAAAAAAAATAGTTATATCTATCTTTGAGTGTCTTGTTGAAGAAATTTACCTGAGAAAAGATCAAGAAGACTCTTGTAGTCCATTGAAATAGTAACATCGGGCTTTCCTTCTGGCTTTCCTTTCCCTACCGATCCCTGTCCATTCTTCAGATCTACAAACCACACACCGTCTTCAACGCCTGTAAGAATTTTTTTCAATGTCACTGTTACTGCATTTAGTCCCAACAATGAAAGGGAAAGTTTATGTCACTATCCCATACCTTTTACTTTGAATAAATAGATTGCTTGAGTGTTCTTCACAGCTTCAGGGGTGATCTGAGTCTGTATTGAGTCAAAAATTTGGCTGATCTGTGCTGCTCCTCCATGCACAGTCCTCACATTTCCATCAAGAGGCGCTTCATCAAGGAACGGATCAGGCATGAGCCCACCAGCATTACCTACAAATAATAAAAAGCGTTCAAATTTCAAACATTCATCAACATTATTATTATTATTATTATTATTATTATTATTATTATTATGATAACAAAAAAATTAAAAGAAGAGTCTGGGCTCTCCAAGTACTTACTCGGGTCACAAGCATAATGAGTTAGGTCAGAAATGCCCTCTGCTTTTACAACATCTTCATCAACAAAGAAGTTCCCTGTGCACGAACGAGATGGCTTTGTAATGATGAAGTAAGCTGCATCTGACACAATGTCAGGTTTCCGCGCAAACCGTGCAGAGTCTGACCCAGTGAGCATTTCAATAGCAGCAGTGAATATAACTGGAATAGGAGTTTCGAATTTAGTTAGTTAAGTCACAATGTAATACTGATAAGGAATTTGAAATAGTGTCTTGTTTGTTTCTTACCAGTTCTGGGCCAAAGGGTATTGACAGCAATACCATCAGGTGCAAATTCTTCCGCCATACCCAAAGCGCACATGGACATCCCATACTTGGCAATAGTGTATGCCACGTGAGGCCTGAACCAGTGCTTAGACATATTTAGGGGTGGGCTCAGATTAAGAATATGGGGGTTAGGGCTCTTTTTCAGATAGGGAACACACAGTTTGGACCTGCAATGTTAGACAAAACAGAGGATTAAGTACATCACAAGCTAACAGGATGACACAATGCGTCCAAAAATGCCTACTTACACCAGAAATGTTCCTCGGGCATTAATGCTCTGCATTAAATCATACTTTTTCATGTCAGTGGCAAGTGTGTCGGTGAGTGAGATTGCACTTGCGTTGTTGATAAGCACATCAATACCTCCAAAAGCCTTGACCCCTGCTTCAACTGCATCACGAACAGTCTGCTCCTCCCTGACATCTACGACGCATGGGAGACACTTACCCCCAGCCGCTTCCACTGCAACGTATCAGTCAACGCTTCAGAAATTGTTCAGGTACACAGCGAAGAAAGACAAGAGAGAAGTTGAACATTATTTACCTTCTTCTGCTGCGGTGTAGATGGTGCCGGGCAATTTTGGGTGGGGCTTGGCGGATTTAGCGGCAATTATTATGTTTGCTCCATCTTTCGCAGCACGCAACGCAATTGCCTTGCCAATGCCTCGTGTTGCTCCAGTGATGAACAAGGTACGGCCTGCTAGTTTCCTGTGAGAGGTAAAGAAAAACAGTGATCAGCAAAACGAAACTGGAGTTTCCTTATATCCGGGGCAAATGGTTAGCCCTCAGCAATATGGACAGCTGACGTTCAAAATGAGTGAAAAGAACAAGGCAGCTCTCTATACATAGCTTCACACGAGGACAGGAATCATATACGACATACAAACGACCGTCACCAAGAAAACCAAGATATTAATCCAAATTCACGTTAATAATTACATGTTAACTCGAAGCCGGCAAACAGAGGACGGAGGTAACTTCTCGCGGCCGGCGGTGAACTTTGCAGTTTGAACTCGAGTTGACAGCAGAAGCAGCAGACAGCACTGTCAACAACAGCTGACGGGCGACACGCCCACGCAGCGCAGCGAGCAGTAGAGCGACCGGCGGGAAGAGAGGGCGTTTTCAAACGCACAGAACCGAAACCAGAGGGGAAGCAAAGTAAACCAGGCCCAAGCCAGGGGTGGTTCAACTGGTTGGCCAGGATCAAAACAAACCCACCCACCCACGCAGGCGCGTGACGTCACGGCGTATCGAACGCGGAGTCGATCTCGATCGTCGAGTGTTTCGGCGGCATTTTTTGAAGCGGGTGGCGTTCGTGCCCGCGCCCGCGGCCGTGCCTGAGGGCCCGCGGTCGGCTGGGAATCGGTGCCGTCCTTCCTGGAAATGTATCGGGGGGGTCGACGGCGACGTGCCGAATCTGCGTCGGCGGGGGCGGCGGCCGTGACGCCACGCGCCGTCGACGTTAAAACAGTGGGCGCCGCGGCGGCGGCCCCCAGAGACGCGCCTCCTTGTCCTCGGGCGTCATGACGTTCCCGTCGGCGCGCCCGCCCCGGTGGACCCCGACGGCCGTCCTCGTCGTCGTGGTGCTCCAGGGCCTCCTTCTGCGCGACGACGTCGTCAGCGGCCAGAAGTGGAAGACTGACTTCGGTGCGGCGCGGTGTTGACGTGCCATGCTAGTGTGTGTGAGAGAGAGATCGGCGTGCTCAGATACCTGCTGGTCCTGGTCGGCAGGGCCGTGCTACCGGGACTGCACCGTTCACCCCGAGCCCCGCCTGTGCCACTACGAGTTCACCGAGGAGATCTACCCAGCTCTGTCGGGGTGAGGAGGGCTTCTCTACCCCGCGCTCGAGCGCCTCGGGGGCGGCTGTCTCTACCCCGCGCTCGAGCGCCGTGCGCTCTGTTGTTGCACAGGGCCTGCAAGCAGTGCGCGGCGGGCGTGGAGGCCGACTGCTACTCCGAGGAGTGCGTGCCCGTGGACGGCGTGGAGCGGTCCGTGTACACCGTCAACCGGCAGCTCCCGGGCCCCGCCATCCACGTCAGTACCCCGGACGTCGGCCCGCACCGCAAGGCGGGACTGCCTACCCACCGTCACCGTGTGCTGTCCTGGCCCCGCAGGTGTGCGTCGGCGACGTGATCCAGGTGGACCTGCGGGTGCGGCTGCCCGGCCACGCCGAGGCCATCCACTGGCACGGGCTGCCGCAGAACAAGACCCCCTGGTTCGACGGGGTCGCCTGGGTGACCCAGTGTCCGGTGCTCTTCGGCACCACCTTCCGCTACGAGTTCGTCGCCGAGCCCGCCGGCACCTACTTCTGGCACTCGCACTCGGGTAAAAGCGGCCCCCGAACCCGGGACCAACGTCTCCGCTTCCAGAAAAAAAAAAGATTTTAAAAAACTCACTTCTTAAAAATAGTTTTAAAAAATCGGAATTAATCTTTTTTTAAAAATATTTAAAATGTCCTATTTTTGAAAATAAAAAAATGACGTATTTGGAAAATTCAAAAAAAATACCATTTTGAAAATTGTGTACGTACTGTGGCGTCGCTCCCGCAGGGCTGCACAAGGTGAACGGGGTGGCGGGCGTGCTGGTGATCCGGCAGCCGCGCCACGACGACCCCCACCTCTACCGCTACGACGAGGACCTGCCTGAGCACACCGTGCTCCTGCAGGACTGGATGCACGTCCCCGCCGAGTTCGTGTTCCCGGGGCTGTCCTCCAGGCTGACGGGGCAGCCGTCGGACGTGCTTCTCGTCAACGGCCAGGGCCGGTTCACGGTGAGGCCGCCTGTCCGGGGCGGGGCTGTCGCAGACCCCGCGGGGACTTCCGGACTCCGCCCCGATGACGCTCACCGCCGCCCATCCCCTGCCCGCCACAGGACCCGGCCTCCGGGAACACGACGCGGACCCCGCTGGCCACGTTCGAGGTGCTGGAGGGCCGCCGGTACCGCTTCCGCTTCATCAACTCGGGCTCGCTCAGCTGCCCCATCCAGGTGCAGTTCGAGGGCCACAAGATGTCCGTCATCTCGTCTGACGGCCTCGACATCCAGCCGCAGGCCGCCACCTCGCTCTTCACCTTCTCAGGTCCGCCACACGAACCCATCAGACCTGTAAAAAAAAAAAGTGTTGAAAAATGTCAAAACTTCTAAAATTTAATTTATTTGAAAACAATTTTGAGGAAAAAAATTGAGAAAAAACTCTTGATAATTAGAAAAAAACGTGATTGTTTTTAAAATGTGGTGTACTCCGGACTGGACGCAGGCGAGCGCTGGGACGTGGTGATCGAGACCATGAAGCGGTCCGGCCGCAGGTCCTTCTGGATCTACGTGCGCACGGTGGGCTTCTGCCAGGGCCGCGGCGCCTCCGAGCAGGTCGCCGTGCTCGTGTACCGCGGCGACGACGGCAGGGCGGCGGCGCGGAGCACGGCGGACGTGCTCCCCCCGACGGCGGCGCCCTCGCTGCTCGGCGGCCGGGGGCTGCCGACGGGCGCCGTCGTCAACTCCATCGGGGACTGCGGGTCCAAGGCGCACGTGTGCGCGGCGGAGCTGCGCGCCCTGCAGCCGGACCCGCGGCTCCGCACCGGCGCCCGCTCCAAGGCCGACACCCTCGTCTTCTTCAGGCTCCGCTTCGCGCCGCGCCCCGACGAGTTCAACAAGGGCGACTACGGCAGGTTCCTGGGTGAGTCCGAGGCCGCCGTCGACGACGACGACGTGCCATCGCCGCGCTGACTAACCGCGGCGTCCTCCTGTCCCAGCCTTCGGCCCCACCGTCACCCTCGCCGGCGTCCTCAACGACATCATCTACGGCGAGCCCAACGCCCCCTTCCTGACGCAGCCCGGCCAGTCGCACTTCTGCAACGAGAAGCGGCTGCCGAGGCGCTGCAAGGGCAAGGACGTGTGCGAGTGCCCGCACCTCGTGCGCGTCCCGCTCGGCCACACCGTCGACATCGTCGTCGTCGACGAGACCGACCGTGAGTCCACCGTACAGCGTTTCCGCAATAGATTTTTTTAAAAAAAATTTGAAGACTTTTTTTTGTCAGTTTTTTTTGGTAGATTTTGTAAAGATTTTTTTTTGTTCAAGATTTTTTTTGTCGAGTCCCCCCTTTTTTTCCAATCAGTGAACCCGGGGGACGACAGCAACACGACGCTGGCCCACCCCATGCACCTGCACGGCACCTCCTTCGCCTGCATGGGCTCCGGCACGCTGCGTAACGTGACGGGCGGCGCGCAGCGGGCCCGGGCGGTGCGGGAGCTGTACAACAACAAGGCGCTGCCCACCTTCGTGGCGCACCCCGCGCTCAAGGACGTCATGGCCCTGCCCGGCGGCGGCTGGATTTGGTTCCGCTTCCGAGCCGACAACCCAGGTGAACCAACAACACCCCTGCCACATTAAAAAAAAAAAGAAGATATTTTAATGAAAATGTTTGAGAGCATAATTTTTTCCCCAGTTTGTCAGCTAATCTTCTCGCGTGGTTCCAGTCCTGGCTACCATGGCTTTAAGAGCAAGCAGATAAAAACTCTATGTCCTCCTCTCTCTCTCTGGTTCCAGGCTCGTGGTTCTTCCACTGCCACTTCCAGTACCACATGGCCGGCGGCATGGAGGCGGTCATCCAGGTGGGCGACCCTAGAGAGCCCACCGCCCCCACCCCTCCTCGAGGCTTCCCGACGTGCGGAGACTTCCTCTATTCAGATTATGATGTCAGGCGATGACGTAGTTGGGTGCCGGGACACCAAGCAACACTAAAACATCCCCTACAGAGAATTTCTTTATTATTCCTTTTCCATATTTGGCCTACAATTCCATGATAGCAGTCATTATTTTACAGAACTAACAAGACACAGAGGTGAAGAAACCTAGACAGAAATATCAACGGTATTCACATATTTGACACGATGAACTAGCCATCAACTGAGAGTTATGGACAACGACTTCGACACATTATACACCTATAAAGAGGTTCTATCAGCACAATGTGAAGAGTGAAGGAGCAGCACAACCTGTCACAACAGAAACTTTTTTTGAAATAATACTAAAGCTAACCAACACCTGGAGAAAATTCACCTTATGCAGTTCCCACAGTGATTGGCAATCCAGTCATAAAACACTCCCAGACAACTACGTTTGCAGTCCATTGCAGTCTCATCCAGTCATAAGAGCACTAGTACTTCAATTCTTTACGCCACATTTGAAAACTAATAAGACTAATTCAATGACAGGGTTGATATTAGACCTGATAAATTCAAAAAGAATAAAGAGCAAACACGAGGATTGCAGTCTTACAGACTAAATATTCACTAAAATATACTTCCTCTTCTGTGCCTGCACACCGCTAGAGATTCCACAACCTTTAAATACCAATCACACATTCTCTTTGAAAACTGAATTCTAGGTAATGTAAATATAATAATTTTACAATAATGACAGTTCACTTACAAGTACATAACCAGCTGCACTTATTTTTCAAACCTGAGAATACACAAAATGTATTTAGATATGCGTTTTGTTTTGCAATACAGTTAATATATCTGAGGGCTTTGACAGATTATTTATGAAACTCAGCCACTTGCACTACTTTAAATTGTATCACACTGAGACCACAGAGCAAATTAAAGATGCATCAATCACATATTTCATAAAATTCTATTTTTTTCCCCATGAAAACACGACTTGCAATGTTCCATGTGAAATTCCAACACACATTAAAATAAAAAAATAAGAGAGCAGCTGAATAAGACACTAAAAGTGGTCAAAGTAGTTTCCAATCTAACCAAACTGAAATTGCGTGGTCTGTAAAACAAATTTGCCTAGCTTTATGAAGAATGTCACACCAGCAATATGGATAAGGACAGTCATTCAATATGTGGTAATATGTATGCCACATGTGGGTCATATGCAAGTCATTAAAAAAACAAAATAAATAAATTAGGTCATAAGGAAACATCCACTCATGTATGAAAATCACAAATTCTGGATACTTCATAATACCCAGGATGTACACATATATGGAAAGAAAACTGATAAAATTTGGCTATGGTCGTAGAAAGTGTAGAAAGCATATAAACAAAGTACCTTACAGATACTTCATAATTGTCAAATCAACAAAGAAAAAGAATAAAAGCATGCAGCTGCCACACAAGGTATCTGAATATAGTACATAACACGCTGCATTACAATAAACATAGTACATCAGCATTCAAAAAGTGCTTCAATAAGGGGACTTAAAAGAGATGCTAGGAGCCCATTCAGCTCAAGCAAATTTTTGATGACTAGATCGGCAATGGAGGAAATATAACCAGCATGTCAGAACAACAGAAACTCAATTGACAGTCCTTAAAAATATGGTAGTATAACATAATTCAGGCTATTTGTACTGATGCTAATTAGAGCTTGCACAACGGTTGTTGTTCTTAGTCATCGTTAGGATGCAGAGGGATGACAAACTTGGAGCCAAATGGAGATCGGTATCTGATGCCCATTTCCTTGAACACCACACATGGAATACCAAGATTGCACAGGTATATTTTTCCATTTTGAGCCGTGTAGGTGAGAGGAAGTGTGGGGGCCAAAGCAAACTTTGTGATGATCCCTGGAGTTCCAACAGGTGGAGGATCCAAAGCAAGCACCGAAGCACGTTTATTGCTAGCCCACGAACCAGCTCTGCCATACTCCAGAGAGTTTGCAACATCAGCTTGTAAATGACCCGCCAAGGCCATAATGACTAAATCAGCAGTCTCTGGCAGCTCTGAAACATTAAAAAAAAAAAGAAGATAAGGCCTAATTCTCAATGACTTCAGCGGTACTTCAAAAATAAAGCTTTGATCCACACTAATCCTTTGATTTGTGGGACATGACTTACGTTCAATGCTGCTAACCACAGGGCCTCCACTGCATTTGTAGATGTTGAGCTCTCGCTTCATGGGGGCCGGGGCCGATGTCTCATTAACCACCAGCGTGACCGTGCTGATTCCCTGGCTCTCCAGCTGACGAGCACACATGACTCCTGCGGTGCCCTGACTGTGAGGGCCTACCATCACCACCACAGTAGGCCACTGGTGGGCGTTGCTAGGATTCAGTCTGTGGCCATTCAAGAAAGGCATTCAACATCAATATCTGGCGTTCAAGGAAACAGTGACGTTCTAAACCCCCAAACTCACCTGTGGGCACCACCCAGAAGTTGAAGAGACATTTCAGTTGCACACCTAGCAAAAACCTCAGACTGGCGGTCAAAGGTGAATCCAAAATCATGAGCTTTCTGATGCAAACTACGAAGTAAATCAGGACGTACACTAGGAATGACCAATCCTTCATCTGCCAGAGAAAAAATTTATCACCTCATGTCTGCACACAAAAACAGTGCATTTCCATTATGCAAAATTTTAACAGCAAAACTGAATGCAGAACTGACCTGTCACGTATTCTGAGGCAGCAGGGGTTGGAACAATGATTGTAGGAATTCTCCGATTATTAACTAAAATGTTCTGGTCATGCCGATAATTTTGTTGCCTCCTCTGATCACCAGCAGGCTGCACAAGATCGGGTCTCTGAACAGCAATTTCATCATACACAGCCTGAAAAAAGAAGAAAAATCTCCAATTGATAGACGGCTATTGCCAAGAAACTGATCTGAGAAATATCTGCAAGCTTCATTGAGCAGCTACAATCCAGAACTACTGGCTTTTGTAATGACTTACTTGCTTATCAAACAATGCCAGATTTTTTTCAAAATCAAAATCCTGATCAAATCCATTATTGGCAGGGGAGCCAAAGCAAGCTTCGTCCCTAGCTTGCTGCCGTTGACGATGCCTATCTCTTCTGTTTGGAGTGCGATTCCCATCACCTGAAACAGCATACAGTGCAGCACATGAGATTCACAGAATGGTCCAAAGTTTACGACCAGGCTTTACACAGCTCAATAAAACAGCACTGACCTGAACCATATCCATCAGCACTTCCTAGGCCAGCGGCAGCACCTGCAAATACTTGGGCTACGCTGCGAGCTGATCTCTGGGGAGACCCTACAGGGCAAGCAGCTCCCTGAGGACGTGGCAGAGCACCGTGGGAAGCAGAAGCGGGGGCAGGGGCGGGACCTCGAAAGAGGGACTGGACCGACTGGGCTGCAGAGTTTAGGGGGAGAAATAGAGAAGCATTTAAGGGTATGGCTTGGAACGCCTGGCAATTATTAAGACAGGCTGGTAAATGTATAGGTAAGGGCAGCGTGGACTGCAGTAAGATCGCACCTTGGTTCGACACTTGAAGGAGACTTTGAGCCGCTTGTCGACTCCTCTGAGAGGACACTTCAATGCAGCTTGCAGCACTCGGTCCATGGCCTGCCAATGCAGATGTCATCTTAAATCCTCCTTGTGAAGAGGACTGAGACACTGCTGTGCGACCACTCCCCTTTCCTGTCGCCTGTGCTCCGTTCTGCTGCTGGGTCTGCTGCGTTCGCTGTGCTTGTTGTGCTTGCTGAGCCCTTTGAGACACGACCTGTGCCGCACTCAACTTTCCTGTTGTCTGTGCAGACGCTGCAGAGGTTGTGGCTTGACTTGCTGCATCGATTCTTAGTGCTTCCGGAAGAGCAGCATGAAGAGAACTTAACTGAACAGCAGCCGCAGCGGAGCTGGTCTGTTGCCTCAGTTGGCGTTCCACTGACGAGGGCTGTATTAAAGGCGCTTGCTGAGGAACAGGAGCATGATGCTTGGCTCCATTCCTTGCCTGTTGTAATTTCTGTTCATACTCCAAGAGAGCTGCCACTGCTTTTTGCGGGTCATCATTCAGGTGCAGTGCTCTGGGGGGTGCTGGCTGGGAATGGAAATTTTGTGAGCCCTCAAAAGCGTTACGTCCAGGCCGAGTAGGAATAGGCTTCTTGAGTTCTACTACTGGATCTAACTGTGCCAGAGGGGCAGCAATGATGGTCAGATCTTTAATATCGTTTGCACTGGAAAAAAAAAAGAGATTAAATTATCCACATTAATAGAGCTCTGTGAAACAAACCAACTCAAAGGTCTGCTACAGTTTTTCAAGACAGTACCTGATGACAATAGACGGAGAGGTGTGGGGCACTCCATTGTGGAACACCCTGCTGAGAGTGACGCTCTGGGGACTGGCCACTACCGCTGTCACTACACCTTGATATACGCCCATGGGACCACAGTCAATGGATATGGTAAAACCCATCCACTGTTCGGCCATCTTGACGGCACCAGCAGCTCTTCAAAGTTCTGTAAACAGTTTAAGAGCTTGTAAAATACAGTGTGTTGCTTCTTGATCTCACCACAAGCACAACATGGCTTTCTGAGACCAATGGCCAATGACACCTATGTATAGGCGTAAACATATGCAACAGCTGTGATGGTACCATAGCCAAGAGCATATTTTCTGGAGAGATCCAACCAAACCCAAATCCTTGCCTTCCGCTGAGGATGTACGCATATATTGACACTAGGAAAAATCTTCGTTGGTGAAAACCTTTTCATACAAAAACTTTCATAATATCCCATTAGGTGAAAGTTACAACAAAATAATGTTCCTCAGCATACCGCTGGCAAAAACTTCAACCTTGCCTTTCGTCCAAAATAAACTGGGACAATGAAAGTTTTCAAACTGTCGATTCCTATCTGCATTCAGCAAAAGATCCAAGATTCATTTCTTATCACACAGCATAGGCCCAACATACTTCTGAAGCTGAATTATTCTGCAGGTGGGCTACACAAGCTCTTGATGACCAGAGGCGACACTCAAGATGTAGAGGGAGGGTGGCCGCCGGGACTGCAACCTACAACTACAACCTGAACCTGAACCAGGGGACATGGACAAGCTAAGGGGACGGGGCTAGACAACGGTCTCAGAAAAATCAATATAAAGCTTGGCTCCCGCAATATGGATTCAAGTCGGGCAAATAACGTGTGGAAACTATGCATCTCCCGTAGGCGGTGCCACCATTCAATTTTCCCCAATTTTGCAGCGGAACGGTGCAACTTATTGTCACTTTCTCTTGTAAACTTTGGAAACGCACCACAAATACAAACCAGAAAACGCTAGCCTAGCCGTCGATGAAAATTGAAAAGTGACCTACAGATTTTTCATACTTGTCGTTTTTCTCGAATGCATCACCAACATACCCGCGAGAACTGGGAGAATCATCAAACGTAAAGGTTTCACTCCCCTTTATTTTATTTGTTTGTACACTACGGCTCAAAAATAACTATCCCACTCCGCAATATATTAAAAGAAACATTTTGCTTGAGCTGTTGCGTTTGATTAAATAAATTATTTATTTCGCTCGGGGTAGACCTGGCTGGAAGCGGATACGATCCTCGCTGTCCCAACTTCTTTCATTCTTCCTCCTTCACGAGTGTTGTGTCTGTGCACGGTGCGTATTCCAGTTGTTTCCCCGCTTTACCACAAAAACTTAAAATCTCGCGGCAGGTAACGCGTCGGCTCGGCGTCTCTGACGCGGCGTTATTTCGCGCTTGGAATTAATTTCGCTTTGTTTTTTCGCAAAGTGTCTGAAGCTCCCCCGGTCCGGCACCGTCCCACTCCCTTGGCCGTGCGACGAGCACGCTTTTCTCTGTGGCCACGTGTAAAAGCCATCGACCGAACGGTTTGCCCTCGAATATTGCGTTTCTGCGATCCCCGGTAATATCAGCGTTTTGCACCGGCGGAGCCACTCTGGCCCGTTGACCCGGGTCCTTTCGTGGTCGTAATTCCGTCGCCGCTGCGACCGGCCTAACCTCCGCGGCACGGTGTGTGCTGGCCTGCTGGTGGTGGTTTGACAACACGGGTTTCTTGCGGCGATGTGTCCGCGAACCGGAGCCCCCTCGGGGGCCTTGCTCTCCCCGCGCGTTGGAAACGGCGGCCCCGACCCTCCCTCCCTCGTTTGAGCTTGCCGTGGTCCGGTTCTCTGTGAAGGGTTTCTGACTGATGGTCTTGTCCTTGTTCCAGCACCAAAATGACTAACTCCAAAGGTTACCGCCGTGGTACTCGGGACCTGTTCTCCAGGAAGTTCAGGACCAAGGGTCTGATCCCCCTCTCAACCTACCTGCAGGTCTACAGAGTCGGAGACCTCGTTGACATCAGGGTAAGTTGTGTTTTTGTTCCCACGCAGTGCTGCTGGATGATTACTATGACCATGTTGTTGACGTTGTTTCTATTTGTTCGGTAGGGCAATGGTGCTGTCCAGAAGGGTATGCCACACAAGTCCTACCACGGAAGGACTGGCCGAGTATTCAACGTCACCCCTCACGCTCTTGGTGTGATCGTCAACAAGAGGGTTGGTGGCCGTATCATCCCCAAGAGGCAAGTCCTTGCGTGCTCTTGCTCATTTGTGGTGTCGGTCTACGAATTTTTCCTAACATAAATTTAATTTGTAGGATCAATATCCGTATTGAGCACGTTAAGCACTCAAAGTGCAAAATCGACCACATCAAGCGCGTCCAGGAGAATGAGCGTATCAAGAAGGAATGCCGCGAGAAGGGACTCCCTTACCCCAACCTGAAGAGACAGGTGAGTGTTTGATGCCTCAGTGGCTTTTTGTAATGTTTCAAGTGACGTAAATAACTGATTTGTTTCTGTGTTACAGCCCAAGGGACCTAGGCCAGCACACATTGTCAAGGGAACAGAGCTTATCAACTTGGCACCTATCCCATACGAATTTGTTGCTTAAGGAGTAATAAAAGTTTTCTAAAATTCAACTTGTCTTGTATGTCATCCCCTCCTAACCCCCCATCCTAATGCCACACAGGTGCTCCTAGTGTGAGCTATCACACTTAATGCAAACTCATTCGAGCATTGCCATGCCTGGTCACGACAGTTAGGCTCACATTCCAACAAACCTCTCAGGCGCCGACGGCATTCACGCTGACTTGTCCTGGTCGAATTCCACCACTTTGGTGTAAAACATCTTGAGTAGCTCCCCCGAACCTTCTGTTCACTACATCTCCGCATCGGCAACGGTTTGAAACTTCACATTGGTCTCGAAAAATTTGGCAATACTATCTCCGACTTGTCTCGTTTTAAAGAAATCGCAGGAGTCATCGCGCTCGACTTGGATAATAGGTACTTCGCCTGGGCTGATACGTCTTAGGTAGAATGAGCCTGAAGTACTATTATCCACTGCGCGAGAGGGTGCCCCCTGATCCCCATGGTCGCCGGGGCTCGGGAGTACTCACGCGATTACAGACGAATGCGTCCACGAGGGAGTGACCTTACGGACAGACTTACTTGGAAGGCCAAGTCCGCCCCTGCGCCGCCTCGCACACTCAAACCGCACCGCGTCGCGAGCCGGCCGAGGCTGGGCAGGTCATTCTGGCGTCGGAGAGAGCACCCCGCGCGAGGGAACCGCCGCCTGTTGACGTGCAGTGCCATCTCTCGGGACTCTGCAGTACTAACCCCCACCCTGCCCCGCCACCCTCCCCCCAGCGCCTGTAAGTATGCACTTACCAGACCCGCATTACAGCGGTGTAGTGCGGGCCTGGTAAGTGCATACTTACAGGCGCTGGGGGGAGGGTGGCGGGGCAGGGTGGGGGTTAGTACTGCAGAGTCCCGAGAGATGGCGCCGCAGGTCACCGGGCGGCGGCTCGCTCGCGCGGGGTGCTCCCTCCGACGCTAGAATGACGTGGTCAGACCCAGACTCAGTTTTTGAAGCGCGCTCGGGAACCGACTCACACGACGGAGTCGGCATTTTCCCGCTGTCATTCTACATCAGGCGTCCCAACCCTAGCTGCTGTACTGAGTGTTGTTCCCCGCCTGAACTTCCTGATAG
Source organism: Megalurothrips usitatus (assembly GCA_026979955.1). Taxonomy (NCBI): domain Eukaryota; kingdom Metazoa; phylum Arthropoda; class Insecta; order Thysanoptera; family Thripidae; genus Megalurothrips; species Megalurothrips usitatus. The sequence continues at coordinate 6,053,766 of CM049604.1, read as the reverse complement.
TCGTACCCAGGGAGGGCCTAAGTGGTTGCGGCCTGGTCTCCCGAGACGCCGTGGCGTTCCGTACCCTCGGTTCTCCCAATGGCGAGATTGCTGTGTGCTTGACAGGACGAGGGAGGGCAACAGGTAGAAATCAATGGCGGACTTAAAATCACAGTGGTTGTTGTATTAGGAAATTCTTAAACTATGCAGAGATGAACTATGAATACAGACTATTTCTTCTCCAGCTTGCTGGAAACCATTTCTCTAAACTGAGATAATATCCTATTTTCTCGCTTTTGACGTTCTTCCTTGCTAAACATGGCCAATGCTCTTTTCTCGTCTGCTGAATAGATTTGGTTCTCCTTACGGATACGGACAGCCTCCATTCGACGATGCCTGAAAATCAAAATATTAGATATAGACGGACAGTCACAAAATTCATAACAGATATGACAAAGTTGCACAGAGATCTGACCTGCTTCCACTCATGACATATCCAACGGATTCATAATTTGCTATTTCATCAGATGTTAGACCAATTTCTCCTCTGCGTGGAATACGCTTTCCTTCTGCTACATATGCAGCCATAGCAGCACCTTCACCAGGAAGAAGAGCCTTGCCGAAATCTTTGGCCGACAGGCCTCCATGAGAACTTTGCATAGGGCCCACAACTCCTTCCTCGTCGGAGGAAGATGAGTGTGACGATTTATGTGATTTCCGCTGAGCAGCTAAAACAGAAGAATATTTAAAATTAGCACTTCATTCCAGAATTGTAGATACAGATATGCCATATACTGATCACTTATGCTTACCATCCTTTTCTACCCACTGATCATCAGTGTCACTTGAGTCAGACGAGCTGCTTGAAGAGGAATGCTTCTTCTTCTTTGATTTTTTTGCTTTCTTTTCCTTTTTCCTCTTCTTTTTGCTGGATTTCTATGGAAGTCAGAAAGGGAAAAAAATGTAGTGGTGGAGGCAAAGAATAAGTAAAATCACATGAATTAGGGCCAATAAAATAAACAATTCCTCCAGCCCAGTCTAAATTACCTTGGACTTGTGCTCTTTATGGTGCTTTTTCTTTTTCTTTTTCTCCTTTTTCGCCTTTTTCTGACTTGGCTGGTCTTCGTCTGGCTGCTCCCTTTTCCGTTTGGCAGCCTCTATCAGATATTCTGAAGTGTCTGAACTGAAAGGATAACATCAGTAATGAAGCGACAGTTCAAATTCCTTGGATCATTTTTAAAAAAATTAATAGACAAACACACGGAGAGAGTAATTAGTTTAGTCTCACAATTCACATCACGAAATTAGATTATTAATATAATTTGCAATGTTTCAAAAGTTGATCCAATAAGTCCGATAAACCTATACCAAATAAGTTTGATAAACCTACTCTTCACAGGGTGACGGCGACCTTCCCCAGACACTTTTAGTTCCCTCTATGCCTATTTTCTCACGCTCTTCTCGTCTGTGATCCATGAAATCTGTCATGATGGATAGGTTATCAAGGCAGGCACAGTCTTTTAAGTATCCTCGGCCCCGGCCAAAAGACCAGGCAAGTTGTACGGACAGAGGGTGTTCACCAAATGTTTGAGACAGAGCTCGACGGTACCAAAATTGTACCGCCAAATTGGAAGTTCATATAATCTAGTGGGACGCACAACACAACAACAAAGTCTTCAAGATGTATCTTTCTCTCTCCCTCCCTCTCTCTCTCTCTCTCTCTCTCTTCCGTGGTGCTCTTAGCTCTCTCTGGTGGCGCTGGGCGATACTATTCTTTCTGTCTGGTTTTTGTTTCTGCTGTTTATCTGTACTGTCGTCAGCCACAGTTGTCTGCTAGGCCGCCCCCTGTCGATTTTCCTCATGACATCCTTCCAAAATTAAGTGTTTGGTGACGTGCGTCTGCTTATCAAATCGATCGTTCACCGTAGTGTTCTCGCAAGTTTATTCCGGGTTCATTTCTCATTGGCGCACAACGGTAGGCCTGCTCTGCTGGGCTGTGTTTGTTATTCCATTCACTGATAAGTTACTGGTGGCCTTACCAAACTGCTATGATTCTCTTGAAGGTTGAGTTGGGCCTGTCTTTGCCTGCTGGAAAGATGGGTGAACCGAATAGCCGTCTGAAAGAAATGCTAGACAAACATCTGAAAGCTGACTTGAAATCACAAGAGACGTTGGCAGACTGGTGGATCGAGGGTACCAGCACCATACATGTAGATCATTTATTTTGTAAATGTGGAATTTCTTTTCTCAGAAAGATTGAAAATCAATTACAAAGATCAAGCATAAGTATGGTCAAAGACTTTATGACTCACTTCTTAACTGTGGTGCCAAGTGAAAGTACAGTGAAGGCAAGTGAAAAGCACAATTACATTCTGAATAATATTTGTGGTACCTAGCTTGTAAAATTCACTGATACTGTCAATTAAGAGACTTATGTTTGCATGTTTCTTAGGATATTGTTGCAGAAGCAGCTGATCGCAGAGTGCACTGCGCTGTAATCTTTTTTGAAAAAATTAAAAATATTTCTCCACCTGTCACACTTGGGCATGTTATTCAGTGTCTGAAAATGGCTCATTTGCATCGAGTAATCGCAAATCTTCCGAAAGTAACAGGTGCTATTGTGCAACCTTTATTTTGTTTGCAGCATAAGTACAATCATTTTAATACTAATAATTTACTCTGCTCTTTTATCTAGCTTTGTTGCGTCATGCTACAGAACATGGTGAGCTAGGTAAGTGGCATGATTTGAATGGGGGAAAACTTATGCTAGGCTTCCCAAATCTTTTTATTGATGTCTCCATTTTATTACTTAAAACCAGCCTGCTGTAACCGTACACCCGAAGGACTCGTCCCTCGCCTTTCTTGTGGGCCATCCAATAACTTCACGGCACTCAAGGTGAACCCAATGCATTTTCTTGAATTATATATTTGATTTCATAGTCCAGTGTTTTAATGTGTTTGCAATATTCTGTAATCAGGCATCCCGAGGTACTATCTTAATCACATTTGTAGAAGATGGTAGGAACCATGCAATGGAAGTGAAAAAAGTACTTGAGGAATCCAAGGATAGAAAAGGACGCACATATGTTGTGTATATGCTCTCAAATTTCGCTGCACAGCTGAAGGAGGACACACCATACAGAGTGGAGTGGCTGTTAACACTGGTACGGTGCATTTTGAACTCATCTCACTATGGTCCACTTTGGTCTGTTTTAGGAATTGATAAATTGAATGTGTTTTCTCAAACTCCAGGTTGACTTTGTAGTACCAATTCTGACAGATGGTTACATGCACAGCATTAGGACACCCAGTGCAAACCCTCTCAGTATAGACGAGAGGTATGCCCCTCTTGTGGCACACTCATTATTGTCCAAGTGTGCGATAGAGCTCCAAAACAAACAATTGAGGGGCTACAGGCCAAAAGATTCCTCATGGCGTGAGGCACCATTTCACGATTTTCATACATTTGTAACTGAACCAGATAGACTGCCAGAGATTTTGATAAAATCTAAGTATGCAGTCCACGCGCAACACTAGAAATAAATGTTTATGTACTGAAATGTTTGCTGAATGTACCCCTCTGCCCATTGGTAAAAGAAGAATCATTTACAAGGGATACTTTTATTTTCTTTCTGGGTCTATTACATACATTGAATCCATGTCGATATGGAGACAAATGAAATCACAGTCTCAAGTCTAAGGAACAATCTTTCTGTACTTGATGGCAGTTTCTGGTAGACTATTTTTTCATGAATCCAAAATTGAAATTTATAATACCTGGAATTATTTATTACGCCTTCCATGAATGACGGCAGGCTCAGCACCAAAGCAAATAAATTGCACAAGTTCATTCCACACCCCATGCGTGGACACAACCAAATCAGTTATTCAGTGTAATGAGGTTTAATAAAGTGGCTCTTGAAAACATGGAAATCGGACCACATGCAGGCGAGTTACAATTTCAATTTACAACATCGAATCACAATTGGATGATTAGAACAGTTGATCAAAGCATTTTTAAGCTATTGCTTTCAAAGGTCTGATTTACCACAAAAAATAGAAAACCATACAATTTGTAAAATATCAGAGCTGGATGACTGCATGGCCACTGAACGCCACACTGTTATGACTAGTACGGAATTTCATTTGGCGAGCCGATTTTTCTGGTCCACACACTATCTGGCAAGTTATCTTCTTGCATGAAGTAGCCTACCATTTGTGAAACAAAATAACACAGGAATGCTGCTACATTAAGTACAATAGCATTCATAAGCCCTGATCACGTTCATAATTTAGGAGCAGAGCACGTCTCTGCACTAGAAAGGCTCAAGTTTGAGTATACATCAGCTATTCTAAAAGGAAAAATCAATAAATTACAATGAATAGATGAAAGCACGAATGCTGACAAGACGTTCAAATATTGAGCCAATGCCACAAACTAGTCCCAACTTTATCATATAAATAAAAATACCTCTGACTAACAAGTGCATTACAGAACTAAGTACAGTATATACCACAAGAATCCCTCAGAAGGGACCAGACACACAGCCTTGCCAATGTAAGTTGTAAGCCCAATTAAAAGTTCATTTCTAGGTTTTCTGGACAAAACCATTAGATAATAAAATATAAATATATTTTGTAAAAGTTCAGCAACCAACCTAACACTGGCTACATTAAATACCATGCACAAAGAAATTTGGGAGAAATGTATAGCTTCTTTGCTACATCAAAAGAAATCAAAGTTTCATTACAAAACAGTAAAAACCAATTATTGTACAAATAAAACATTAGGCGATTAAGAATGATGGGTAGACTAGTAGCTGGCAAACTGGCCCGCTTTCTGAAGGCTTTTACTTTTCACACACCCATACTATAATTACAGTTTATAATTATCCCACTCACACTCACAAACATTCTCGCATACAAACACACCATTGCTTCTAATATATACAAAAACTGCATTTACATAAACAGAGGACATCAATTTTCTCTACATGCGACCGCTGCCACTAGTGCTGCACCCCTGCCACTGCCATCTTCTGAGAGCATCAAGTCAAACTGCAAGAAACAGAAAGATTGTGTAAAACTTAAGTTAAAGTGCACCCATGAAAACAAAACTATTCAAGAGTTCCACACTTACCTTAATACCAGGAAGGATTAACTGTTTAATTTTTTCCACCATAAGATCATGGAAGTGGGGATGGAACCTGTACACAGAGCCATCTACGCCGACTGTTACACTTGGTTCCTTCATTTTGTTGATTAAGACAGCAATACCAGCAGAAACTAGGTGAGCAGCGCGTCTCGAGACACATTCACAGATGTATCGAACATTGGCACAGTCCTGTTCTGTAGCGTGGGCAAGACCCAGCTCACCCAGTACTTCCCTACAGTTTAAGAAGCTTCCCCGCTTGTCACTGTAATCAGATAATAAGCATCACTTGTAATGCTGCCCTTCCATTTCTGCAAACTAAAATGAGATGAGTGGTGGGTTTACCTTTCAATTTCAGATACATATTTAGTGAAGAAATTCCCTCGCTTGAAAAGAAGATCAGAACCTTTCCCACCAAAGAGCAAGTTGTCTTTGGTGAACTGAACCAAAACCAGTCGTACCAATTCTCCCATGTACATTCCAGAGATCATTTTTTCAAACCTGTGAAATATTGAATATAAATAAGAGAGAAAAAACAGAAAGATAAACTGAACACAAAAATTGAAGCTCTTACTTACAGTTGTTTACCAGGATTTATTGAGTGTTCATCGATTTCTCTGTCATACTCTGTGATTACAATGTCAAGAGCACCATCACTACCAAACGCTCCCCACTCAGTATTGACAATGCAGTCTGGTTTATCAGTAGCACCATCAAACATTTCACAATTTTCAGTCTTCTCGACATAACAGACATTGCATCCAGTTCCTGCACATAGAATAGATATTAATGTATAGGAAGCGAAATCTCCAATCAGGTATCATCGAAGATACAGGTCCTCACACTTTAATGTAAAATACCCTGACAGACTTTTACCTTTAAAAAGCATTAAAAAAAAAAAAAAGCAAGCTAAGGGTCAACAAATGGACTTTACAAAGAATTCATGTAATAAATGCATTACAATGCAGAGCTAAATGCTCTTCAAATAACTTCAGCGATCAAATTACTTAATATTTTTGTTTGCAGTTCTCTTTTTTAAACAAGAACCAAGATGTCACAACTAACAAATTGTAGCACATTATGAAGTTCTAATTCTACCCACTTTGGTCGCATACAATTAAATAATACTCCAAATCGTGCAAAATAAAATGCTGAGAAACCCAAAGTACACTGCATGCATTTTGGGACAGGCATCAGGGAAAATGAAGTTAACAATGGAAATAGTGATCAATAAGTGTAAGTGATGACATACCAACAATGAGACCTATCCGGCAGTTGTGGTTTTTCCAGGCACAGGACATAAGGGTACCTGTCGTGTCGTTGAGAATGGCGCACACCTGGATCTGAATGTCCTAAACAAATGATAAGCCAAGTGTTACAGTACATGCGCTCCCAAAAAATGCAGTGAGCCGGGAGGACAGGGACGGTTCAATGCATTATAACACCCTGATGATTCCAACTATTTGCATTCACAATAACACTGCAAAATTAATCAGCGCTTTTAAAAACCCGTGTTTCCTATAACTTAGTGCTGAATAAGACAAGAGAAAATAAATAAAACGAGACAATAGCAGGAATTTCGGCTTACGGTCTGTTCTTATCCCCCCCTCACAACATGCATTTTTAGACCCATCAAGTTGAATAAAAGCAATTATAGGACGCAACGCCCAGCTCTGACGCTTAGAGCATAACCATATAAGACCAACCCCTCACAGCCAGGTACATTGGTCTTACACATTTCAAATGGTGCCCCACACATGCTAGTATACCCAAGCTCTGCCTCGGCCCCCTAGTTTCCAGGCTGATTGCCAACCGTGCTCAACACTTACCAACAATTAGACCTACACGGCAATCTGATTTATTGAAAGCACAATTTATAAGAGTGCCAGTTGTATCATTCAGGAGGGCTACAACTGACACTTTAATATCCTGAAATCAGATGTGAAATGTCACATGCCAAGGGGCATGGATGTTTACAATGAAGATTTTTGTTTTAATACAGACTGAGCCACCTCTGATGGTGCCCAGCTAAGGCCTTTGATAACAAGGGCAATAAATCAATGGAAAGTAATGGGGGTTGACAGAGCAACACAAGATTTGAGGCATTAATGTACGCAGAAAATGGGAGTGGTTCGATTACAAATGTCTCAATCTTTGGAAGTAAAGAAAAAAGGTCAAGAGGAATAATATTTCCGAATTTTTAGCGCAAAAGTGTGTACATACCCCACGTCGTTTGATGGCATCCTTAAGAAGCTGCACAACATCATTGCCAACGACACCGCTGCATTTGAAGCCTTTGGTCCAAGTTTCAAGATGCCCTCTGGTGAGTCCGAGTTGTTGAAGTGGGAAACTGAAGGTGAAGCCCAGAGGCAACTTATGGCTGAAAGCAGTTAAGAATTATTTAGACAACTTGGTGACAAAATGACAAGCACAATGGCACACCAGATTGGCAACCATTCAATTCGTACCTGTGGACATTGTGCTCTTCCATGAAGTTTGACAGACACTCTGCAATGTGATCGAACAGTTGCTCTCCCGATCCAATCATAATAGACTGAGGGATGGCATAGATTTTGGATTGCATGTCGAAATGGTTTTCACCCAGGTGAATAAGCAGCACCCGGAAATTTGTTCCACCAAGATCGAGTGCCAGGAACATGCCACGTTCTGGTAATTAAGCAAAATAAGCATTAGAACTGGTCGACTAAGGTACACCAGGAGGACCACAGGAGCTTCGACTCACCTGTCCCATTTGGTAAATCCTGCACGTAGGTGACGAAACACTTGACGATCGCCTCCTTGTGGGTGTCCTTGCACAGGCCCTTCTCGATGTCCTTCAGGATCCGCCGCATCAGCTCCGCCACGCACTCGTCCGACAGATGGAGGTCCTTGCATTTTTCACGAATCTGCACAGACAAGAAGGCAACACCGCGTTAGAGCGGGTCGGCGCTGAGCCCGACGGGGGACGCCGGCGAGGCGGCGCGCGGGGCGGACCGCGAGTGCCGCTCCGCTAGAAGGAGGCCCTCGGCGCGGAGGCCGCCCCTCGGAGCCCGAGAAACGCAAGGCGGACACACGAGAGGTTAGGGGGCCCGCGCCACCGCCAGCACCAGCACCAGCTCCGCCAGCACCGGGGCCGCGGCGCGGACGCGCGCGCGCGCCGCCGCACCGACGGCGCGCACAACGACAAGTGCCTCGCCGTACACGGGCTGACACCGCGGGGCTTGCCTCTTGTGAGGGTTCCAGGACCATCTTTTGGAGGTTGGCGGCGAAGCGCTTGCGAGCAGGCGGTCCTGTGCCGATCAGCAGGTCGATCTCGTCGACGAGTGGGGACGGAGGGGAGGAGGAGGAGGAGGAGGAGGAGGAGGACGGAGGTGGGAGAGAGAAAGGGAGAGAGGAAGGGAAAGGGACAGGCGGGGCTGGCTGAAGGGAGAACCGCGGGGGAAAGGGAGCGCCACAACGGCGAGAGGCAGGGGAAGGCACACTGGAACACACTGGAACCCGAGGCGGCGGCGGCGGCGGCGGCGGCGGCGGCGGCGGCGGCATGGCAGGAGGAAGGAGGGTGGCGGGCCGACCCGCCCCCGCCCCGCCCCCGCCCCCGACCCGCCCCAGCTGAAGGGCGGCGCGACACGGCACGGCCAGGCCCAGCTGACTGAGGTCCACAACGGCCGCCGCCGTGCCGAGGCCGAGGCTGCCAGAGGCTGCCAGAGGCTGCCGAGCAGGGTCGAGGACGTCGAGGCCGGCTCGAGGGCACGCGAAAACCAAAACCGAGGCGCGGGGCACAGCCGGGAGGTTCAGGGAGGGGGGGGGGGGGGTGACCTTGGAGGCTGTGTCCCTCACCCCGCCACACCCGAGTCCACCACCTCCTCCTCCTCCTCCTCCGCGCCTCCGGCTCGGCCCTGGTGTCGGCGGGGAAGTCCCTGCTCGCCGACGGCCAGGGTCCCGGGGGCCGCGGGGGGTAGGGGCGCGCCGGGACGATCCTTCTTCAATGGTGCGCGTCAAGCGTTGGTTGTCAGTCCCCCCCCCCCCCCCCCCCCGTGCTGCTCCATTCCCTTCCCCACGCTGACCGTGTGCACGTGCAATCGATATTATAGGGAGAGGGCTGGAAAGGAGGGCAGCGAGTGGGACGGAGAGGGAGGCTGGCAGGATGCGGTGGTGGGACAAGGACAGAGAGGGGGGGTGGGGTGAGAGTGTGTGTGTGTGAGAGAGAGAAAGAGAGAAAGAGAGAAAGAGAGAGAGAGAGAGAGAGAGAGAGAGAGAGAGAGAGAGAGAGAGGGGGGGGGGGCACACCCGAAGTGTCCTCCCGAAGATACACAACAAGGTAGCCGTCCACGGCCGGCCCGCCCGCAGCCTCCAGCCGAACCCGCGGGGCCCCGGCTGCAGCCCGGGGAGGGGGGATCGGGGGCGCACTCCCTGCAGTCTGATCCCGAAGGGGCGTTCCGTCGCTCTCTCTCTCTCTCTCTCTCGCACCCCTTTAAGCCCCACGAGTGCGACAGAGACAGAGAGACGGAACGTCTGTTCGGAGGCAGACCGCGTCACGTCGGGGCGCCGCGCCGCGGAGTCCACACAAGATAAGCAGGACCCACGTGTGTGCTCGGAGGCGTGGCGTGGCGCGGCGTGGCGCAGCTTAGCTGCAAGGTAGGGTACGGTGAGGGCGGCTGTCATGTCATGGCATGTCATGGCATGGCATGTCCGGGGACCCGGGGGACGGTTGTGGGCCTCCGGACCTCCGGCCGGGCCGGACCCGCCGCCTCCGCGCCGTGAACAACAAGGGTGGACCGCAAACCAGACCGGCTGGGCTGGTCTGACCCAGAAAACAGGGGGCAGGGAAAAAAGTATTAAATCGAACGGAACGCCGGCGGCGGCAGCAGCCGCAGCGGGGGTTGTGAAACACGACCCCCCGATGTTGTCATCCGGGACGAGAGGAAGGGCTGCGGATAAAAGGGGAAAACTGGGGCTTCGACGCGGTGGTGGTGGTGGTGGTGGTGGTGACCCCCGCCGCCCCCTACACACACACACACACACACACACACACACGCAAAAACAGAACGCCTAAGCTCACGCGGAACAAAATACCACAAAACAAATATTAATTTTTAAAAAATTCAAAAAAAATAAATTGTTCGCAAAAAATTTTGGGGGGATGTTTAAAGTTGGCTTAAGTTTGCGGTTATGAGATGGCGCGCGGCGAGACTTGTCTGCCCCACAGCCGCCTCCGCCGCCGCGTGCCCCCATATCCTGCTCGCGATATCGACCACTTAAAGCTCCCTGCCGGCGGCGTGGCGGCGCTGGCGCACGCCGCGTCCGTCGACACGCTCGCGTCGGACTCCCCGCGGCGCCCCGCCGCACGCCGCAGCCGTCCCGCCCTCACGGCCCGCGGACGGCACAGCCCCCGACGGGAGTCGAACCCGCGGCCGCCGGCGCCGCCGCTCCACACGGAGAGATGCACGGGGGTCACGCCAAGGTCACCGCGCCGCCAGAGGCGCCAGGAGGCCCCCCGACGGCCGCCCCGACGGCGGCCCCGCCGGTATGCGAACCCGCGGCCGCAGCGACAGCCGCGCCGCCGCGCGGACTCACCCCGAAGCTCGGCAGGAGGTGGTTGACGCCCCCCTTGGGCGCCTTGATGCCCATCCTGGGCACGGCACGGCACGACACGGCACGTCACGTGACGTCACGCGACGAGGACGGGGGACCGCGGGGCTCGGGGGACGCGGCGCAGCGCAGTGCTCGTCTCGGCTCCACCCCGCTCCGGACCGAGTGAATGGGAGAGACTGCCGTGCTGGTGCGGCCGTGGCCGCCGTGGCGTACCCGACGCAGCCCCCCCCCCCCTCCCCTCCCTTTCACCACATCGTCCTCCTCTCTCTCTCTCTCTCTCACACTCCCACTCACGTCCGGGCGCGTGCGACGGACAGGCTAAGAGAGAGAGGGAGAGAGAAAGGGAGAGAGAGAGAGAGAGAGAGAGAGAGAGAGAGAGAGAGAGAGAGAGAGAGAGAGAGAGGGAGCGGCGGTCGCGAGGAGCCATTCCGCGAACGTGGTCGCGAAAAAGGGTGCGGCGGCGGGGGGGGGGGGGGTGGTGCGGGGGGGGGGGGGGGGCACGCAGGCGCCGTGTCGCCATTGGTCGATAGCGCTCGGCCCCGGGGCGAGCCCCCCGCGAAGCGGCCACGCCATTGGCCGGCGCCGCCCGCCGCCGCGCAACCCCCTCGGCCCGCTCATGACGTCACCGTCGCCGACCACGTGACAAGAGTGACGTCACCGTCGGCCACAAGCGCGCCAAAACATTCAAACAAGTCGGGAGAGAGGGCGGCAGCGGCGGTGGGAAACGCTGGCCGAGTGGCGTGGGGGGCGGTGGCGACGCGGGGTAAACTGAACCCACCCCCGGAACACGGCACGCGGGGCGCTGCGCAGGGGTCTGACGGAGTTTGCATCATCCTGCACCTCTCTCTCTCTCTCTCTCTCTCTCTCTCTCTCTCACACACACACACACACACACACACACAGACAGGTGAAGTAGGCACAGTCCGCGACAGAGGGCGGGGGCTGCACTTGAGACGGTCGTGACGCAATACTCCCCGGCTCTGACATATATACCCCGTGCTCGAGCGCGCCACTTGACGCGCGCGCCGTGAGAGGGCAGGGTGCCCCGCTGCGCCAGCCGCACACGCCATATGGCGCCGCGACCAGGTGATAAGAGAGAGACAGAGAGAGATAAGAACGCAATTGCAATTGATGTGTGCGATTCTGAGGATGCTGTCGGCTTGTCGCGTCACAAGAGGGGGGGGGGGAGGGGGCAATGCGTTACTGTACATACACAGTGCATACTGCATGGTGATGCAGTGTCACGCCACCTGTGTGTGTGTGTGTGTGTGTGTGTGTGTGTGTGTGTGTGTGTGTGTCGGGAAGAGGAGGAAGGGTCGTGTCGTCCTTAAGGTTGATTAGTTGTCCCTCACTATTGAGTCCTCCTCTCTCTCTCTCTCTCTCTTTCTTTCTCTCTCTCTCTCTCTCCCCCAAGTTGATGGACTCTCGTGTTGCAACGCGACCCGTCTGCGTCGTCGGCTGCCCCGTCAGGCGAGCAGCAGACCCGACCCGACAGCGGGGCCGACGCTGCCGTCTCCTCAGGAAAATACTGTTTAAAATGGGTAAAAGAAGAAGGCGGTGGGGGGTGGGGGGGGGGGGGAGGGGGGGCATGACGCAATGCCAGAACACTGGCTGCGCTGCGCCACGGCCGAGCCCCCACTCGTAAACCGGGTATCGATACCCCGTGCCGCGAGGAGCACTCGTCCACACCAGCCAGGCCGCGACGCGGACGGCAGAAAATGAAGCCCGACAGACACACGTACGGGGCGAAACGTCAGAGCGGCGAGAGCGAGAGAGAGAGAGACAGACAGACAGGCAGAGAAGGGAGAGAGAGAGGAGTGGAGGGGTCAGAACCCCCTGGGCGGCTGGCGCAGTGCAGAGCAACACGGACATGACGGCGGCGGCGGCGGCGTCCAGGCAAACGAGCAGTGTGTAGCAGGATAATGGATATAAGTGAGACCGGACCTGACGGCGACGGGAATGACCTTGTCCTCCCCCTTGGCGGGCACACCGCGGGGCCCCCGCCGAGTCCCCCGCCGGGGCCCTGCCTGCGCCGCGGTGCGGTGCGCTCGGAAGGCTTTAGCTTTTGAGCTGAGGCCCCACCGCTGCGGTACGGGGCGCCATCTGGCGGTAGGCCCACCACTCACTGGCGCAGCCCGCTAGAGAGGCGGCGGGGCGCGGTGACGCGGGTGTCTGCTGCTCTACACCTTGTCACACACACACACACACACACACACACACACACACACACACAGTGCGGTGGCCGCCGCCGGGGCGCTCGAGTATCGCCGGAGGTTTTATCGCGTACACGTCGGCGAACGCCCGCACAAAATGTTTTTTTTTTTTTTGACGTTTCAGCGTCCGTAATCAGCGCATGAATCGGCTCCTCGCCGCGCCGCCGCGCCGCACACTAAATTTCGCGACTGTCATCTCCTCTTTCCGTGATCGGGTTGTTTTATTTTTATTTAAAACATCATTGTCACTTTGAGACACAAAAAAATGAAAACAAGAATAGAAGTCACTTTGTAAAATTTTTCTTAAAAAGTATTTTGTAAAAAAGATTGTTTAAAAAAAAGATTTTGATGAGAATTTTTTTTAATGCGAATTTTTTTTAAGCGACTTTTTTTGCCGGAACCCATTTTGCTCCTGCGCCTGGCTCTCCCCTCTCTGGATCCGCTCCTGAGAGGCAGCCCAGCTGGGGAGGGGGGCGGGGTGTCTCCCCCCCACCCCCGGCTGGGCCGTCCCCGTCGTGCGTAGTACTACTAGTTTGGTTTCCATTCAATTGTCCGAGTCATTCACTCGGGAGAGGGTGGGGTGGAGGAGAGGGGGGGAGGCGGTGGCGTGCGACGCGCCAGCCACTGCCGCCGCCGCTCACACCAGTCCGCGGCGCCACAGCGGAAAATTCCACAATAAGATCACATTCCAGTAGAGTCGAGGCGCCGCGGAGAGAGAGAGAGAGAGAGAGAGAGAGAGAGAGAGAGAGAGAGAGGAGAGAGAGAGGGAGAGAGAGGGCGGGGAGCAGACTAATCAGTCCAGCAGTGTGGCGGGCCCGCGGGCATGTCTTACACCCGACGGGGACGTCGCCCATAACCCGAAACAACGTAGGAAAAAGTCATTGTTCAAGGCCGCGGAAAGAGTTTTGAAAAAAAAAATTATTTTCGAGCTTATTTCTCGGCCGTATTGTACTGCCCCGCCCGTGTGTGACGCAGCAACGACTCTGTTTGTCGACCGTTCGGTCGGGACATAGGCGATACAGACAGAGAACCCCAAATTTGAGATGTTTGCAAGTCCTGTGGTGTCCTGAGGTGGCAGGTTAAGGGGGGGGGGGAGGCTAGGAATACGTTTAGCACTGAATTGCGACAATTAGCATGTGAGGCGGGTCGGATAGCGGTGGAGGAGGAGGGTGGGGGGGCAACATTCGAGAAAACAAGTGCTTGTCAAACACGTACGTGCAGTTTTACATAGGGAGGTAAAATGACAATATACGGCATATGCCGTCATAAAAGTGCGCGGACTTAAAAAAAAAAGGGGGCACGAATTAGTGATGTAAGACGGTCTTTTAAAAAAATCAAGGTGGCAACCACACCGAAAAAAAGTAAAAAAAAAATAACCGTGACCTAATCGAAAAGCGATCTAAATCGACCAACTATACAACGATTGGATCAATCTCACATTATGGCCTATGCAGGTACATAAGTACTATAAAGTACTGGCACCCTAAGGCACGGAGAGAAAGCCATGTAACCCGTGTGTGTGTGTGTGTGTGTGTGCGTGCGTGTGTGTGTGAGTCGGGGGCGGGGCCGTATGTGACCATCATCATGAAAATCACCTGCCGGCACCATAGTCATCAACGGGATCATCAGATATGCATAGCGAGGCCCAACGACATAGTGGGGATGTTACTCGCCCCCCCCCCTCTCTCTCTCTCTCTCTCTCTCTCTCTCTCTCTCTCTCTCTCTCTCTCTCTCTCGAAAGGACTTGCGTCACCTCGAGCGTCAAACTAAACAGCTTGCGTTTCCATCACTGGAAATTATGAAAAGGGGGAGGCCGAACTAGTTTCCCGATCCCTTTTATATAGACTGTACCGTATCGTAACCTTACAAGCGGTGCAGGGGGGGCTTACTGACAGGACACACACACACACAGTCGGTATCATCTTTAATGCGAGTCCACGATACGAGACGAGCAGCAACAGGTGGCAGTCGGAGGTACACCATTTGGCGTGTGGGGGGGGGGGGTCTTAAGCAGTGACGGGTTTCAAGCTACGCGAGAGCTCTCGTTTGCGCACGAAGGAGCGATTTTTTTGTTGTTGTTGTTGTCTTTTTGTAGGGGGGCGTGGCCGCTGCGTTTCGTTCAGGGCCCGATTCGGCCAATCACAGTGGGCCTGTCGCGGACCGGTACGCCACACCGGTACGGCCAGGTGAGGGAGGGCGGGGCGCGGGGGGAGTCGGCACTCTCTAGGCACCCGAGACTACCTCACGGCGACCTGCCGCCTGCCCGCGTCGCCGCGCCGCCGCTCCACTCCAGCGACCACATTCCGCTGCCGACTATGTTTCTATAAATAGCGACCCCGCTGTGCGGCGGCGGCGGCGCCACGCCCATAAGAACGCAGGTTCAAATACCGTTCAAAGCCGAGCGTTTGTCTTTTTTTTGTTGAATTTTTTTTTAAACGGAGCGTAAGGCCAAAGGGCCGTGGGTCCGAACTAATGAACTATTTGAACCCGGCGCCAATTTCGATATTTTAAAAAATCTTTTTTTTTTTTTTTTTAAAAAGCATAGAAAATGCTGGAAATTGCCTTGATAAAATCAAAAGAGTCGCGCTGAATTATTATTTTTTTGATTACTCGGTACGCGGCTCCGCTGGCGCCCCTCACCCCGCGAGTCGCCGCCGCGGCCCGCCGTGTGTCGCGGGTCGTTGGCATGGGAAGCGCGCGGGCCGCCTCCGAGCCGCTGTCTCTGTCTCTGTCGCACTCACGGGGCGTGCCCCTGGGCCTACAAGGGGTGCGAGAGAGACAGAGAGCGACCAGTGTTTCGGCACCAGCCCGCCACATAGTGCGCCACCACCAGCGGCGGCGGCGCTTACAAGCGAGTCGTCCACTTCCGGCTCCGCCCGCCTCCCAAATTGGCGCGCTAATTTTTAAAGTTTTAAAACTTTTGAATTTTAAAGTGATGATGATGGCAAACCGTGTGGCGCCGCGCCGTGTGGCGGTTTGTATTGGGAATCTTTTCGCGCGCCGCTGGCGTCGCTGCAGGCCCCACCCGCTAATCAGAGAGGCACCCGCGGGAGGTTACCGAATCATTTTACACACTTGACCCGGCGGCCGGGCGCGGCGCCGCAGAACAAACAGCCATATGTATATATATAGATAGATACCTGCAGTTTGTTGTGCCGACTTACATAACGCGGTTTTTTCTTCTCTCATCTTTTCAAAGGAAAAGAAAAATAAGACGTAAAAAAGATAAGATCTTTTTAATATTAGCGGGGCGGTCAAGAAGAAAGAGAGAGAGAGAGAGAGAGAGAGAGAGAGAGAGAGAGAGAGAGAGAGAGAGCAGATAGAGAGGATTTTAATACCGTGCGGCTTGTTTGTCGGGGTATCGAACTGGGGATGTGTGATATGAGGAGAGAGAAAGCCCAATACTGAGTGCGGAAAAAAAAGAAAAAAAAGGAAACGAAAATCTAGATCGTCGGGGTGCGCTATAATTCTTGATATCAGTACATATAAAAACACCAACAGTAGAAAGGGAGAGAAAAAGAAAAATAACGCAGACAGAGAGTCGTGACTGGAATGTCATCTGCTGCGGTTACACACACATCCACACACCTCCACAGATATATGCCGTGCAGCGAAGACATTAATTTTTTTTTAAAAATACGTTCATGAGATTTTTTCCTTTTTAGAGGGAGAGAGAGATAGAAAAAAACGTAGAGGAACTACATGGTACTCGGGGTGGCCGTGCCACTCGCTATAATATGATGCTTCGAACTATAAGAAACAGGAACGACTCAAGAGTATCAAATGTCACGCAATAAACCGGCCATGTGTGTGTGTGTGTGTGTGTGTGTGGCCACCTGTAACGTCCCCCCCCCCTCCCCCTTCTCCTGGTGATGATATGTCAATCACCGATGTGAACCGGCGTGCGTGACCTTGAGATCGAGCGGTACTTCCACCACAAGTCTCTGCCAATAAGACGTCGCAGGGGGGGGGGGGGGGGGGGGAGCCGCGCAGCTGAGCGGCGCCTCTGTCACGTCGGCGCGCGCGCCGCCCGCCGAGAGAATTAATTCCCGAGGGAGCAACGTAAAACGCGGCTAATATTGTAAAGGATCCTCCCCGGAGGGGAGCTGTGCGGGGGACTGTGCGGGGGTCCAAGGGAAGAGGTGTGTCGAAGAAACACTGTTCACCACTTGTAAGGGACTGGGATGACGACTTACGCGCTTAAAGGCGCTTAAGCTTTAAGCGCACTGTTGCTTAAGCACTGTTGCTGTTGCACTGTTGCTTAAGCGCTGTTGCTGTTGCACGGTTTACGGGTTGCACGGTTTAAGTCGGCCGCAAGCGACGGCGGTGACAGCTGGACCGCCGATGGCCGTCGCGAGTAGCTGACAACGAGTAGCTGACAACGAGTAGCTGACGCGCGGGTAGCCGACAACGAGTAGCTGACAACGAGTAGCTGACAACGGGTGTAGCTTACAACGACTAGCTGACAACGGGTGTAGCTGACAACGGGTGTAGCTGACAACGGGTGTAGCTGACAACGAGTAGCTGACAACGAGTAGCTGACGCACTGACCGGGGCGCTGACGGTGACCTCGGTGTTGACGTCGTCGATGAGACCGCCCAGGATCTGCTCCGTCTGCCTCATGTTGATGATGGTGTTGTTGTTGTTGTTGTTGGCGGTCTTGTTGGCGGGCGGCGGCGCGGAGAGTGCGGCAGCGGCGGAGGGCACTTGTTCGCCTTCCCCGGGGCACAGCAGCGATCGGACTGGGTGCGGGGGGACCGTGTGGGGACCGTGTGGGGACCGTGTGGGGACCGTGGCCGCTCCGAACAGAACAGAACCGGCCGCTGCTGGGGCCGCTGACACACTGTCTTGGCTAGGCGCGGGCACCGCGGGCTCGGCGGCGAGGTGGCGGTGGCGGCGCTGCTCCGCCACAAGAACCGACCCCCCCCCCCCCCCCCTCATGTCTCCTGCCCCCACCCCTGCCCCCCCGTGCAGGCGAAAGGGATCACACCAGATCACACACATACACACACACACACATGTACCGCGTAGTTTCCCACACACAAGTGTCAATGAAGTCAGGAAAGAGGATCAATAGAGAGAGAGGAGAAACAACCGTCATATGAGTCCTCCACAACCTCTTCTGTACCAGAAAAAAAAGTGGGCGGCGGAATTCAAACGCAAAAGCAAAACGTCATATTGGTTTGGAATACGGTATACAAGTGCATCATTACAGTTAGTGTGTTCCATCTAATTCGGCTGTGGGAAACCTTACAACCGCGGCCCCACTGCTGACGTCTTCATAGTCCCGCTCCGGATTCGCCTATTTCTTTCTGGTTTCAGTATCTTGGGTTTCAGCTTGGGGGTCTCACACCATCGGCGAGAGGGGCGGGGGGCCGTGCGTAAGCCAGCACGACGCGGTAGGCTGGCCTTCTCAGAGGACAGTTGGAGGCACCGAACGGCTCGACAATTATTGTGAGTTTGAGCCAGTTTGCCCCCAATGTCGGTCGGACCCGAGTCGCCGAGGACGAACCCGAGCCGCGCCGCGCCCGTACTGTCCCCTGGGTTTATTTTAACGTCATTTTTTTTTTACTGCAGAGAGATTTAGCTTTTGTCTGCGGGAACACTACAGCTCTGCAGCAAACTGTAGTTTCACCGTAGTCCGCGCACGGGATGTGGTCACGAGTGCCTTGCTGTAGTGTAGTGTACGCGCCAACACGTTTCCCACGTATCATCTTCTCTCTCTCTCTCTCTGCCTTTTTTTTTTTGCGTTTCGCGCGTCGGATTCATTGGAAATAAGGGGGGCGGGAGTGTATTGGCAGCGCGCGGGTCCTCACACAGCGCCGAAAGGCGAGACGACGGGGAGATAAGCTGCCATCTGACTGGCTGCTGGTCATCCTGTCGACATGTCCGCGGGCAGTACAGGGCCGTACTGAGAGGGTGAGAGAGAGAGAGAGAGAGAGAGAGAGAGAGAGAGAGAGGCGCAAACGCGGCCAAGAGAAGCAAACGGGCCCCGCCGCCGCCGCCGTCAACACCACTTCTATGACGACCACTGACCACCGACCACCACCATGAGAAAAATCCAAGCCAAGGAGACACTCTGAGGCTCTCAGTCGACAAGGATATCACCCTCTGACACACAAGCAGTGAAGGAGGAGGACTTTGATTGCAGTCATTAAAAACGACAAAGAGAAAGTTTTTTTAAAAAATTCTGATAATTATTTTGAAATACAAAGGACAGAAGGAGAAAGCAGAACACGTATTTGGATCGACGACGCCGAGTAATTTTTCATCCCGCTATTCGCACTCCGAAAGCTCCGCATAGAAGGCTGGCGCGGGCAGCAACCCCTGGCCGCGCGCGGTGTGCGATGTCACAGCCAACACGGCCACGCACGCGGCAACGCACGCGGCCACGCACGCGGCAACGCACGCGGCCTGGCGCCGGGACTCGCAGCGCCGCCGGCCGCCCCGTTTTGTTGATACGTTTCGAACCATCCCGCGTTTGCCGCCATCTAGGTTGCTGCTGAGCTCAGCGGGGTGCACGTCGCCGGGGGAGAGTTCGCGTGGCGCCAAAGCGACGAGCGGCACGTGCGAGACGCGCGTGGAAACCTCCAGTGCGTGCGCGTGCCCGGCGCGTGCCCGGCGCGTGCCCAGCGCACGCCGCAACAAGACAAACAAATGACAGTGCCGGAGAGCGCGGTCACAAAGGGAGGAAAAAAACCAAGGGAGAACCAAAACAACGTCGTACCGTCACTTAAAATCTTAATTTCACATTTATTTTATTTTTATGCGATTTTTAAAAATTGCGTTTTGATTTTGTCTTTGATTTTTTAAAAATTTTGTCTGTTTTTTATTTGTTTTTTTTTTTCCTGTTTTTTTTTCTTTTTGAGCGGGAAACCTGGACGCGCGGGTCAGAGCCGCAATATTATGAATCCTTGCGGCGGGTAACAACATCAGTCAGGAAGTCATGTCCGATCCGATACATGCGTGGAGGCGGGCGGCGGAGCAGACGTGTGGCAGGGGGGTCCCGGCCGGTGCCCGTACCGTCAACACACACACACACACACACACACACACACACACTCACATGCACGCGGGAGAGGCTCGACGGGCCGCCACCAGCGCGACCTTGCCGAGGGGGGGAAAGAGAAGGAAGGAACAAGGAACCACACGGTAGGTAGGGGGGGTTAATAATAGGAGAGAGAGAGAGGAAGAAGGTATATGCGGACGCAAAACAGGTGACGGGCGGAGAGGGGGGGGGGACTGGAGAGAGGGAGGGAGGGAGGGGGGGGGGGAGGGGCCCAAAAAACAAGTCCACGTAGGGTATTCCGCGTAAACGCCATAGCTTGCCGAGGCGGAGGCATTCGAAAGTGACGGGCAAGAAGAAGAGGTTCACGGAGTCGGGAGGCGAGGGAGGGAGGGAGGGGGTGGGGAGGGAGGGAGGGAGGGGGGAGGGAGGAAGGAGGGAGAGGGCTGCGAACCCGGTAGGAGGCGGGTAAGACGGCCCGGAGGCTGTTGTCGTTGCAGGATGCGGAACCCACGGCTCGGTGGGCCCGTCCGTGTAGAGGAGGAGGAGGAGGAGGAGGAGGAGGAGGAGGAGGAGGAGGAGGAGGAGGAGGAGAAGGAGCTGGGAGGAGGCGGAGGTCCCCCGGAGGCAGACAGCCGAGTCACTGGCGGCGATAGCGGCCCCAAACTTGTGCCGATCACCCCGTGCAGACCGCGGGCCAGGCCGTAGCAGGCCGCAGGCCGCCGTGTGGCTGCCCAATCTGCCACTCACACATCTCTCTCTCTCTCTCTCTCTCTCTCTCTCTCTCTCTCTCTCTCTCTCTCGGATTCTCTCAGTCAGCCTCTAAATTTAAATAAAATCAAATCTTCCTTCCTCTCTCTGCCCCCCTCCCCCTCTCTCTTCCACACATCCCCCCCCCCCCCCCCGGCAGGTGTCCGCACAGCAGGTGCCGGCAGGTGCAGCAGCTCCTCCTCTGGCGACACACCCCACACACACGCACACACACACACACACACCTACACACCCGCGGGGTCCCGCGTCACCGCCTTGCCTGCAGCGTCGCAGTGAGATTGCGTATCCTTATATGCGATAAGGCGGTGACAAGGGCCGAAGGTGTAGTGGCCGGCGGCCGGCCAGCAGTGCCAACTCGAACGTGACCAATTATTTTTTTTTAAAAAGTACAACTTTTCCCAGTGTTGACAACGATTATTTTTCAACTTTTCGGTACCCTCAATTTTTTCCAGTGTTGACGCAACGATTATTTTTCAGTTATCTTTTTAAGTTTTTTTTTCTTAATTTTTTTTTTAGTGTTTGCCTTTGATGACAATATTTTTTTTTACAAATATCTCTCTCTTTATGACTGTAGTCTATACTCTTCTGGAGGAGGCGGGCGCCGTGCCGGGTAGGCAGCCACGGGCCGTGCGACGCACGCGCGCCGTGCGGGCCGGCCTACCCCGGGGTCCGCAGGCGCTATGCTGCTGCTGCTCCGGCCCGCTGTGTGTGCGTGTGTGTATGTGTGTGTGTGTGTGTGTGTGTGTGTGTGTGTGTGTGTGGACGTCCCGAGACCTTTGCTCGCTGTCTCTCTCTCTCTCTTATTTATTAATTTATTGTATTTTGTGTAGAGCGGACACAATCACCGACCGGAACCCTCTTAATTTCCTTATAAAACACACACACACAGTGTCCGATAAGTGGCCCAAAATATTATCGAAAAAAAAAAACGATACAATATCGGGAATAACCGATGGTCGGTCTCTGTCGCACCAACGGGATGGAGTGCATCACGATGGAGAGAGATGCCGATAGCACCACTAGAGACGCGCCCGCACGGCCGACAGCCGCTTGCTGCAATGTGTGAGAGATTATCAAGGCACCGCCCCCCGCCGTCACGGCGCCACTCCATCTCATTTATTATTATGTATGCGGCGATCGGGAGACTGTCAAAGGCCCGAGGACTGTCTCTACGTTTTGATCGACTACCCCTCCCCTATCTCTCTCTCTCTCTCTCTCTCTCTCTCTCATGTTCTGTAAATTTTAACCCCCAAACAATTATTTATAAAACTTAAAATAAACTCTGTCTCCCTCGCTGTCTCTTCTCTTCTGCTCTCTCTCTCTCTCTCTCTTCCTCTCTGTCAATCTCTTCCGCCCCCCCCTGCCCCCCCTCTCTGTCTCTCTCACTCCCTCGCGGCCCATTGGCTAGAGAGCTCGCTTGTCGCCCGGTCAAGTGCGCGGGGTCGAACGTCGAGCGGACGGCGGGACGGGCTGGCCTGCCCCCCGCCGACTCCGAACTCGACTCGGACCGGAAAAATCCAAACTGTCGTTTTGATCGATGTGACGGAGCCGCGACACCAGCTAGATAGGAGAGGAGCTCTAGAACTAGAGCTGCGGGAAGGGCGGCGCGGCGCGGAGGCGGCAAGACTTCCACTGTCGCCACTCCAACGGCGCGGGGGGGCAGCAGCTCAATCGTGTCTCCCTTACTTGAAGTAAACGGTATGCACGGGAGAGAGAGAGAGGAAGAAAAGTGGGGAGGGAGAAAGAGAGAGAAAGTTAGAGTGAAGGAGAGAGAAGGAGAGAGAGAGAGAGAGAGGAGGGAGGGAGAGAGAGAGAGAGAGAGAGAGAGAGAGAGAGAGAGAGAGAGAGAGAGAGAGAAAGAGAGGGGGGTAGAAAAATGGGGAGGGAGAAAGAGAGAGAAAGTTAGAGAGTGAAGAGAGAGAGAGAGAGGCTGATGCCGCAAGGTCGGCGCCGTATTGCATCAGATTTGGATTCCTTTGCCTGCGCAGGCCTGACGGGCCGCGCTGCCTGGCTGGTGTGGGGGCTCCGGGGCGCTAGGACCCGTTCCCCTTTAACAGTACTACTCTGTGTGACACACACACACACACACACACACACGGTCGCCCGGCTGAGCTATGGTTGTCTCTCTCGCTCTGCAGAGCGGCACAGGCGTACCCGCAGCCCGGCCGCGTCGGATGGGCTGCCTACCGGCACGGCGTCGGACCACACCGCCGCTTCCGGCCCCCTGCCCCCCCCCCCCCCCCACTCTCCACGACGAAGGCCAAGGGCCGACCGGGAGGGGCTTTGAAAAGAGGTTTTTCACTAAAAAAAAATAATATATACATATCAATCAACACGCAACAACAAGAAAATACTAGAATTATTCCAGAACGGTTGACATAACACTTCTAACACTTCTTTAAAATCGAATATTGGGAGAAATTCAACTATTAAAAAAATAAATAAATTTGTTTTTTTTTTCGTACGTGGTAACGCTTTGCATCCTTGCCAAAGGGCCGCGACCGCCTCGGACGTCGCAGAGCGGCTGTGTTTTGTCATCGTGGACCTCGTCAGAGAGAGAGAGAGAGAGAGAGAGAGAGAGAGAGAGAGTAGAGAGAGAGAGAGAGAAGGAGAGAGATGGGTCCGTACAGGTGGCCGCTGGTCACTCCCCCGGCGGGACGCGACGCACTTCGGACGCTACCGGCCACTGTCTGCGATCGTCTCTACGTATTTTTAGTACAACCACCTCTCCTCCCCCCCCCCCCCCCCCCCCTCCCCCTCCCCTTTCACTCCCCCCCCTCCTCCTCCTTTCACCGTTCAAGATCGTGATTTAAGGGACAGATGGAGACGTCGGAAGGGCAAACCGCGAGAACGGACCTCGCCCCCCACGGACCACAGGGCCCACCTTATTTCCCTTTTTTTCTTTTTTTTTTGGTTTTCGTCGCCGCGCGCCAGAATGTATCACCAGTTACTATTTTCATTTGCGACAAAAAAGAGAAAGGCTCCCAAACAAACAGAATTTCTCTGGCCCCCGTGATGTAACGCGAGTGCGACAAGGACAACAGCGTTGTTTTATTCAGCCCCCCCGAGTGATAAGAGAGCGGTGGCGCCGCGACCCCGATGGCGGTCCGGCCCCCACCGCGACTACATACCGCCAACGCCCATCACCATACAATTTATTTGCAAACTTTTTCTATTCCCTCCGTCATAAATCATCTGCAAAATTTTCGATATTTTTTTTTCAAATATTAAATTCCCTAAAAAAAAATTGTCCTTGCGTCTGACGTAATTCTTTGGAGGACTGTCGCCCCCCTGGTCTCTCTCTCTCCCCGTGCTGGACTGGACACCATGCAGCGGGCTGCATACTGGCTCCTTGCCACAGAGAGAGAGAGAGAGAGAGAGAGAGAGAGAGAGAGAGAGAGAGAGAGAGAGAGAGAGAGAGAGAGAGAGAGAGAGAGAGAGAAAGAGAGAGACAGTGACCGGACCCCAGGCCGCCTACGCCGCTGCTACGTACAAAGTTGCCTGCACTGTGCACGGTCCCAGCAGGGGGCCGGTGCGCCGCGGCAACGGCTGTTCCGGGTGCCCGCTGACCCACAAAAGACACACACACACAACACACACACACACACACACGCCCCGCAAGGCGAACGCCTTCTCTGAACGCATGTTCTAAACGCTTTCTCCGAACGCCTGCTCTGAACGCTTGTTCTAAACGCTTTGCTCTGAACGCCCGCTCTGAACGCCTGCTCTGAACGCCTGCTCTGAACGCCTGCTCTAAACGCTTTGCTCCGAACGCATGTTCTGAACGCCTGCTCTTAACGCCTCCTGGCCGTTGGAAGAGTATTTTTACCTGGGAATGTTGAACGCCCCGCGGACGTGTGCCAGACTGAGTGAGTTGAACGTAAGACCGCACTGGCTAAAGGACAGAGGCGTAGGGAGGGAGGGGGGGGGGGGCAGGTGGCCCTACACACACACACACACACACACACCGCTGCGGCGGTGGTGGTTGGCGCCCAGTCCTGCGCCCTGTCCACTGCCGTGGACGAGTTCAGTTCCTCGCAGAGCCCACCTGTGCCGGGCTGGGGGCCCAGCCAAAGCGGTGCCGCAGCCAGGAGACAGTTCAGAGACAGTCCAGCGGACTAATATGCGCTAAATACCCGAATAAATGCCGTGGCCGCCTCCGAATTTTTTTTTCGGAACCCGTTTCCTTTTTCTAAATACAAGCCCTAACGAGAAAAAAAAAGTCGATAATTTTGGACAGTAAGAATTTTACAATGAAAAGTGCCGGGAACAAAATCAAATATTTTTTTTAAAAAATCATTTAATGTAAAAATGGAAACTTTACACATTTTCTTTTAAAACAGAAGAAGAAGAAGAAGAAATGACACTCGCCATGCTAGCCATGCTTAGCAGGGGGTGTTTCTGAACCCTGTATATTATGGCGGTATATTTTCCGACAATGTTCTTCGTCCCCACGTCGCCTACGCCTCTCGTATCGAAGGCCGCTCCCTTTTGCCTCCACACCGCCTGCTCCCGCCCCGTTCTGTCTTACTGGCGCAACGCCCCCCCCCCCCCCCCCCCGGCGTGGCGGGGTGATAGCATTCTGACCCCCCGGGGGCCCCGTTACGTATGAGCATGTCCCCGGTCACTCGAGTCTCCCATTTGTTTTGAATAAGTTTCGGACCGCGGCGCTGCGCTGCTGTGGCACTCTGATGTCAATCGAAATCACACACCGGAAGTCAGAGAACAAATATATCCCTCTCTCTTTCTAGTATCTCTCTGTCTCTCTCTGCCTCTGTGGCACCCACACGTTTATTTTGTTGCGTTGGCCGCGGGCTCGGTTCGTTGTTATCACAGGCCGCGGCCCGTGTGCGTCCTGATGTCAAGAGCAACCCCATCCAGCCGCTGCTGATAACTCGTGGATGTTGATCGGCACACACACACACACACGCACACACACACACACAGAGATGGCGCCCCCGCCGCGGCGCGTGGCCGCCTGCTGAGGGACCACGCACCGCCGCCGCCGTGGGGTTCGGTCCGGGCTCCACCACCACCGCGATTCGCCCATTGTTGCCCATTGTAGCGTCCTTGCGTCTCTCTCTCTCTCTCTCTCTCTCTCTCTCTCTCTGCCTCTCGCTCTCACCTTCCCCCCCGCTTTCGCAACGCCGTCGACGCCCTGCTCTTACCAACATCATCGCCCGCCTCCTAATCTATAACTGTCCCCGGGGACGCGGTCCCCCCCCCCCCCCCCCCGAGGCCGCCGCGGCGCCGCCGCCGTGGTGCGGGGGGGGGGGGGGGGGAGGCTCCGGGTGCACCACCGTTGTTTACACCCGGCTGTGAATTGGGGAGCGTACTGTAAGGGCGGGCAGCGGCTTCAGCGCCTTCAGCGCCGCCAGGTTGGCTGCCGCGGTAAACACGGGGCCGAGTCGTCCTGAAGGACACCGCGGGGTACGCTCCCGCGGCGGGAGTGCCCGTGCCCTCCCGGAGGGCGGTGGCGCCAGCGGACACGTCGTTTTAACCTGATTGTCTCTCTCTCTCTCTGACTTGGGTCCGGTCGGGGCTGGCGCGCGGGGCGCCGCCGCCGTCCTCGCGGGCCCCCGATGACCCCTGACCCCTACCCCCGTCCCCGCTTACCTCGGGCAGCTCCCTGAGGACGACGTCCTCGGCGGCCGCGGTGGCCATGGCCGCTCCTCCGGTCCTCCGTCCGTCCTCGCAGCAGGCGTGGGGGTTGTGCGCGCTGTCGCTCTCTCTCACTCACACACGCGCACCGTCTCTGTCTGCGGCGTCTCTATCTCTCTCTGTCTCGCGGCGCCCGGGCACCTATGACCGCGTCGTCCGGAGCGTCGGGCCGAGTCCGCGGGCTCGTCGTCGGCGTCCTCGTCGTGGTGATGGTCCGGCAGTCCGATCCCCGACCTCCCCGTCAGAGTCCGTGCGCTGAGACTGAGGCACGGCGGCACGGCGGCACGGCGGGCACCGCAGCGGCTAGACCCGGGGGGGCTGAGCCAGAGGCGGCCACAGGCTGAGGCTGGGGCAGAGCGGGCACAGCCAGGCCGGACGCCGTCCTCTCGGATCTCTCTGTCTCTCTCACGGGGCGGCCCGCGGGAGCGACAGAGACGGGCCGTGTTCGGGGACAGCCGGCAAGAGGCAGAGCCGCCGGGCCGGGGCCCCCGGCAGCGCCGCCGCCGTGGGTGCCAAGCCGCGCTGCGACGCGCCCCCCCCCCCCCCCGGCCCCCGTGTTCCGCCCCTCGTGTGTGACGCAGGAGGGGGAGGAGAGGGGGGCAGCGACCGCGACCGGGAAGTCCAGTCCATCCGCCCGCGACCGCCGCCACGGCTGCCAACCCCGCGGCCACCCGGAGAAGCCGTCGCCGTCGGTTCCGCTGCCCAGGACAGGCAAAACGATTGCTGTCTGCGAGGGTTGGTACCGCCGGGTCGGTTCCGCAAGGCGTGTGTAGCTCTCTCTCTCTCTCTCTCTCTCTCCCCTCTCGGAGGGCGCCTGGTGGGTAGGCAATCTTGACTCCGGCCTGACACGCGCGCTTCGCGGGCTGGCCTACCCTCTCGCTTGCGGGCGCTCGCCAGCCACTCTGCGAGGGTGGGCCTGTACTGGACTGGCCGCCCGGAGTTTCATACTCGGCTGTGTATTTGTCCAGTGTTGTAAGCTTTTTTAGTACGTTAGGGGGCAAGTGTAAAGCTCATTTCTTCTTCTTTTTCTTCGTTTTTTTTTTAAATTTTCTTTGTCACTATTGACTTTGGCTTGTATCATGTATCTGGATGGGTATAAAGGTAAAAATGGAGGAAAACTCAGTGTTATAACATATTATAAACAGCAAAGTATATTTCATAAATAACACACTTTAAGCTCTGAATATATGTGGTCATAAATATCTTAAGGTGACTAACATGGCTTTCCATATGAAATAAAATTTATAATATTACAAATAATATTGAGCTATATGCAACAAACAAGAACATGATTGAATTTAAATACATGCAACAGCTAATATCACGTCATATAAAAACTACAAATAAAGACTTTACATATTTACAAATGTACAGGATGAATACATGTATTTTGGCATATTTACAAATGTACGAATGGAGCATGCATTTTATGATCAAACCGAGTCAATGCCTAAAAGCATCAACAAAATTTTAATGCAAGCATCTTAGCATGTGGTATAACTCATAGTGGATAAAATAAGATATCAAATGAAAACTCAACACTTAGAGGCTTATGTAAAAGTCTTTTCCCGAAATCACAGAATTAAATGTCATTTCGCTGTTTGTGAGATCAACCAAAAGAGAAAAGTTCAAAGGTCACAAAAGCTGACTTTGAAACCAAGGCATAAAGAATTCTTTAAGAAACACAAATGAGATCTACCACAATAAACTTCAAGTTTTACTAGCCCTGGAAAATATCATACATTTGTTGGTAGTCCCCATGTGGTTTACTTGCGGCCAGCTGCACGTTTTGAGACTGTTGCTGCTGCATCTGCTGCTGCACCTGTTGCTGTTGTTGCTGCTGTACTTCAGCCGCAAACAGTTTACCACTTGCCAATGATTTTGTTAGGATGGGGTAGTCCATAACTCCAGCACTTGTTGTTACGGAAGAGAAATTCATTTGGTGGGGACTAGTTTGGCCTTGTGATTGTGCTTCTGCCTGCGCCTGTGCCTGCGCTTGGGCTTGTACATGCGCTTGCACTTGTGCATCCACTTGCATTTGCAACTGGGCATGCACCTGAGCTTGCACTTGAGCCTGCACCTGGGCTTCGGCCTGTGCTTGCATTTG
Organism: Megalurothrips usitatus; assembly: GCA_026979955.1. Taxonomy (NCBI): domain Eukaryota; kingdom Metazoa; phylum Arthropoda; class Insecta; order Thysanoptera; family Thripidae; genus Megalurothrips; species Megalurothrips usitatus. The sequence continues at coordinate 6,025,285 of CM049604.1, read as the reverse complement.
GGCTTCAGCTTGCGCCTGCATTTGAGCTTCAGCCTGCGCCTGCATTTGCGCTTCAGCTTGTGCATGCATTTGGGCCTGTACTTGCATCTGCGCCTGAACTTGTGCTTGGACCTGGGCTGCCTGCACTTGCGCATGAACCTGGGCTGCCTGCACATGAGCATGAACTTGAGCTGCCTGCACCTGTGCTTCAACTTGCATTTGAGCCTGAGCCTGCAAATTCACTTCAGCTTGGCTATACACTGGGGACAAAACTAGTGGTTTCTCTTTACTAGGGCAGCTGGGAGTGGTGATACAATTTACTTGCAGCTGCTCATTTGACGGTGCTTGAGTGATGACTAAAGAACTGCTGTCATTCGGAAGAAGACTTGATACAATTGGACTATTGGATATGTTAAGGAGGGGGGCACCTGAATTATTGCTGCAGTATGATTTTAGTTCTGGAGAGTGACTTGCGTTTCCTGTATGAAGTGGAACAAAGCTTTGCTGGTTTGTATTCATAGCCATGTTTGAGTGGTCACCTCGGAAAATCTGGGAGAAGGACAAGTGAGTCGAGCTCTTGTTGTGCTGCTCATCTGGAGTCATTAGAGCCGCATTGCTTACATCATTCTGCAAAATCTGAGCAAACTGCTGAGCAGCGGTTGTCTTTACATCCACTGCGTTGTTGCTGGCCTCCTCATGCAACATTTGAGCGAGTTGCTGAGTTTCTTGAGTCATCATTTGAGAAATACCTTGTGATGCTGATGCCTTGACTTCCATAGAATGGTGGTTGCTGCTTTCATCGTGTATTACATGGGCGAAAGACTGTGCTAATGACGACTTAACGTCTCTTGCATGGTTGCTGTGCTCCTCATGCAAAATTTGCGCCAACTGCTGAGCAGCTGTAGTCCGGACATCCATAGCATGATTACTGTGATTCTCATGCAAGATTTCAGCGATCTGTTGAGCAGTCGACGTCTTCACTTCCAGTGCATGGCTACTTCTTTCATCTTGGAGGAAACATGCCAATCGCTGTGCAGCCGTTTCCCTTGCTTCGACACCATGGTTGCTCCTGTCGTCATGCATAACTTGACTCATTTGAGTAGCATCTTTACTGGCATCGTCCATAATTTGGGCAATCTGTGCATGGTTACTTGATTCGTCATGAATGAGGTGGGTCATCTGTTGGGCTCGGGTAGTAGGCTCACCATGCATCATGTGGTTCAGCTGTGGATTAGCGAGGGATGAAAAGTGATGGTGATGTGATGGCTTAATCTCAGTTGCCTGATTGCTACTTTCATCTTGATGAATAGCTTCTTGAGAGAACTGAGGAGGAGATTCTGAATTAAGAATGGATTTCTGGGCAATGGGAGAGGTGTTGCAAGTGGCTGGTAGATAGGGTGAAGAGTCAATTGGAGGAGTTGGCCTCGGCACGAAGAGATCTTGAGTCGTCACTGGGACAGGATAAACAAGCATGTTGGGCGGAGAACTCAAGAAGGGCTCTGTTTGAGGCATCGCCTGCACCTGCATTGGCATGGCCTGAGCGCGCTGCAGCTGCAGCTCTGGAGACTTGTGCGCTTCCAATGGGGACTGTTGTTGAGGGCTTTGTTCTTGCTGCTGTACTTGCTGACCTGGTTGCTGTTGCTGCTGAGGAGAAGACTGCTGCTGATCCTGCTGTTGTCTCTGTTGCTCCAGAATTATTTTGTCAGACTCGAGTCGGTTCAGGAATGTCTCCACGCTCTGACCACTTTGCGTCGGTAAACAGCCTGTGGCCTCTGCAGGTCTGGTGAACTGATGAATGGTGGCCATAGATGGCCCTTTCAAAGAGTTCATGCGAAGGTCCACTCCGTGAAGATGTTCAGCAGAGGGCATGCTTGGTGGAGGCATACCCGACGACAGGACTGGAGGGGTAACCACTGGCGCTGACATGACTGACGCAGCCATGGAAGGCATCAAAGGTTCGTCAATTATTTCTCTCTTGAGTGTGGGCAGTGGATCAGCTCCGAGGGACAGGGATGGCCTCCTTGGTGGAGCCATTGATGTGGGAGGGGGCATCAAGTCCTTCGCTTTCTCTTCCTTCAGCACCGATCCTGATGGCCACAGCATTGAAGGATGAACATCTTCCTTAGACGGACTGGCACCTACAACAAATATGAAAAAGTTGTTATGAAAATTGTTGTAACCTTAAGTTGGGACCCCCAGGTGGTGCCCCCTGGCATCCCCCCCAGGAATCCGCCTTTCACTTGTCGTAGGCTTCCGGTTCCCTTGTAAAAAACACGACAGTAAAGAGTTCTCACAGAAATGGTGTGCATTTAATCCGAAAAGATTTCCCCGAAATAATCAGTAATCTCAAGATATAATAAAAATAAAAGAAGTGTTCTGAAGCAGCCATGACCCAAAATGGCATCAACTAACCATGAGCTCCAAAAGGCACCATCATGGAAGGTGGCCCGGCCACTGGCACAGAAGTGCTCATGGGTGTTGTGGGTACATTGCCTGCCACCATGAGGGAAGTACCAGGATAGGTGCGACTCATCTCTAACACTGGAACACAAGGAAAAATTGAATTAGGACAAAGCCATGTACAACTTGCAGAGAAATACACGTTTTCTTCAAAACAATTTCAGACCACAAGAGCTCAACTGATTTTTTAAATATTGTTTTTTAAGAAAGATATGACAGATGCAAAGTCAAATTGATTACCTGGAGAGACTCCAGTTTCTGATGAAGAGGAGCAGCATTTTGAAACATCAGTTGAACCCACTGTGAGCAAAAAGAAAACAGCTATAACAACCAGAAAATATTCTGCTGCAGTTGACACACATATACTATGCAGCACGCCTTCTGAAAGAAAATTTGGAGTATACCATCCCAATTTGCCAATTAAAAAAAAAATATTCAAATTTCTTTTTTAAAGCTATTTTTTTTTAAAGGAAAAAAACAAATACAGTCCTTGAATAAAAATGATGGAATTGCAAAAAGTTGAATTGCATATTGGGATGGCACATCTCATAGCGCTTGTGTCACAGAAATACCATTCTTTCTTACACTCTCATACAACATCCACACACATTCCCTGCAATTTTTATGAAATAGCCTTGTGCTTTCCATGAAAGATATCAATGAGCATTCATTCATGGCCATGCCCACCACACATTCATTCAGTCACTCATTCGTTCACTCTCCCATTCTATCACCCATTTCATTCATTTACTTTCATTCTATAGCACACCATACGAGAGTGATTTATTGACCACAACACTTCAACCACGTTCTCTGCATTCGGAATCAGCTTTGTGCAAACACCACATTTTCATAAAAGAAATGGCTGTAGCATTACAATCGGAATCCTCACCCATCTGTTTGTAAGCACAATACTGCTGAGACCAAAGTACACGAACACAGTGATTAAAGTTTGTCTCCAACGACACAAAACATGGTGTTCTTGACACAGAAGCACACAAGCACTATGAGCTGAGGGTTAGGGAATCTGAAATCTGCAGCCTGCTGAAATTAAAAAGTTGATGGGTAAAATTTGTAGCTCGGTCACTGCTTTTGCTAAAAACAGAAAAACAAGGCAGCACACAACACAAAAAAGGTACTTAAAAATCAGAAACATAATAAACACAAATATGTGAAATGTATGAATGTTCTTAAAGTAATTTAGAGAAAATAATTTGACTCATATGCTTCATGATGTATGACAGGATACTACATGGGATAAAAATTTTAAAACTTCATGGCAATGCCATTCAATGTAATGAATAATCTCAACAATTCTTGGTACACCATAAACTTCCAAAGAAAAATTAGTTCTGTATGAATTAAGAAAGTAAAATCCAAAACTAGAGAGTAAACCAGGAAGAAGGAAACAAATAAAACTTCAAAGAAAGGGTTTCCATTCATGAGATAATACTATAACACCCAAATGGTGGTAAGGGAATTTTTCAATATTATGGTACTTACCTCAGACCTTAATTTCAAACTAGCGTGACTTTATAAGGAATATACTTTGAGAAAAGAAAATGAGAGTGAGAGACTTGTGAGTTCATTATCACTAGAATCAGTCAGTATCCAGCTACCTTAATCTTCCGATCATGGACCAATGCATTTAGGAATCAACACATGAGAACAACCTACTAAATTTGAAATGATATTCCCATACAAAAAAAAATCACCTCTGCAATGAATTTAGGACTACAATTTTTGCTTAAATAAATGCTTTAACTACAAGTTATGATGCATGTATGACAAGAGAATACTAATGATAAATAGATAGTGACTTCTAGTGATTGTGTAAAATGCGAGAAAAAAATGTGCATATCAATGAGAGCCACAAGGGCGATGACAGAACCTGCCACATATGCGTTCACGCTTCACGCTCTCGAAAGGGGATAGGGCTACCCCGACCGGCATTGACTGGCCCCAAACTGGCGCCATACTGCATCTGCTACCTGTAAACCTGTGGCTGCGGAAGGAGGAACAAGCAAGACAGTCAGCAGAACAACAATTTCAGAAGAGTACTGCAGGCTGGCAGAATTGACTGTTTGGATCTGACGGAAGTAAAACTTTTCATTGCAATAAGAATCTGACCTTATCTGAATAGAGAGAAGTAATATTGAGTGATATGCAAATTCTGATCAATTTAGAGACAACCATGAGAACATCAGAAAATCGATGTGTCATTAATAAAACTGATTTTGATCAAATGTTCGTGGATCAATGTAATGAGTATGTGAAAACTAATTAGCAAGAAAAGAAATGCACTAAACTTCCACCAGCCTGTTTCTGGTTGTGATGCACAGGAACAAACAGTGATGGATTTTTAAAAAAATTATTTGTGCTTTCTGTTTAAAAGTAAACTAATACAGTAATTTTTTTTTTAAATGCTTTGCTTTTAGTGACAGATAGTGCGGAATCTTTTTGTTTAAGAAAGCTCAGACTTCAACCAAAGTTCAAATCACATGATGCAATGAATGAATATCTGTTTGGATAAAGCACTGTGCAGCACAACCGTGTTCAGAAAACGTGGCAAATGTGTCACACTGTTTGTCAACCAATCACAGCCATTAATCTTCTCACACTCCAAGCACCATGTTCAGCCATATAAACCCAAGCCCATAGTGAGACAATGACAAAACTAGTTTATAATAAAATGCTTAGAGCTCCTAGCCAAAACCCCATGTTTATGCGCTCCAAATTTGGTTCTAAATGCCTTCCAAATTAATTTTTAATTTGACAGGACCGTTTTGGACAGACAACCTTCTCTTAAGTTTGTGTTCATAGGCTTTTTAGAGAGCAAGGCTTAGACTTCTCACCCAACCATATGCTAACATTGTCACACACACTTTCACACACTTTCAGACATTTCCCTCTCAGCACTCACATTCATCCTCTGACAACTCACAGACTCTGAAAACCTTCCTGGTCACCTTCCCTGTCGTATTTCGCAGTTCTTTTTCCAGTCAAAGAAACCAAAATAAAGTTGGAGGGCGTAATTGGTAACTAAAGTCCTATACTACTTTTCAAAATGAAAATGATTTTTTTTTCTCTGGCCCGAGTCCCCTTTTTCACACATGCACCTTTCACTCTTGTATCACATTTGCCACATTGAAATATATATGAAAATTGCAAGCAACAACTACCAGTCACTGAGAGTGAAGGCAAAATGCACAGTAGCTTCATAATTTAAAAATTCTCAAAAGTGACTGTTAGTTTGCTTGTCACAAATTAGCAATTTGTTAAGGACTTGCAAATAGTTCTTTCAAATTACTTGATAATGAATACCCAGCAATTTTTTAATACATCAAGGAGGATAGTGCCTCCAAGTTGTTGTTAGATTTGAAAGCCTTAACAAACAGCTGTCTTATCCTCACTCCCTCGCCACAAACACACTCAGCTCGGGTTCACACTGTGCTCCATTGGAGAGTACAGAAGGTAAGAAAAGAGAGAAAAAAGAAACAAATGACTTTTGGTCTAAGCAACAGTTTATGTGCTGTAAACCTCAAATTCAAGAAACAATAAATAATGTTTTTACAGGGATTCAATATTTTAGATTGCACTGCAAAATGAGAGAGAATTTCTGGAGTGAAAATAAAAAAAATCATATGGAATAAAAATAAAAATTACAAGAAAGTATTTTCAAGGGCTCTGACAAGCCTACACAGCCTTTTGAAGAAACCCCCAAATAAAATGAGGAGATTTTCATCACAAGTCTCTGGGAAGTATTAAATTTTGACAAGATAAAGAGCATTTAATTGGTGCAAAGATTTTCAAAAGCTACAAAGGTTTTTAGAAGTACATGTGACCCAAGCTGGTTATTACTGTGGTTGGAACATGGACATACCTTGCATGGCAGGAGTGGCAGGTATTGTTGCAGAAGTGAAAAGAAAAGTGTGCGCTTCACTCGCCTTACCACCCGACTCCACCAGCAGTCGTATGCTCACTGGTTCTGTTAAGTTTCCACCCGAGCAGCGGAAAGCAGGTACAGTGCACACCAGGTGAGTCTATAAAACAGGAAATAATTAGAAACCTCTATACACGACTGATGAACTGCATACATGTTCGATGACCACACACACCTGTTGCAGGTACTCTTTGTCAGGAATTACAATTTCTTTCCAGCAACAGTCTTCATCATCTTTCTGAAAGATGACACGAGTGTCTTTCAAAAAGTTCTTGCCAATGATGAAAAGTTCCATGCCTCCTGTACAGGGGGCGGAGGTAAGAGACTTCTTGCAGATTTCAGGTACACCTGGAGGTTGAGCTGCACACAGGGATCATGAGATATAGATTACTCAAGCTGAAGTAAAAAATAATAACTTCAATTTCAGATAAATATACGAATACACACTGCAGACAATCGGTTGTGATGTAACTTGTAAGACTTCTTGAGTTCCGTCATCATTTACTATAGTGGCTCTGAAAACCATTCGACATCGTGTTGACTTTTTCTTACTGCGACTTGTCGATTGGTCTGGGAACCGGTGTTCTACATCGACATTTCTTTCTTTGAGTATTCCAACACAATCACACCTGGAATGAGACACACAGTCAAAGGTTAGCCAAAACCTGGGTTGTCCAATCCGTATCATAAGAATGTGAGGGGTGGAACCTACGTGACGGTCATTTCCTTAGAAGGTTCAAAATCCACTTCTATTACGACAGTGCCGTCAACCTTCTTCTCGACACAGGGGGTTGAGTTTTTACCACAGACCCTGCATGCTTGGTAAAACATGTGGGGTGCGACTCGACCCTGATCGGTGCCGATAAATACCTGGAGGCTTGTAGCTTTGCTGTAGCCCGACAGCTGGGGGAGAGGGAAGAAGGGACGGAAAGGTTAAACAAAGAAGCATACATCTTTTTTTTTAAATGTGCAGCTAAATAGACAAGCATGTGATGACCGGCAGGCGTTGGGTAGGCCAGCGCCGGGCGCGCGCGGGACACCGGTGCCGGGCGGGCTTGCCTACCCAGCGGTCCGCGGGCGCTCGCCGCCCTCCTCACCTTGACGACGGGGAAGCCGTTGCCGGACCGGTCCTTGACGGCGCCCCTGCTGCCCTCCGTCTGGTAGCGCGCCCGGTGCTGCGTCTCGGGCTGGCAGACGATCTGCAGGTTGACGCGGCCGTCGCGGCTCACGCTGCTGAGCTGCGTGGTGAGGGTGACCATGGCGGGCGGCAGCGGCGGCGGCAGCGCGGCCCCGGACGCGGCGCCCACGCCGGCGGCGCCGCGGCGGCCCAGCGTGGTGAGCGCCGTCAGCGGCGTGAGGGGCAGCGGGCCGCCCGGCTGGATGCCGTGCGCCAGGCCCACGGCGCGCGTCAGCGGCCGCCCCGCCAGCCCGTGGTGGTGGTGGTTGACGCGCAGCCCCTCGCGGCCGCCGTCACGGACGCCCTCGCGGAGCCCGGTGGAGCCGGCCATGGGCCGCAGCAGCTGCTCGGACACCAGCCTGCGGCCACCACAAGGCGGGGGGTGAGTTGCTGCGGCAGCGGCGGCAGCGGCAGCGGCGGCAGCGGCGGCGGCTCGGGGGTCATGGGGGGCGCCGGGCGCCGAGTACTCACCGGCCCGCGTCCGAAGGCCCCTTCACTCTCATGTTCTCTGGGAAGCGGTAGTCGCTAGCGTCATCCGATTCCACCTTGATGTCCAGCCTCCGCCGCTTCAGCTCCGGCTGGTCCTCGTACCAGTTCTGCACAACACACGGGGGAGGGGTTAGAAGACAAGGCGGCGCCGGCGGCAGAGCTGCGGAGCTGCCACTCCCACCTGTGCTGCTGTCACTCACCTCCTGTTCCAGGTACGCGAGGTTCTGGCGCACATTGAGCTGGTAGTCCAGGTGCTGGTCGAACCCGAGCCCCGAGTCGCTCGAGTTGTCGCACGGGTCCACGCTGGCGCGAAGCTCCTCTGCGGACACACAGAGCAGCCTCGTCACCACAAGAGTAACAACAACAGCGGAGGCGGCGGGGGAGGCGAGGCTCCCCGCCGCACAACACAACCCCAGCGCCACTCCCGCGCTGCCCTACTTCTCCTGCGCGCAACGCGTGTCACATGAACCATTACGACAAAAAAGAAATGGAGCAAGCGAGCGACGCTTTCCTTTTCTAAACGCACTCTTAAGGTGTCCGAGGCAAATGGCACTCGTTAAGCGAGTCCCTTCCCGCCCGGCGGCCCGGCTGAAGAGAGGGGGAACTCTTAATAACAGGGCGTCGTGAGAGACAGAGAGAGAGAGAGAGAAAGAGAGAAAAAGAGAGAGATAGAGAGATGGTCAATAGCGTATTCCGGGGAAGCCCCGGAACGGAAGCTTAACAAGTCTTAACGAAGAAGAAGCTGAACGCAGGGAGACGTTAGTATAAAAATTTTACTTCAATTTGTTATTTTGTTTTGTTTTGAAATTGCCTGCTTCTTGTTCTTTGTTACGGCTTCTTTACCTCCGTTCCGGTTTGGTTTCCGGGCGCAGCGGGCCGCCGCCGCCGCCACCGCCCTCTCCGACTTCCTCGACGCGGCTGCTGGCGGCCGGACACAAGCTCTACGAGCTCTACACGCCGGCCGGGGGCGGCCACTTTAAACTAGACGAAGAACCGGTCGGAATTTTGCGATTGGAATGTCTCAATGCAGGAAAATGTTTTTTTCGACTCATCTGGCGACGACACGACAACATCTGGACTAATTTTAAAAATCGTTTAGAATAAGTGCTGATCAATCACTCGCACAGTGAATTTTTTTTAAAAATTATGTGAATTTAAAAGAAATTGATAGCTACCTAAGGGCGAAATTCCGGTCGCATTTTCGTCATAAACGTACGAACAAACCTAATAAGTTGTGAAGAGTCCCTAGCGCCGACAAACCTGGAACGGGTCTGTTTTTGCCTGAAGACTGACGTTTGGTCGCTCTCCGTTGGTAGCGCGGGGAGAGGGACACCCCATTCGTCATTTTCATGTTGCCTGCAAAGAGAAGATCTTGCGTTAGTGGCGGGGTTTACTTTTAGGGGGATTGAATCGTAGGGTTTCTACCGCGGCATGACCAAGGCGAGACAGCCGGGTTTCACAAAACAACCAGGCAACAACAACAAATTTCCGGATTCGCGCACGAACGGTGCTGGGACCCGGGGGGAAAACCAAACTCTACTACCGACAGTGTGCGTGTGTTGGTAGTGCGAGTATTGGGAAGGGGGGGGGGGCACTCAGCGTGCGACGACCGTAGGTTAGGTTAGGTCCGAACAGAGAAACCATTCGTCGTCTGGCAGCTCACAGTCGGCGCGGCAGAAGAGGCAGCGCACAGTGGCACAGAGTTGAGGAGGGAGGGAGAGGGGTGCGGCGCGCGGCGCTCTCTGTCACTCCTCCCGGCTCGGCCCGAGTCGCCTGTCTGCCACTGATGCGCTCAGCTCTGCGTCCGTCTGTCTGCCTGTCGCCGCCGCCACAGCGTTCCGTCCGCTCGCCCCCCTCTCTCTCACACACACACACCAGGCGGCGGCATCAGGTGCCGCAGCCAGCAGATTCCGATTCATTTCATTCGCACGACCACCGACCGGACGTTGTAGCCGGCGGTGACTCTCTGTCTCTCTCGCACGCGTGGCGGGCGCCCCGCGTTGGGGGTGAGCGAGAGTGAGACACGGCTACAGTACGAAAAGCACCGCCGCCGCTCAAACTCGGAGCCTGACTGCCGCACGAGCCGCCTGATTCCCGACAATGCCATTCACCTCTCTCTCCCTCCCTTCCCGACACGATATACATTATTTTTTGCACTCGGCCTGCAA
>CM049604.1:5767569-6010069 GCA_026979955.1 Megalurothrips usitatus | reverse complement strand
CCCTCACTCTTGATCGCCGCGGCGCCGCACACGGACGCCTGAATGTATTTTGGGAAATACACACACGCACACGCACACGCACACACGCACACGCACACGCACGCACCTCGTAAACACGGGTGCACCGACAGCGCGGCCGACACCGGTGCGTCAGCGCTGTCTCTCTCTCTCTCTCTCTCTCTGTTAAGCACGAGAAACGCATTTGATCGGCGGCCTCAAAGCGCCACCGCCACGCGTTTATCTGTCCGGAGCCGGCGCCGTCCTGGCGGAGTGTCCTCCTCGCCGTCACTACCCCCCGCCGGCGCCGCGGCCGGCGCGCGGGGTAGCGACACGGAACAGCTGGCCGCACCGGGCCGCGGGCCGCACGCGCCGACGCGCGCAGCAGCAGCGCCGGCGCCGCCCTGTGCGAGGACGACGACGACGACGACGGCGAGGGTCAGGGCCAGGGCCGCGGGCGCCGGTGTCGCCGAGGACGAGGTCGAGGACGGGCGACGGTGTGCGTGTGCGCGAGCGTGCCGAAGAGAGGGAGAGAGAGAGCACGCGCGCGCGAGAGAGAGAGAGATGCTCCTGTCGGCTCTCGCGGAACCCGCGGAGGGCGTTCGTCCCACCGTCGGTCACGTGATGACGCCCCATGACGGGAGACGGCGGCGGCCTCGGCCGGCCTCGGGGCCGCGGGGGCTCCACGGCGACGGCGACAGCGGCGGCGGCGGCACGGCCGCGTACCCCGTCGTAGCCGCCAACAACCACCCACACCGCCACGTACCGGGTGGGAGCGAAGCAGACGAACGCCGCCGTCCGACTCCATAAGACGGTCTGGCACTGGTGGCGGTAGTGGTAGTCCCTTAAGGTGCACTGTGAGGTGGGGAAGTCGCCGTCGTCGACGTAGACGTCGTCGTCGCCGGTGGGGACGGCGAGGGCGGTGATGATGCACTGCACAGAGTCCACGGGCACACGGCACCTCTCACCACACGGGGGCACGGGGCCAACTGACACGCACTATCTCCACGGCCTCAGGCGGGCAACTGCGTGCTGTGACTGCTGCTGTTGTCCTCTCTCTCTCTCTCGCTCCGTGTCTTTCGCCGGCGGCTACGCTGCGCGGCGAGTGAGAGAGACAGGGAGAGAGAGAGAGGGGCGTGTGTGGCCGGTGAGAGGTGAGGAGGGGGGCTCGGGGGACGGGCTCCTCGCCGGGCCCCCCTCCACCGCCGCCGAGGCCCCGCTCGGGGAGGGGAGGGGGACCGGCCGTAAATCTGAGCCGGTCGGGCGCCGCGCCGCGCCGCCGCCGTTCAACAATGACGTAACACCTGACGGGAAGGGGTCGCCGCCGTGGCCGCGGGTCCGCTCCGTGACGAGCGGCGGCGGCACGGTCTTGATGGTAGCGCCGCCGCCGCCGCCGCCGCCGGTGCTGCCGCACGGGACTGGTACGCTACGCGCGGGCCGCCGCGCCGCCCGCCGACGGGGAAGTCAAGAGACGCTGGGAGCGCGCTGCGTCCTCAAGGTCACAGGTGCAGCGGCGGCAGCGCCCCGCCCCCCTCCACTCCCCGCAGGGCTGACTGGGGCTCGGGGCACCGCAGTGCAGCGCCGCCGGCCGCCTCCAAGCCCCTCGGCGGGGAGGCGCCGGGCGGGACCCCTCGCCGGGTAGGCAGCCTCGGGCGGGCGTGCGCGCCGCGCGGCCTAGCTTCACGGGGCTCCGGGCTCCGCGTGCGTCGCCGTGCCTCCCCCTCCCCCGGTGGCGGCCGGCATCCTCCCCTCCTCCTCCTTCTCGCCCCGCTCGGCGTCGTCGGCCAGGAATGCACCACCGCGACTGTGTGTCAGTACGGCGACTGTGACACAAACCCTCATCTCACACGCCGCCGCCGCCGCCGCCGCCGCCGCCGCCGCAGACTGCGGCCACTGTGTTGTTTGCAGCGGACGCTCGCGGCGTGGCGCGGCGAGGCGGTGCGCGGTGCGTGGTGTGCGCGCGCGGGTTAAAAATACGATAACTGGGTGGCAAGTCGGTGGGGGAAGCGGGGGGGGGGGGGGGGGGGGGGGGGGGGAGGTCCTCCTGGCCACCGCCGCCGCCGGACACACTGATTTGCACGCGTTCGGTCGCTGTTGCAGTCACCGCCTCTCTCTCTCTCTCGCACCCGTGTGGTGGCTGACGTGACACACTCGCATCGTCTCTCTCTCTCTCTCTCTCTCTCTCTCTCTCTCTCTCTCTCTCTCTCCCACCTGCTGCTGCCTACCTCCCCACTCCCCCCCGCGGGGGCCTTCCCCGCGGCCCGACCCCGCGGCGCGCCACGTGTGCGTAGAATAACATAGAGTGGGTGGGGGAGAGAGACAGAGGGAGAGAGAGAGAGAGAGACGGAGAGGGTGCTGCGGTCAGTAAATCGTATCGAGTCCGGGACCGACGGCCGTCGGTTGGCGCCGGTCCGGAGGCCCCCGCCGTCGACGTCGCCGTCATCGTCGCCGTCCCGAGGGCGCCCCCTCCTCCTCCCCCGAAGGGCCGCCGCCGCCGCCGCCATCAAGGACCTCGACGAGGACCTCGAGGCCGGCGTCGTCGTCGGCGCGGTACGTGCCTGGCGTCAGCGGCGTGCACATGTCCCACGTCCCTCCGTGAGCCGGGCGGCCGGCCCGTGAGCCGCCGAGCCGCCGCCGAGCCCCGCCAGGGTCTTCACCTTGAACCTGTTTCAGCTGCGCCGGCCACGCTGCGCGTGCGGCCCTGGTGCGACGCGCCGTGGGCGCCGCGGAGCAGCAGAGCCGGGCCCCCGGGTCCCCCTCGGCCCCCCGGCGGCTCCCCCGGCGGGTCCCCCCGGGCCCCTGCTGTGCCTCGGACCTGCCTGCCCGGAGTCACCGCCTGCTCTGCTACCACTGCTCTGCTTAACCAATGAGCCATTGCTCCGGAGAACGTGCACTCATTCTAGTTAAAAAATATGTTTGAAAAAAAAAACAGAAAAAACATAATTTGCAACAACAACAAAAAATTTAAAAATATTCAGTGAAATGAAAGACACATTTTTTTAAAAATGAAAATGGAAGTTGTGGTGAAAGTGTGCGCGAAATTGCTGGACGGCCTCTCTGTCGCTCTCGTCCTCTCTCTCACTCTGTATCGGCTCGGTCAGTGGGGGCTCCGCAGCCACAGCCACAGTCACCTCAAGAAGAAGACTGTTTCGACACGGCGTGGCCAGCAGTCATGGCCGGAACCGGATCCAGAACCCGTCCCCGCCACGCTCACAGCCCGCGGCCCGCAGCAGCAGCATGAACGCGGGCTAGCAGTACAATCGCCACCTTTGTGTGTTCTTTTTAGTAGTATTTCATTTTAAGTTATTTTTTTTTGTGCCTCGGTGCCGTGCGAGCCCTGCCCTTGGCACCCGCGCACACCGGACAGACTGTTGTTGCTGCTGTTGCTGCTGTTGCTCCGTGTGGCTCGGCGTCGGCAAAAATGAGTTGTTCGTCCGCGAACAATGACCCCCTCGCGGACCGTCTGACGGGGGTGGGGGGGTCACCTGCGAGAGAGAGAGAGAGACAGACAGAGAGAGCCGCGGCGGGAAGAAGCCCCATTTGACAGCGTTAGTGCAAGAGAGATAACGCGGCATCTCTCTCCTCTGCACCGCAGTTACATAGTCAAATGGGGCGGCGTCCCGCGCGCCTCTCTCTCTGTCTCTCTCGCACCCGGCAAGGGTGGCGGGCGCCTCGGTGCTGGAGGGGTGGGAGGAGTTGTTCTCCCCGGTGGCGCCGCCACCTGTTGCTGCTGCCACCTGCTGCTGCAGCGGGGAGGTCCCGGGGCCGCCGCCGTGCCGCGGGGAGTATCGGCGGCATCCGGAAGTGATAACACGGTTATCAGCTTATCACACGGCCGGCCGGCGGCCATCGGCGTCCGCCATCGCCGGCGGACGGCCGCCGCGCGCCGCCCTGAACGTTACGAAGACTCTCGTAAGGCCCGAGAGCCGCCGAGGGTGTGTCTGCTGCTGCTGCTGCTGCTGTGCGGGCTCAGCGAGGGGATGAGAAATTCTCATGAGCAGCGAAAAGAGCAAAAACAAGGAGAGTGATAAATTTTCATGGGCAACCAACAAAAAAAAAAACGAACAACAGAGTGCAAAAAAATACACATCGAAAGTGATAAATTTTCACGCGCAACTAGAAAAAAACAGGGATAATTACGAAGCTTTGGATGAGAAAAAAGCCGCTGCTAAACGCGGACGTCCGAGTCTGCGACGAAAACGCTGGAACCGTCTTATCTCTCATGTGTGTAGCCCCGCCAACAACACAAGAGTCTGTTTTACTATTTTAGTGCCGTTCTGTGTACGTACCCGCGCCGCGGCATCACGAGTGCGAGAGAGAGGGAGAGAGAGAGAGAGGGGGGATGTTCACGCGGACCCAGCGTGGGCTGCCTCCCCCCGCCCTCCCAACCCCTACAGCAATCAGTGCCTGCAGCCTTCGGTACCCCATCAACTTCAGAGGCGGCTTTCATTTCCTCCTCCCCTCCTCCCCTCCTCCCCCCTCCCCTCCCCCTCCTCCCCTCCTCCCCTCCTCCCCCTCCTCCCCTCCTCCCCCCTCCCCCTCCCGGTCTGACGTCAGAGCCTCCCCCATACCACAACAGCCGCTCTTACCAACCCTCTCAAACGGCCGCTCTGTCACTTCTATTGCGAGTCTTTTTTACTTTTATTTTTCTTCTCTATTTCCTTTTTTTTTCTACTTCCCTTCTGACTATTTCGTTTTTTTTTCGACCGTTCTGCTTAATTAGCAGACGACAATGCCGCCAAACTTTATTCTCGGCGGTCTTCTTGAGGTCGGCAAAAGCAAATCGTTTTAAATTCGGCCACCACACACACACACACACACACGGCCGCACGCGCACGCAAAAACACACACACACACAAACACATGTGCATACACGCAATGGTTCGAAAACAAGACCGAGCTGTGTGTGATAAGAGGTGAACAGAGTTGGACTTGAGACCCTCCTCTCCTAGCCTTCGCCGTGCTTCGCCGCCTTCCTGGGGAGTGTTGTGTCGGCGGGCTTCACTGTGTCTCTGTCCGCGCTTCGCACACCGACAGCTTTTGTATGAACCGGCAACATTACACCATTACACCAGGTCATGTGTGTGTGTGTGTGTGTGTGGTGGGCAGAATACTATGCTTGGCGTACGGGGAAGCATGGAGGTAGAGATGAGAGAGAGAGAGAGACAGACAGAGGGAGAGAGAGAGAGACAGACAGAGGGAGAGAGAGAGAGAGAGAGAGAGAGAGAAAGGGGGAGAGGGAGAGGGGAATTGGTTTTAATTGGTTTTATTGTAGGTCTAGGTAACAGGGCAGAGACAGAGAGAGAGAGAGAGAGAGAGAGAGAGAGAGAGAGAGAGAGAGAGAGAGAGAGAGAGGAGGGAGGGAGGTAGGGAGAAGAAGAGAGAGCCGGCGACTGCATCGGCTATAGCGCGCCGTGAGGTCCCGTACCACGGAGCCAGCAGCGGGGCGTGGAGCCGCCGCTATCAGCAGCGCTTGTGGGCCCCGATAACGCAGACAAACACATGTAGCATACCAGACAGACGGACGGACGGCTCCCCGACGGCTCCCCGGGAGAGCCGGCCCCGGCACCGCCAGCCACAGTCCGGGCAGTCCGCGGGCAAGCGGCGGCCGACCCGCGCAAGGTGAGTGAGTGAGTGAGCCAGCGAGTGAGTGAGCGAGGGAGTGGGTGGCGCACTCTGGCGACGTAACAGCCGCACTATACGGTATACCGCTGCTGCTGCTGCTGCACCACCGCCCCCTCCACGCCCTGCACAACGCCGCCCACCGAACGCAGCCGAGCATGCTTGCTTATTGTATGCAATCTTGTGTTTGTGTTAAAAAATAAATGAATATATTGATCTTGAAAAATGGTGCGTACTTCTCATTTAGACCAGAAGGACCGACGAGCCCTAGTCGCCTAGTCGCGCATACCTTCGCTCTCTTACTCATTCTCTCTCGCTCTGTGTCTCTCTCACACACACTCTCTCTCTCTCTCTCTCTCTCTCTCTCTCTCTCTCTCTCTCACCCGTTGCCATGGGCGTATACTGCTCGGCCACGGTCAGCATTTTGTTTACGGATCGCTGCCGAAAATACACGCTCCACTTTACAGCTCCACCCCATAACACGGTGACGGCTACCTCTCGGCTGTTTGGTCTCCCCCTCCCCCCCCGTCTCCCCTCCCTCCCTCTTCCCTTTCGTATCCCCTTCTTTCTCTCCTCTTCCCGCCCGGTTCTTTCTAATTTCCCGTTTCCCCCCCGCGCGCCTTGCCGCTTTCGTCCCACTATTTTTATTATGGAATTTCGCAGTGAAGGCATCGATTTGCAGTTGCTGTTTTTCTTTTGTTTTTATTATAAAATCATTATCCTGGACATGTGAGCCGCCCTTCTCGCTTGATGGACGGAAAAACCCCTCGCAGGACACTCATTATTATACATTACGCCCTGGCAGCCCCGGCGCCGGTCTCCTGTGCCGCTGGACCAGCTGGAGGCGCGCTGGAGGCAGAGGCTGGAGAGACTGGAGATAAATCGACAAGAGAAAACCGCAGCTCAGGCTGCACACCAGGAGTCTTAGGCGCAGATTGGAAATCACTTGCTTTTCGATTACTCAAAATATTTTTTCCATGAAAAAAAAATTTGTTTAGTGCTGATGTCCACCTCTATCAATTTTTCTATCGCAGATTTTCCCTGAAATTTTTTTTTATGCGAGTAAGAAATGAAAGAAGAAATTGTGAGAGTGTGTCTTCCTTTTTCCCGCGTTGCTCCAGTGATATCCATCAGTCCAGGAGGTGAGGCCGGCATGAGCGCAGCCATGATCGACTCGCGTGTCATCGTCCTCGAGGCGTCATGGGCCTCATGGGCGCATGGAAACTGCCGTCGGCTGCGCCGCCATGAAGAGTTCGCCGGTCCGGTTTTAGCAAAACGCCGCGTGCGTGAGGGTTTATTTATAAAAATCGTGTCATGCCACGCAGGTGTTGCAGCCCACGGATTCACCGCATGCTGAAGACACGAGATTTTTTTTAAAGAACTCAGAAATTAATATCGTCTCTCCCTATTTTGAAAAAAAATTTGTTAGTTACCCTCTGGCCGCACGAGCAGCCATTTCGCAGCCAACGCCGCGTTTCCAACCCCCTCTGCACTCCCCTGGCTGCATAATTCGATATGCTGCTGCTACTGCGAGCTCGCAGCCAACAAGCAGACGACACACCGCGAGCCCTGCGGCCTGCGGTCGACGTGTTTACTCGCAGTCCAGTGTCCCGGCCGCCCGATAATCTGTCCGCCGGCGTCGGCGCCCGCTGCAAAGGGGTTCAGTGGCCTCGTTAACGCAGATGCAGTGCACTAACCGAAGAGACACACTCCCACATGATTAAAGCGTGCATGCGTCGTCTGCTGCACATCAATCCTCGTTGTGTTTGTCCGGACTCTGTCAATAACTAGTCCGCGTATAGAGAAAACTGTATGGGAACTTCACACAGAATACGGCATTGTGCGCGTATTCGCAGACACGTTGGCAAACTATCGGCAGAGTCAGCAAAATAATGATGGCGCTATTCGCAGCCCGTGTGTCTGGCGCCCCCTGTATTGAGGCCCCCGCCGCGGGTCGGCCGCAGAGGAGGCCGGCCTGCTCAATCACTTTTGTCGAGGACGAGAGAAGGACTTCTGACACGCACGGCCATTCACACACACACACACACACACACACACACACACACTGATGCGCTGCTTCCTCGGTCGGACTGGCTGGCCTGGCCGGCGGCCGGCCGCGTGCCGCACCGCGCCGGTGCATTGCAGCAAGTGCATTGCGTCGGGAAAACTTTCCGATGCAAGTCCAAGGCCCTCTCGTCGGCGCGGCCGCGGCACCATGTCCCTTACCTGCGGTAATGACAAGAGAGCCGGCTGTTTGCTCTCCCTTTTCATGGCGCCCTCATAAGAGCAGTAAAAAAATTCTAGATACGATTTTTTCTAAAGCCTGAAAAAAAATCTACCAGTTTTTGATTTCTTTTAAAGAAAACAAATCCAAAAAATATACTTAAAAATTCCTGGCAATTTTTTAAAAAATTTTGGAAAGTTTTATCATTCATTTTTTTTTTTGCGAGTGTGCCGAAACTGCGGAGGAAGCGGCGGCACTGGGGCACGCTGAGGGCTCGTCCAGCCCCACCACACACACACACACACACACACACACACACACACACACACACACACACACAGACCGCTGTCGATAACCGTATTTAAAGTTCCCTTCGCTCCCTCTCGTATTGCGCGGCTCACTATCTGTGTGTGTGTGTGTGTGTGTGTGTGCGTGCGTACGTACGACGTAAAGAGCGTCAAATAAACGTTTCTCGAACTTTCTGCGCGGGGACACTGACAAAACTATCGTCGATAAAATTGTATACAGTCATTCCTTCAAGGACAAGAAAAAAAAAGAGAATTTTTTTTAATGTAAAATGAGGAGAGAATTTTTTTTTCGTGTCCGCGACGACAGCAAATTGTTGAGCGGTTTTGTGGCAGTGTAGTCCGGCCTTTGGACCCCCTCCTGCGGGGCGGGACCTGTCTGTGTGTGTGCGGCGGGCAGCGCAGCGCAGGTCGTGTGGGCCGGGGCTGGTGGGCCGGGGCTGGTGGCCGGGGCTGGTGGCCGGGGCAGGCCGCCGTCACCCCCTCCCACCATCGCGACCCTCTTCTTCGCCAAGATAGGCGCGCACAGGGGAGTCATTAGCGGATAGGGTGGACAACTGAGAGAGAGAGAGAGAGAGAGAGAGAGAGGGGGGAGAGAGAGAGAAAGAGAGAGAGAGAAGAGAGAGAGAGAGAGAGATTATTTGGCCGCGGGAGTCCAGAGGGTGGGCCAGACCAGACCGAAGCACACGACATCACACACCTCGATAGCGTATGAGAAATGACACGTCTGGCGCGCGAATCACTGCGAATTTCTCATAATCAGCGGGGGGGGGGGGGCTGTGTGTGTGTGTGTGTGATGTAGAGTCCACCTGATTGGCTGTTGGCGTGGGAGCCCCGCGGGGCCGCGCGGTGGTGGAGGCGGCGCGAGCGAGCGGCCCGAACCAGGCCGAGCGCCAGAGAGAGACCCCGCATTTGGCTCGTGGTAGTGAGAGAGACGCTCGAATACCGCCGCCGCCGGGCGTCGTCTCTCTCGCACTGCCGTCGTCAAATGGGGCGTCCGCGTCCGCCGTCTCTCTCGCTCTCCGAGCGCCACCACCACTACTGTCCCGCAGCTCACGTGGCGAACCATGCTTCCCGGCAGCCCAGCCACAACACTGTACGACATTTCGCCGACCTGACCACGCCACACTATCGCCCCCCCCTCTCTCTCTCTCTCTCTCTCTCTCTCTCTCTCTCTCTCTCGCTCTCTCGAGCCACCGGTTATCCTTCCAAAAGCTCTCCCGTACGCGATATCTTCTCCGAGGGATTCAGCACACGGCAGCCTCTGCAACACAGCATGGTGGACCTGTTCCTGTTCCTCGTCCTCAGAGTCCCAAGTCCACACCGCTGCTGCGTGTCCCTGGCGGGGGCCCCGCTGAGTCTCTACACGTCTCTCTAACCTCCCTACACAGGCCGCGGGCGCACCCCCTCACAGGCCTCCCAGGCGGGGTGGTTGGTTCTGATTGTGTTGTTCTTCGCTGCCTCGCCGCATGCCGCCGTGCCAGCTGTCATAATTTCCCTTGTCAAAATCGAATTTTGCAAAATCGAAATCGAAAAAGAAAACCAAAAAGTACGTGTACTGTTTTGGTGTAAAATCGACAAAATTAAGACTTTTTTTTTTGCGAATGGCATGGCAGCAGACGGCCGGAGCAAGGAGGTGTGACCCTGCTGTCCTCCATACCGGTTCTCTCTCTCTCTCTCTGCTGCTGCCGAAGGAAGGGTGTCTTCGGGTATCTCGGACGAAAGCTCATTGCCCTGTGCTGTGGGCCGACACGTGCAGACCATTACAGCAGCAGCAGAAGACATGCGAAAAGGGAGTCAGTCCGGCCGGCGGCGGACGGTACACGACAACAACAACACAGCCTCCTTTCCTCATAACATACCAACACAGCCACACATTATCGCGGTGCGTGTGCGTGTCCATCATTCACGAGCCCCGTTCAACAAGCCATGAACTCTTTTTTTTTTTTTTTGACGATCCATACGATCGTGTTTAAATTTGCAAACCGGAGAGAAATATTGAAAAATAAAGACACTGGCCGCACGCATCAAAAGACCCTACAGCAAAAAAAATAATTCTGGGAGTGTGGTTGGCTGTCAGTCTATATGGGCGGGGCCGACACACTCACACACACACACGCATGCACACACACACACACACCTACACACACAGGGAACGGGTCTTGAACCCGGAGCCGCACAGCAGAGTGGCAAATCCCAAGGCGCCAGCATAATGCTTATAATGACAGCCGCCAGTCACGGTCCTTAGCGCGCTGCTCTCTCACTGCCTGCATTTTCATCTTTTTTATTTTCACTTTTTTATTTTTTTATTTTTTATTTTTAATACCTTTTGCCTTCTGGTCCAATACGGCGGTCGGTGCGGCGGCGGAGCAAGCGGACACACAACAAAAACACGACGCCGGGCAGCAATGATTGTTATTTTTTTCTTTCTTCTTCTGGTGGGCTCCGTTGCTGTTTGCGACGCGGTATGGATAGAGCCAGGACCTCGTTTTAGGTCTTCAATATATAATCATCATAAAGAACTGACATAAACGACGATTTTTTAAAAATTTAAATTTTTATTTGGCCAGCAGAAGAAGACTCCGGAGAACTTCCAACCCTCCACAGAAGCTTTTAGGACGGTAAGGTGTCGGCGGGAGTTCATTTTTCAAACGGACGCCCGCGCCGCTCTGGGGTATAATCAATTATATTTGCTTACACAAACGTGTGGTCCGTTGACCCGGTTCCCGCCACGCCCCCACCTCTGGCCGCACCGCGCCGCCGCCGGTCCCGCAGCCAGCGCTCTGCGGCTAGCAGGGTGACGGCCAGGGTCTTCATTGACGTCACGCCCCGTCTGCGTGCCGCGGACCCCACGTGGTGGCGGTGGACGCGGAGGTGTGTCCGAAGAAAGTGCCTCCATTCATGCTTCGCTGCTCCAACAACAGCTGCTCGCAGGAGTCTGTCGCGAGCAACGCCGGCGTCGCAATTTCTCATACGCGCTGCTCTGGAGCTCCCGCACCGCGGGGGTGCTGTTTTGTGGCGGTCCGTGCGGTGCCTCGCTGATGCCTGCGTGGCGCCGCCCGCTGTGAGCGCCTGCGAGCGGCAGGGTAGGCCGACCCGCCGAGCACGTGCGTCCGCGGGAGTGGCCACTGCCTACCCGGCAGGCGCCCCCCGTCCTCCACTCCCAGCGGCCGCTGTGCTGCTCTCCTGGCCGCCTGCGCCGCCTGCTCCGCCTCGGAGCGCCTCGACTCCTGCGTCGTGCTCGTACTCTCCTGGTGCCACGGCTGCTGCCTCCTCCGGCCGTGCACTTCCGGAGACTTCCGCATAGCATAGCCACACACACACACACACCTGCTGGCACCGCGCTGTGTTACCTTCACTGAACGCTGTTGTGTACGAATGTTTTTCTTATATCCGACCATGCGAGGTGTGTTATTTCTCCTTCAGAAAGTCGTGGCACGACGCGGCGGCGTCGGCAGAAAAAAAATTTAAAAAAATAAAACAAGAGGGTCATGTTCTACGTGACCGAGTCCGTACTTCTTGCATTCCCTCCCCGTCCCCCTCTCAAATTATTGGGTCACTGTGTGCGAGTACGAGCCAAATTATTTTTTGACAAGGTCAAACGTATAAGAAAAAAATACGAATAAATAGGGCAAATTAAAAGCCGATTTGTTACTTAAGAAAAATCAAATTGGCACATTCGGCTGAATGGGCTCCCGCCGCTGCTGGCCCGTTTCTGAAGGGGGCCATCGCTGGCGGCCGCGCCGGCAGCACCGCACTGCAAATAATCAGGTTGTCTCCGCCTGGAGAGGCAGCGAGGCAGCCCGCCGGAGTGTCTATAGTAGCCTTGCCGCTGCCAACGGCGCTGCCAACACGCTCTGCCGGAGCGAGCTGCCAACGCGACAGCAGCAGCGGCGGCGGCAGCAGGTCCGCGGGGCGCGACGCAAGGTCTTCGCAAACACAAACATGCGTGCCAACCGCAGGAGCCGGCCTAGCCGGTTTGTGAACCATTAAAAACATGTACTCGTCCCAATCAGCATACCCGGCACAGACGACGGGCTCCTCCTGTGCGACCAACGTGAGCTCACACACACACACACTCACACACACACACACGCTCATCACCTCAGCTGCCTAGACTGGCTATCCTCAACGGCCAACCGACTCCGACTAGCACACATTTTTTTTTTAACGGCAGAAAATACTTGCGGTGAAAAAAGAATCGTATTCTTTGCTATAACGGTGTCTTACTCTCCGAGATGGACGCGATGACCCAAAATCGATGGAGCGAAATGTGGTGAGATTTTTTTTCTCTCCTGCTTTTTTTTTCTCCTCGTGAAGAAATTCATGGCAAAAGGGTTTTTGATGACTGCACTTGCGAAATGTCAGTGATTTCAGAATCGTGTTCTGACTTTCTCCAGCTGGGTTCCTCCCCCAGGGTTACCGAACAACCCCGATCTCCCACACTACAAACTCTGTTTCTTTTTGTGTTTGCTTTTGTGTTTTGTGTTTGTTGGATTTTCCCATATTAATTGTTCGGAGCTTTTCTTTTTCTTTTTAAAGGTTCCAACAGTAAAGGGTCATCACTGAAATTTTTTAAAGAAATTTGTAGACGCTGAAAAGCCGTCGAAATTGGAGGGGGGGAAAAAAAAGGATAACGGTACAGAGAGACAGCTGATACACACATACACACACACACACACGCGCGCGCGCGCCTGTTAAGTAACCGCGGCGTGTCCCTTTGACGTCACGAGCACGTGGTGGCCGGAGTTCACTCACACTCCTCGCCGCTCCGCCTCCGGAGCCCCGCATTGACGTCACAGAACGCATCGCCGTGCCCCTGATCCTGGCCGCGGTGCTGCTGACGTCAGTCCGCTCACACACAACACAGTTGGGCCTGGGGAAGGTCAGTGTCGCGGGGAGAGAGAGAGAGAGAGAGAGAGAGAGAGAGAGAGAGAGAGAGAGTGACTGACAGACAGGGATGCACTATACTGCTGCTCCGCTGGAAGGGAGTAGCGCTTGCAGACAGACATTACCACCCCCTTCGCCGCGCTTGCTGCGTGCCATAACCTAACAGATCGGCAGGGTAATTGAATCTTGTACAGCGAACCGATGTGTGTGTGTGTGTGTGTGAGTGAAGTGAAGTGAGTGTCGTTCAATTAAGGGCGGCCGGACAATGTATGCCCGCGTTGCCATGCACCCGCTGCTAACTGGATGGTGTGTCTGCGCTGACCCGCACAGTAGTGGAGGCGTGCGCGGCCCCGCCATCGGGCTCGTTGTGGAGAGTGCAGCCAGTCGCTGCCCGAAATAAAACGGACGACTTTAGACCACGTTTGCAAACTTGCAAGCTAATGAAGGAGAGAAAAATAGATGGGAAAAAAATCAAGAAAATCACAGTGCTGCTTGTAACAGAGGCGGAAAGGGCAATGGATACATTTGTCGAAAAATAAATCGAATCGGATAAAAAAGAATATATTTCCAACAGTGTGCACAAGGAGAGTCGGTGGTTAGGTGCCGGCTCGGCATCACTTCCATATTTCCTGCACACTCTCACGTTTTCACCTCCCGCATAGTCACTATATACTTTTTGATGCTGTTTCCGCCGGCACTTCCGCACTATACCCATCACACACACACACACACACACACACACACACACACGTTTTTCTCATCAACGTAATCCTTTTTTCCCACCACCACCGCCGCGCATCGATTTAGCGACCATTAATATTATGCAGGTCGGAAGTGTCCTTGGTGCTGACACTCCCGTCAGACCGTCGGGCTGTCGGTGCTGTCGGCCAGGCCGCCGCCGCAGGGGCGTAGCCAGGGGCGTAGCCAGGGGGGGATATGCCGCGCTTGTTGCCCGTATTCAGGCGTTTGTTGAGCGTGTTGCCCAGCCCGGGGTCCGGGGGGACGGTGTCCCCCCAGGCTACACCCTGCGACGCCGCGCAGACGCACCTCCTCCTCCTTGTGCTCCACAACCACGCAACCACCTGGCCGGCCAACGTTCTGAAATATATATTTTTAAAAAAAACGGGTGACGAAATGTTGTCAGATTTGAACCTGTGTAAGAAAAACTTTTTCTGTGGCCCTGAAAAAATATGTTATTGCGAAGTGAATATATTTTTTTATTTGAGGCAACATTTTTTTTTAAATTCAAATTTCAACTTTTTTTGACGTTTCGATAGCTAGGGGGGACAGACAGGAAGAGGCTCTGGCTCGACCGCCCGCCGCCATCCACCCCGCCCGGCCGAGCCCATGAACGTCGTGAACACAGACGGCCAGCGGCCAGCCGGCCGGCCAGCGGTCGCCGCTGCAAAATTTCAGGTTGTGGATCCGGCTCGCCTCGCGGCGGCAGAGAGAAGGCCTTGCCGAGACACTCCTGGCGCCGCAGTCCGCCGCGCCAGCCGAGCCTGCCTAGCCGGTTTCTGGCATTAAACACACTCACGATATATCGGGGGATCAGCGTATACCCGCAGACAGGCCAGGCCAGCAGGCCAGGCCGCCGCCGCGTGCGCGCGCGGTCACGCCAATTGCGCTGCGGGGCCCGTGGACACTCAGACAGGGTCCGCCGGGTAACAACTCGGGCAAAGCGGCGGGGTAACGGCCGCGGTGTGACAAGGGGAGGTTGTCAGGGATGGCTGCGGGGTAACGACGCTTAGTTTCTAAGAATAAAATAAAAATTGGGGTTGCGAAAGTTTTCTGGGGTAGAGGTGATCGGAAGGTAATCCAGGACAATCCGAGGGTAATCCAGGAGTAACCCGGGGTGAGGCAGACAATGCAGAGAAGGGTAAGACGAAGGCAGCCCGTGGCTGCACCAGCCCTCCCCTCCCACCGTCTTCAAACACTCGTTGCGGCTCACTCTGCACATACTGCACATACCGTGACTGCGAATAACGGTACAGGATGTACACTCAGTCAGCTGATGCGCGCCTGTTAAGTAACCGCGGCGTGTCCCTTTGACGTCACGAGCACGTGGTGGCCGGAGTTCACTCACACTCCTCGCCGCTCCGCCTCCGGAGCCCCGCATTGACGTCACAGAACGCATCGCCGTGCCCCTGATCCTGGCCGCGGTGCTGCTGACGTCAATCCGCTCACACACAACACAGTTGGGCCTGGGGAAGGTCAGTGTCGTGGGGAGAGAGAGAGAGAGAGAGAGAGAGAGAGAGAGAGAGAGAGAGAGAGAGAGAGAGAGAGAGAGAAAGTGTAGCGGGACAGCGAGGGGCTTACTTCCCCCCCGTTAATGAGGAAGCGGAATTCGAAGGGACCTGGAAATACCGCGCACGGACGTTATTTGCAGGGCGACAGGGGTGTGCTGCTTCCCAGTCGTGCGGGCTCCTCGTGATAGCTGCGGTAGGTGTCAGGGGTTGGTGGTGGTTGGCAGCAGTGGCGGTGGCGGGGTGAGTCGTAGAGTTGGAGAAGTAACGAACACGTGGCGACGCCCTCCAAAGTCCACCGTCACGAACGACGCGGGGGGCCACGCGCGGCAGTATTTCCGAAAGTCAAACCGGAAAAGAGGGCGAGGGGAAAGGGTCTGCAAGTAAGTAGACACACGATGGGCTCACTGTGTGCAACAATCCAAATAAGTTATTCGCACCTCAGTAATACACCTGTCTTATACAGACCGAATGGTAACTAGTGTCCTGTCTGACAGTTTAGCCGACCCGCGCTTCTAAAGCGGGCGTGAAATGACAAGTCGAGAAAACAACCCTTTGTTTCAGTACTGTTCACAAATGTCTCTTTTGATCACCCCGGCGGATAACAAGGACTACCTGCAATTTCCTTGTGAAATCTCCGGTTTACCAAGCATTTTATCAGGCCCCGATCACATTTGCACTTCTCCCGCGGTCTAAATATCCGGCTCAAATGGCTTCTCCACCAAGTTTTTTAAAAAAGGAGAAACCCACAGGGTAAATGCCCACATGAGAAGAGGCCTGAGTTTCCGATTTCACAAAATAAAAAGACGTTTTGAGGAGCAGCCAGCGACAGTTTTGGCTTGGCTGAGGAGGTCGCCACACCTCCCCAACCTCCGCGGCAGACTCTCCTGTCGCTACATTGTCGCGGCGCACGGTTCGCGCGCTTAGCATGTCGCCCCGCCGGGGTTGGCAGCCTTGACAGGGCTGCCCTCGGCAGGGCGGGACCCATTTCCTTCCCAAAGGAGGCTCCCCACCGATCGTGGCGATAAAACCTATAAACCTTGTGAGCAGTCGCTCCGAGCGGCTCCGCAGCAGCGCGTCCTTCGTCGTCGAAAAAAATTTAGGATTCTTCTTTGAAAATTTCGAGGTCAAAATCCCCAAGTGTTTCCAAGCTCAGATTTTTTAAAATGAAAATCAGACACTTTTTCACAAAAATTCTGCACGGGGCAAACTGGAAAATCGGAACGCGCTCTCGACATGGTGATGGTGTAAGTGGGATAGGAAATCGAAACCCAATATAGTAGAGTCCCTCCGGGGAATTCCCTCCTTTTAAATTAAAAAAGAAAAGAACTGTGTGGCACCTCCCAACGACAAAGACACATGGTAAATATTCAGGAGAAAGGGAGAGAGAAAAAGAATACTGCTCATCAATACGATCCGAGTTTCTGACTTTCTCTTTCCTGCCGTGTATCTCTTCTCTCTCCCTCTCTCCGGTTTGGCGACCATAGTTTTTTTTTCCTGGCAGTATCCAGTCAATCCTTTTTTTTTTCACAAAGATATGTTGCGAACTGGCAGAGAGATATATTTTTATACGATCTTGTGCTGCGAATAGAACCGACCGCATTCTCTTTTCCGCATATCTCGTTCTCTTTTTAAATCACAAATGAAATATGTTTTTTCTCTTGCTTTTTTTCTTTTTCCATATTTTTCTGACACAGCGGTTGGTATAGTAGTGGTCCGCCTTGTGGGGGACGCATCGACGACCCGGTTCTCCCGCCGCCGCAGCCGCAGCAGCAGCAGCGAGCCGTGTTGCATCACAGCAGGTCGTCATTATAAAACAAAAATAACAACAACAAGAAAATGGTGGTGCGTGTGTGTCAGAGAGAGAGAGACAGAGAAGCCAGAGAGACGGACAGAGAGAGAGAGATGGGCACGCATGTGACCTTTGTCCACGCGGCAAGCAGCAACATCAAGCATCAGTAGTACCAAAACAAGCGGGAACGAGGGGGGGGGGGGGGGCACCTGTAATGACGGCCTGTGATTGGCCGCGCTAGGAGTTAGATTCTGTCGGCGCCGCCGTCTCCTCCTCCTCCTCCTCCGCCTGCTGCTGCTGCTGCTGCTGCTGCCGAGGATTAAATGGCAGGAATCGCCGGTGGACTCCTAATCTGAGCGACACTCCTTAATGGCCGGCCGCGGCGGCGGCAGCGGCGCGCGGATTGTGTAGCAAAATTACTGAGGACTTGTTGAAGGCCGCGCATTCCTCTGACACGGCGGCTTACATAAACAGGTTCACCGCGAGTGGTGCGGTGGCGCCCGCCGCGGGCCGCGGACGCGTCGGTCATTTTGTGAACGGAAATGATGAGGAAGTGTGCCGCCTCGCGGCCGTGTTCGTAACGTTCAGCGACCGGCCGCGCGGTCAAAGACGGTCAGAGGACGAGAGCCTCCTTTTCCCCCCTTTTTTTTAAAAAAATTGGTACTTTTTAAAATTGGCCTCTCAAGTTTGTGATGATAATGTACACAGACGTGCCCCCCCCCCCAAAAAAAAAAACAATCTTCTCGAAACATTTTCTATTAAAAAAACACACGTATCAGTTCAAAGACGGTCAAAAACGCCGTTTTTTTCCTTTGAAATGGATTTTTTAAAAAATAAGTAGATTTGAAAACTGGCCTGTAAAGTGTGCCTCCGACCAAATAACATCGGATGAGGTACACTCGTTCCAAAAAAAAAACCTCGAGATATTGTTTTTTTCAGTGTACTGCAGATGCGAAAAGTCCGAATTATTTTTTTATGGAGGTAAAGAAGACGACTCTGCGACGGCGATGTTAGGCGCGGCGGCCAGCGGCGGCGTTGACCCGCGGCCCTCGCGGCGTTGACCCCCCGCCAGTGTATGTACCTGCCGACCGACTCCGAACACCATACAGCGCCGTCTCTGTCGCACTCACGCGGCGTGTGTGTGAGAGCGACAGAGAGGTCCGAACGCGCACACAGCTGGCGGCTAACCTAACCCTGCCTAACCGGGCCGGTCGCCAGGCGGGCAGTGTGTGTGTGTGTGTCGGCAGCGCTTCTGCCGCCGCACACCCGGAGCAGGCACGTGCTCTCCGCACACAAAAACAGCCGGGTGCGAGAGAGAGAGAGAGAGAGAGAGAGAGAGAGAGAGAGGAGACGGTCGAATTATGGCGAGTTGGGTGTGAATAATTTTCAGGGGGGGGGGATTCTCGACGCGGTGTGTGTGTATGTGTGTATGCGTGTGTGTTGTATACGAGTAGCGCCACAACGTAATGACGTGACCCTTGGAGCGAGCGGGCGAGCGTTGCTCTGCTGTGTGTGGCGTCGTCGTTTCAACTTCTCACATATTTTTTTTTCTGTCCAACTATTTTGGGGGAATTTTTTTTTTACACAAAAAATCGTTTTTAGCTTTGTTAAAAAACTTAGACTTCCGATTTTTTTTTATTTTTACAAATTTCCTGTACACTACCCTTCTCTCTCTCTCTCTCTCTCTCTCTCTCTCCTCCCCCCTCCCTTCCCGCTCTCTCACTCTCCCCCTCCCCTCCTCCCTCTCTCTCGTTCCCTCCCCGTGGTGACCTTGATGGCGGCAGCGCGGCCCCCGGGTTCATATACTCGACCCGGGCGCCGCCTGGGACGGGACGGGATCTGGGACGGGATCGGGGACGGGATCGGGGACGGGATCGGGAGGGGATCGGGGACGGGATGACCCCCTCCCCGCGGCCCGGAGGCCCGGAGGCCCGGAGCCACAGCCGCGGCCGGTTCACTTCTGTCCGGGCGGCAGCGCGAGTCCGGACTGCATTCCACACGGCACACGGCCCGGAGCTGCCGGAGCTGCCGGAGCCAATATACTCGCCCCCCTCCGCCTCCACACACACACACTCACACACACAGGCGCACGGTGTCTCCCCCCGCGGCCGCGGCTCGGGGAGCCGTATGACCGCGGGCCGACTCGAGACAACCCAGTTCGCCGCCCGCCCTGCAAACACACGCGCGCTTCCGGTTCCGGTAGGGGAGGGGGAGAGGGGAGGGTGCTACCTCTCTCACTCTCTGCGCCTCCGTCCCTGTGTCCCTGTAAAGCTCCCACTCTACACTCCCCATGCTCTTGGTCCCTGCTCTTCCCGGCGCCGTCGCCGACGCGTTCGGAAGTGGGGCACCTTATCTACGCCTCTCTCTCTCTCTCTCTCTCTCTCTCTCTCGCTCTCTCTCTCTCTCTCTCTCTCGCTCTCGCTCTCTCTCGCACTCTCTCCAGCCCGCAGCCCCTGCGCCCTGCGTTATTTATCTGGGTCACGGAGCCGCACGGAGCCGGGCGGCGGCGGGCCGCCGTGCCCCGCTGGGGGGCGCCTCGCTCGCGCCTACCATACCGCCCGCCCGCCCGCCTCTATTGATAACAATAATATGCGATTATGAGGAGGCGAACGGCTGAAGCTGCGACGGCGGCGGGGGCCGGCGGCCGCACTCGGCACGGGATTCCCGCTCATTCACTCAAGCCCCCCCCCCCTCCCACTCCCCTCCCGCACCTCCGGCCTAACTCCAGCCAGATAATGATCGCTTTAGGAGCGAACGAGTGGCAGCCGCGGCGGCGGCGGCGGCGGCGGCGGCGGCGGCGGCGGCGGCGGCGGCGGCACCGTCATGACCTGGAAGAACAAGTCGAGGACGCCGCCGAGGACGCTGCGCCGCGCTCGGAGGACGCCGCTGAGGACGCCGCCGAGGACGGCGGGGACTTTCGGGGCCCTGCTGCTGCCGCGCGTCCTCGGAGCCGAGGGTCGTCCCCGTGTCCTCGGCGGTGACACAGGAAAAAAAATTTGGTGGAACGAAAAAAAAAATGTTTTTCTTCTCCCCCTATTTTTCATATTTTTTTAAAAAATTTTAAACAATTTTCCTTGAACGTTTGTTGTTTGTTTTCCGGAGATTCTCCCCACAGCATCATCGTGTTTTCCAGATTTTTTTTTTTATTGGCGCCGCTCTTTTGGACCTTGATTGGCGAGCGTCGGCCGGAAGTGTCGCATCCTCATGGGAAGCCTATGAGAGCGGCCACGCGCCGCGCGCACCGGGGGGCTTCCTCCCCCCCCCCCTCCTCCTCCTCCTCCTCCTCCTCCTCCTCCTCCTCCTCCCAGGGTGACTGCCGACAGCGTAGCGCCTGCGGCCTGTGAGGTAGGCAGACCCGCCACGCGCCCCCGCTTTACGGGACCGCCTGCCTTCCAGGGTGTGTCCGGAGCGATTTGTGACCTCAAGGAGGGTGTTAGCCGCCGACCAACAGTCTTTTTTTTTTTCTTTCGTTTTCAGATGCCGTCTATTTTGGTTCGGCGTGGGGCGGTCGGTGGCTCGGTCAGGTAAGTGGGGTCGCGGACCCCGCGGTGTGCAAATAAAAAGGGTTGAAGTAGGCCCGTCCGGCGGCGGCGGTGCCCATGGCACCCCATGGCGCCCGCCCCCCTGCTCCCATCGGTTCCCATGGAGACGGGGGCGCGTCATGAGCCCCGAGGCCCGCCAGGTCCGCCGCCAAGTCAACAAGGGCGAGGACGAGGCGAGGCGCACACAAGGCCCGAGGTAAAGCCACTATTTTTTATTTTTTTTTATGAAGTAAGAGCTAGTTTGAGATCGTTTTCTTTTTGATGTTCTGGCTGTCCCAATGTTGTTGTTTTTTTTTTTTAAATGTGAGAAATGAGAGGAAAAGAAAAATGGAAACAATTGGATGGCATTTTTAAACTCTTTATTAATGCTTTATAAAAACATATAAAGTTTTGATTTTTAGAAAAAACAATTCTTTTCTACCATACATGTGTGTTCATGTCAACCACGTCACATTGGGGAAGAGAGAGAGAGAGCCAAACACAATCACACTCCCTGGCAATCCTGACCCCTCTCCAAATGTGTACACAATTCAACGCATCGGCTGACAGATCAGTACGGAAAGACACATATGGTATGTGCGATTGATGTGAGGTGGAAAAACCTTTTTTGGTCTTCTTATAGTCACAACAGGAAATGCAAAATTCACTTAAATTCATAACAGTTTTGTTTGCTTTCTGGAACCCAAGAGATAGGCTGACAGAAAATTGAAACCAAGCATACACACAGAATCTGACTGGAACCACAAAGTCGTGAATACACAAGTTTAGCACCACAGAAAGAAGGGCAATGCACTGTATCAAAAATGTTTTACAATGTTAACATACTCCTATCCGCCCATACTCTCACACTGAAATAATACAAGACACCCAGAACCAAAGCAGAAAAATATTACAATGAGTTAAGTAATTGAGATGTAGAACTAGTTGATGATATTAAGCAGTATCTTAGGTATCGCTCTGGCCCCAAGATGTAATGAACACTAATGTAACCAGCTTTATCAAAACTCAATAAGCAACAGATATATAAATATAATAATTCTTACTAAAGCAGATACTCTCAACCCAGCTTAGTGTAAGCAGACTGGGACTGGGGAATATGTACTCATAAGTTATTAAGATTAAAAAATTCATTACATCCTAATACAAAAAACTATGATTTTTAAAATAATTTAAAGACAATATCAAATCACGGGAGAGGACACTTCCTTTTTCATAATAAACAACACTTCCTCCCTTTCATCCTCAAAAAGCATCAAGGGAAGCCACTTGCAGATATAAATTACACATTGAGACAGTATAGACACAATTGCATTTCAAATTGCCACCCTAAGAGGACATGCACTTATTTAAAATAAATAAAGCATAAAATGGAATAAATGTTAGAGCAGTGAGAAGTAATCAAATAAAACTCTCAGTCATGATTGGTGGACATGAATACAGTGAGACAAGGTCAAGCTGTTCACAGCCTTTAAATAAGGAGCATTCAAAATGATAAGTGATATCCTCACATAAGGAAAAAAACAATATCTGTCTTCTCCGTTCCTATCAATTGCCATTAATTATCTAAAATGTTTTCCTCTGGATTGCTCTGTGCCCTTCTTCATCAAACTCTCGCTTGGACACCCACATTCTCTTGAATGTATCCAGTGATGCCAAAATAGACCCACCAATCCATGTTGAGTACAAACGTTCCTGAGGAGCTGATATCTGTCAAGCAAAAGGGTAAGGGAGAATCAAAAATACTGAATTATGAAGATAGAAAAAACTGTAGCAGCCAGAATGAAAGATGGTTTAAAATTTGAAGACCTATGGCTTGGGAGCCAGATCCATACATAGATTAGAAAGCTAGAGAAACGTAATACACTTACCCTGATCTTAACATCCTTGGGAGCAAGTTTCTTAATTTCAGATAGAAGACGATCTCCAAAGCCCTGCACAGAAAAAGCATTATCATTTTATTAGGCTTGGCAAAAGATACATTCGAAGAGGGAAAATAAGATAGACATACCTTGTAGAGTGTTGAGCCTCCTGACAGAACAATATTTTGAAAGAGAACCTTTCTAAGATCTAAATCAGACTTTGTAATTGAGAATAATAACACCTCATGGATGCCCTCACATTCTTCTCCTATCAAATCTGGTCTGAACAGTACTTCAGGTGCACGGAAACGGGCTGATCCAATCTGAGAAGAAATAAGACAATATAGAATGTTTGCATTTCACAGAAATAAACACCACCAAACCCCACTGTTAAATGTATACCTCAAGTTTGCTTCCATCGGGGAGAGTAAAGGGCAATTTCTCAGACTCCAAAGTTTCCTCCTTCTGAGGCTGGTTGGCCAAATAACAACACTTCTCCTTAATGGTGCGAACAGTCTCAAATTCAGCTGTTGTTCGGAAATTTACTCCCTCCTTCCTCAGTAATAACCTGCCAGTTGGAAATATGAACACGGTCATTGATAAGTATTTTTTAAAAAAATTTGTTTTTTAATAAATGCACTGTATATGTAAAAGTTACCTCAAATGTCGTGTTACATCTCTACCAGCGACATCCACACGCATGATGCTATGGGGCATAGCAAAACCTTCATATATGGGGACTGCATGTGTGACGCCATCACCTGCGTCCAGAACAACACCCGTTGTGCGACCGGTTGCGTATCTGAAACCAACATTGTAACCGTTACCTACACCTCAATTTTCAAAACTTGACAAAAATTCCGCTGAGAGCATAGACGTCCAGAGGATAGACAAAACACTTACAGGCTTAAAACAGCTTGCATTGAAACAAATAAGGCAGGAACATTGAGGGACTCGAAGAAAATTTCAGCTGCCTTTTCTCTGTCTTTCTTTGGGTTGAGAGGGGCCTCTGTCAGCAGCACAGGGTGTTCTTCAGCGAAAGCCTGCAGCTGGTCATTACTGAAACGTCATGAAATGTATTAGGTGGCATAAAGTTGTTACCTTCGACAAAAACAAATTTACAACAGCTAGACTCACAGTGCTATGCAAAGGAAAAAATTAGAAAGGAGGCAAGAAGGAAAAAAAAAAAAAAAAGGACATTAGAAATACATGACTCACCTGTAAATGTATTGCCAGATGCGCTCCATATCATTCCACTCTGTTACAATGCCATGTTCCATGGGGTAGCGTATGCTCAGAAGCCCCCTGTGCTCCTCCGCCTTTGGTCCCACGAACAAGTCGCCCTCGAGGGCACCCGCCATGAC
This sequence comes from Megalurothrips usitatus, assembly GCA_026979955.1. Taxonomy (NCBI): domain Eukaryota; kingdom Metazoa; phylum Arthropoda; class Insecta; order Thysanoptera; family Thripidae; genus Megalurothrips; species Megalurothrips usitatus. The sequence goes on along the minus strand of CM049604.1, from coordinate 5,986,228 downwards.
GCGAACATGTTTCGGCCGGCCAATACTGGAAGGACACAGAGACAGAGATATGATATGACGGTACGGTGACAGGTCAGGACGTTGTTCACAGGGCCACCAGGCCTCCACCTACTAGTTAGGAAAGCAGCACTTGGGGACTTGGTCTCCAGCGAACCCTGCCTTAATGACACCGGACCCCTGAAAAAAAAAAGGGGAGAAACGAGCGTCAGACAATTGTGATCAACACACCCCAGAATGGTCCGGTACGTGTCAGAGCGAGGTTACGTCGTACATCAACACAGGGCACTTACGTTGTCAATGACCACCGGTTGGTTTACAATGGCATCGTACGGCTCCATACTGACTGGTCAGTTGGCCCCCCGGTAAGTTCCGACTGATGCTCCCCTCTGGAAAACTCGGCCCTTGTTGTTGTCCAGACGACTAGCCTAGACGGCACTTCCAAACTTCACAGACGGGAACGTCGTGGGGCTAAAATAGGGATCTCTACCGACGACAGCGCTCGGGCGTGCTGGCAAGACCCATGGCACGAGGACGACAGGAAAATGTTCAGAATCTCGGTGCGGTGGGGATCCTTTGAGAGAAACCAAAACTTAACCTACAACAAGACGACAAGACAGCGGGTGGCCCGACCGACCGACTGATGGAAACGGGGGAGGGGTGGAGTCGGGTGACGTCACGGACACAGTCGGTCCGGGGCAGCATCGGCCCGCGGAGAGGCGGCGGGGGGCGGGCGGCGACGCCCGTGTTGGGCGGGAGGGACCATGCAGCCCCAGGCGGGAGCCGTCTGCCTTCGGCTCCCGTTCGGCTCTCCCGAATCCCGCCCGAAGGCACGCGCCGAACCAGTGCCGCGCTCGCGCCGCCACAGCAGAAGCAGGCGCCGACGTCAAAAATAAAGGAATACCCGTTAACGTCAGTGTCGGTGCTTTAACAGATGGTACTTTGCTGACAGATCGCTGGGGCAAGTGCGTTGAATATGCCGCGTCGTGCCGAGCCGCCTACCTCCGCCATGGTACCTGTCCCCGCTGCTCACAGCACGGACTCCGTGTTTTCCTCTCGGTGTTTTCTTTCTTGGCTTGGGCTTGGGTTTGGTTTGGTTTGGTTTGGTTTGGTGGCGACGCCCGCAGCCCCGGTAATTCCAACCTGTTCAATTCCAGCCGCGAATGAAGACGCGCTCCGGGGCCTCCAGCGGCGCCGGCGTCCACGCCGACCTCCGCCTCCGAAGGGACTCGACCGCCGATCTCGACGGAGATTCGACAGATTCAACCGATTCGGAACACGACCGTCCTACCCCAAGCAAAGCGGGGCGTGTCAGTGAAGGCGGATTGTTGCACAGCGAAGAAAAGACAATCAAAGAGAGCGGCTCGTTTCGCATCAAAGAAATATCACAGTGGATCTGCACTAAAAATAATTTAATAGCCGTAATAACCATAACTGCTGTCATGACCATTTATCTTGGCAAGACTGATACCCGAGGTGCCCTGTTGGAAAAGTCAATTCGCCTCATGCAGAAAGAATTTCCTAATCAGTCCAGTGCAACGTGGGGTGGGATTTCATCTATTCTGGAGTCAGTAGTGAGTGGAGGGAGCACATGTCCTAAAGCATTTCTTCTGTTAGACAAAGGAGATGAGCAGAGTCGAGCTACCAGCGCATGTTTAATTGCAAAGGTAATTGAAATTTATTTCCCTTTCATTGATTTGAGTTGAGGTAGTTTCTTACCATTTAAATTTTATGTTTGACAAGCTTGTTCTATTGTAGGTTGCCAACTCTTCAAGCCACATCCTAAGGAATGGAATGGATCCCCTGAAGCTGAGTAGTGAAGATCTAGGCAATCTCGCAAACGTAAAAAATGACATTAAGAGCCATGATGTTATAGTCATTGAACATCTGGAGAATTTGCCAACAGAGTCAGCAAAATCACTTCATTACATCTGTGATGAGCATGATGATAGCTTTGGAAAGGCTGCCTACTTTCTTACCTTGACAGTTAAGAATGTTAAGAAGTCACCAACTCTGTCTGCTGAATCGACTCTTCGTTCCTTGTGGACTGAAGTTGGACACGATGGTATAGAAGCTTTGATTTCAAGGATTACGAGCCTTGCTGTTTTTGTGAACCCTGAGGCATCAATCAAGTGCTAAAAAACTTGACCGATAGAGATTTACAAAACTGTCATACCCATTCTCTCTTAGTTTTGTTATGTCAAGGTAGGGGCTGCAACTCTCATACAGATTGCTTGCCTGCCAAAACCCTGTAATTTATGAAAAACCTACAGTATTTTAATTTACAAATGCATCTTTGTACTTGTGAGTATAACATTTAAAAGAGGCAAGTGCTTGTCAGTAATCTACGGTGTTTTGTTTTCATCTCGCATGAAAGGTTCCCCTTTCCCCCCACCCACTGGAATTGCAACAAGTCAGGTCTTAATGACATTTGCTACACTGTTGCAACAAACTGAGGGAACGTATGAGCAGTCCGCATGGCGTTCCCTTTCAAGTCTACTCTGGATCACATGAATCGCGTGCCTCCTGGAGACCCACCAACCCGGCCCTTCTGATTTGGGGCTAAAGATTGGGGTGGTGAAATCAGAATCTGGAATTGAGTAGAACCTTTAAGTAGCAAATCGGTTACTGTATTTGGTAATGATGTGATTGTCCTTGACACAGGTAGTGTCAGGTAAATATAGGGCAACACAAATTTCACATAGGGAATTTCAAGCATTTTTTAAAAAATATTGACTACAACAACAATGAACTGGACTGATTTTGATGACAAGTTTCCTTGCTACAGAAAATACAAATTGGATCTCAAATATGTACATTTTTACCACAGAAGAATACTGTAGTCGCTGTTTGTAATTTTAGACTAGTCTCAAGCTGTTAACCATATCCTCCACTTTTACAACATAAGCAATAAGAACACGTCACATCTGAAATCCTGCCAATGCAAAACTCAAAATATGCAGATAACAGCGTCTCAAAAGGTAAAAAAATACCCTTCTTAAATAAAAGCAAGGATATACGGTACAAGGCAACATCAATAACAACTGTTTGAGGTGAGGCTGTGACTAGGATTGTTATTTATATGTATAATCTATGTGCTAGTTGTAAAATATTTTGTCAAACTGCCAACATATTAATATTTTTGGTTTACAAATACAATTCTAAGCACTTTTTAAAAACTTCAAAACAAGTGAAAGTTCTAGCAAAGTTTATGGTTACGGTATGAGGAGATATGGTTAGGTTGTTAGCCATACTCATTCCAATAATCACTGGTACTTCTCTGGTGTGACAGCAGTTATAATGGGGAGCAACTCAAATTAACAACACATTTCACAACAAAGCCAGTTGTTTACAAATTATTGATGCTATTCAGTGATCCTTTTGATGGAGCACAGGCCAAACATTACCTAAAAGTATAAAACCACTGGGACAATAGATGAGTCATGTTCATAAGTCAAAGTCCTTGTATTGTATACCAGTTTGAATAGAGCAGGTACCTGATGTAAGATGCAAGAGTTTTAAAATTATTGTTCAGATATACCAAATATTGCTATGTTTACTAAGATCAAATTCACATTTATATTTACACATATGTACCCTCTCTACGAATCACAAGACAATCTTTCAAATACATATCATACATGATGCTAACTCGGCTAACTTCTTCAAAGTAAAGAACCCAAGGAAAAAAATTTTATATCAAAGCTATTACTTAGCTGCTTAATAGCCATATCACAGATTTCATAACAAAGATCTATAGCAAAAGGTGGTTTAGTGGCACTTGGCTACATAATGCACCCGTTAAAAAAAGACAAAAACGGAAAGTGAGGCAGGAAAAGAAAGCTGACAATGTACATAAGAATGTGTACAGGAAAATTCCTGAATTTGCTGAACACAAACTGGGTCGCACAACTCAAAACAAAAAGCATGGGAAAATACATTTTTATCACAAACCATATCCAAAAAAGATTTGATCTTTCCAAAAATTTGGAATGAAAAGCATTCTTTGAATAACAGAGTGGTACAGCCAGAAAGAAAATTTATGAATCCATCTCATTAGGCTTTATGTCAAGTTACATCTGGGAAAAGCTTGATATCTACGGATAGGGTACACGCACAAGATGAAGAAAACAATACAGAATAACAAGGTAGATTGAAATGGTTAAGACATTCCTTTGGCACAGAGTCACTGCCAACCAACCTGTTAAAATTGTCAAAATTGCTAAGTCAAAATGTCATTAACTGTCCGTCATAGTCCCATCAACAAACTTATAGTGAGTCAAGGGATGAATCCCTTAATGAAATTAAAAACACGGCATCTCAAAAACAAAAGAGAAAAAAAAAGGACGAGATGGTTTAGAAGGGCACAGAGAAGAAACCATGCAGTCATAGTTGTGGTGCATTTAACTACCACAAGGAACTGAAATGAATGACTGCACTAAATTGCAGACAGCATTATGCTCAACAACACATTCTACGGAAATATCATTCAAAATAGTCCCAAGAGAGCATTCTACTGAACAGACAATAACAGTTCAACAGACTTTTAGGAAACAATTTATCACATTACCACCAGTGCTAGGAATTTCAATTATAGAAATTAGACACCTTGTACATTTACAAGAAATTTCAGTAGACATAATATTGAAAACTTTGTTGCTTTGTCACTTGCATTCTAGAACAGTTCACAAACTTTAAACCCTTGAACAACTTTCCCTTTAAAAAGAGAAAGTAAAGAAAACAAAAAATATAGGAATAGCTCTAAAACATAACCTACTTAGATCACCGTCAGCACATGATGACATTGTGAAGAAATTATTGGAGACCGATTAAACTCGTAGAAAATTGAAAATAAAACTTTGTGACCAATTTGCCAGAATCTCCACAGATAAGTGTGCAAGACAGCAAACGGTTTTACTTAAGACAAGCTTTCTGTACAATAGTATTATTTTTGCAATTATTAAGAAAGGAAAGCCTAAGTGATACATAATTCAAAACTGAAATCCACCCATGGGAACACTCTGATCTGTAAACTGATACTGGCCTCCCTCTGCGTCAACAGATGGAGCAACCCGGGCATCCTCTTCTTCTGATCCGAAAAATTCTTCAATGATGTGGAAAGCTTTCTGATAGATTTCGGTATTTTCATGGGACTGCAAGAATTCTATTTTGTCCAAACCTGCAAAACAATAGACGAAGTTCATGAGAGTACAATTCAGTTGTATGGCCAAGAAATTGGTGATGTAGAAGTGAAGTCATCTCAACTCACCAGAGCATTCCTCAACCAAGACAGCCATGTGGTTAACACCGTCAGCACCTTGGGCCCTGGCATCCTGCTCGCCTATCCTCAGCAGATTCTCCAAGCCATTCAATGCAACTTGAACCACCTTGGCATCCATAACTGTGAGAAGTTCACACAGTGGAGATATGCAACCCTGTAAGACATACCAGAACAAAGTTTCATTAGGGCCCATTCTGCAGTAGTAACTATTAATTTCCTCTTTGAACCTCTGGTTAAATACCTGATTGACAAGGTATCTGACTTGATCCGGACTGCCACCCGACGTAGAATTTGTCACTACCCAAGCGGCCTCTTTACGAGTCTTGAAATCAGCCTTTCCAAGAATGTCAATGATGGCTGGGAAGATATTTGCATCAATAACAGCCTGTTGGAGGGATGGTAAATATAAATCCGTACATGATAAACAGTGTCATACACTGTAAACCTGAACAATTATGAGACGTTTAATGGACAGTACCTGAATTTGATGCCTATTTCCAGCGGTTATGTTGGATATCGTCCAACAAGCCTCCTTCCTTACGGCTTCTTTGTTTGAGCCAAGCAGGTTAAGAAGACAGGGCAATGCAGAGCAGTTTAAAATAACTTGGGTTTGAACATCATCTCCTGTCACAATGTTGCCAACAGCTCGCAAAGCGGCTGACACAACATTGTCCTGGTTGTGCCTAAATTATATTATTTGGTCATTAATTTTGAAAAATAAAATAATTAAGGAAAGATGGACCATAACAATTTTGAAGTGATGTAGTTAAATAATAAAAATATACTAACATGAGGAGTTCCACAAGTCTTCGGCATACACCAGACTCAATTACTGCCTGAATTTTGTCATTTGGACCATCAGACAAGTAAGACAATGCCCAACAAGCATCAGCTAGGACATCAGGATCCTCCTTGAAGAGAAGATGTGAAAGTACAGGAAGACAAGGGGCTACTTTCTTAAAATCTGGTGGAGGGTTTTTCCCACGGCACAAGTTTGATAATGCCCACACGGCATTTCGCAGCATTGTGGTTTTAGCCGACTTTGTTAGAAGCCTAGAAATAGTACAGAAAGAGAGTCAAATTAGACACTTAAAACGAACAATACTATATTTAATTTCGGTTATGAAAAACGAATGGTTCTCACTGAAGAAGAGGCACGAGAATACCACAATTCAGAACATAGTCTCTGCATTCGGGTGAATCACCAGCAATGTTCCCTAGGGCCCAAACAGCCTGCTCCTGTACATCCTCACTGGCTGAACTGAGCAGATGCACGAAAATTGGGACAGCTCCGGCATCAATAACCATTCTTGTCTGAACTGATGTGCCTGAAGCGATGTTAGTCAAGGCCCATGCTGCTTCAAACTGCAGAACCAGAAATTAGCATACATGTTTCGGTAATTATAATCAAGTACAGAAACTACTAATGAATATGACTACACACCTGTAGGGTAGGATTACCAACACTTTGTAGAAACGTGACAAAGCGTGGGACAATCCCAGTTTGAATTACTTCATCAATGGGAGGATTAGGTTCACGAGATAAAAGTTTGCGAAACCGCTGGGTAGCTGAAAGCTGTGATTCTACATTTTCACTATACAGCGCTTCAACCATATCTTTAGATATTTTGTTGAGGGATGAAAAGTCCTCCTGTAAAAAATAGATGTAGAAATAAGAGAAAGAAAAATCATTTTAACCCTACAAGGTATTAAATAATTCCCTCCCACATACTGGTTTTGGTCTGTCATCATCTGACAGTTCTGGGAGGTTGACATTTCTCCGCTTTGAGAGCTGCTCCTCCCTTTTCTGCTTGCGGAGCTGTACACCTTCTTCTTCACGCCGCCTACGCAGCTCACGGGAATCCAGTCCAGAATTCTTATAACGATGCTTGTGTGAAGGCCCCGACATCTAGGACAAAAAATTCATGTTGGTACCTCTCAAGAATAAATGCATGGAATCAAGGGATACTTCAACAACAAATGTTCAGACAGTGGTTCAGGCGAGACGAAGCTTGTATTAGCAGCAATTAAAATGGAAATGGTAGCACCATATCTCTGATGAAATTGAGTGCAAACTGGCCTTGCCACGGTGGCAATCTACGTCCAACTAAAACCAGAAAAAAACCAAAATGGCTAAAATGACGAATCGGTCGAAAAAGTCACTAGGAAAAGTGGAAAATTTCAGAATGGTTTCAACTGTCCTTCCAGTTCTGATGACAATTTCAAAGTGAGGTTATCTCATTAGGAGGGACCAAGAACAGACTTTAGGCCGGAATCGACGATAAAAATTGATTCACAGTGATCGGAACTGTAACGTTGACTTTAATATTTCCCAAAAATATGGAAAAGCCCCAGAAATTACTTCGCAATTGCTGTGAAAAAAAATAACATACCCTATCACCAACAGGCTCAAAACTTATGCAACGAAACGCGAGACAGCTGCCTTGCTAGACTAACCAGCGGACTTCCTCGAGCATTGCCAAAGACTAGGCATGAATATGGGCATTACCTTTATGAGTTCAGTACACAGAAAAGGGGTAACCTTTCATAAAACGCTGAATTTGCAAATTTCTTCTCGAACTGTTAGAAGAACAGATCATCGACTGACGGGTCGAGTTGTCGGGAATCATGGGGGATTGCGCCTTCCCTAAATTACAATATTAGCAATTGCATCGCATTGTCGTAAATGAAACAAAATTTAAAATCTTTATGAAATTTAAAAAAATTCTGCAGTTGATACAGGTCCGTTTGGGACCACCGTCTTTTTGAAAAGAGGTAAAATAAGTTGTTCGGTTGGTCGGGTTGCAGTTGCGTGACTGTATGGACATTGGACTTTTCACTACCGTGCGGAAGAAAGATAAATTCTTAAGTTTCAAGTCTGAGAAATTTATTTCGACCTATTAACTTTAAATTAAACCCAACCTACTATACTCCTTTACTAAACCACCATTTTTAAAGAAAAATTGAGTGGCTGTAAATAACTGAGTAGGTGTTTAGATACAGCACAAGGCTGCAAGCAGTAGGCGTTCAGAACCGGTGCGACTGTGCTTACGGCTATTTATCTGTATTTTTTTCGGCTTTTAAATGGAGCACAATCAGCGAGTCGAATGTGCCGACTTCCAGCTGTTTCAGGTTTGTTTCTGTCGTCGCGGACAGGATGATAAAAGGAGACTTTGTGCACAATAGGTCAAAAATCACGATTGGTTTGGTTATGGGTGTCTGTGGACTTTGTTTATCCATGTCCATTGCTGTTCAATATTTGACACGGGAGGGGTGGTTTCCAGGGCGCCTCAGAACCTTAGGTGTTCCTTGCGATCCGTGCTATTGTTGGTAAACGGTGTGTAATCCCAGTTCTCTCTGTTCAGGCCAACCTCAACTCAATGCGAGAAAATGATGACAAAATCATCAATATATTTAACGCAAAGCTGCCTACAAACTTCAGCAGAAATGAAGTGGACCCAACAGCAACTTGTAAAGAATTGTTCTCAGAGGTACGCCAATTATCTTTTGCAATGTAGATCAGTACAAGTATCTCCATCTTACGCATCACTCCGTTCTCTCAGCTCTCATCCACTTATGTGAACCGTGAAAAAGCCATTAAAGGGTGCATCACGCATTCTGCAAACAGGATTAAACATCTAGCCCTCGATAAAGAGAGAAACCCAGACAGCAATGGCATCCTGAAGGAGCTCAGAAGGGAGCAAAAAAAGGTAAATGACAACTACTTTTTCCTCCATGATGCCCACGAGCAGGGAGTCGAGATGATTTTAATAAATTTGCCCTTCCAGCTCAGAATGCTGCAGTCAGAATTAAGTGTTGAAGAAGTTGTGAAGGAGCGATCCATGAAGGTATTCCAGGATCGCTGCAGGCCATATTATTGCCCTTGAATTCTCCCTGCCTTGCCAACCAATGACTGACTGGTTATTTTTTTTATATTAGTTTACAATTTTAGATGAACTTTATGGATAACTGATTGTTGAATTGAAATATACGTTGTTGCATTTGCAATGGTAGTTTTCCTTCCCAACCTGGCCAGCCCTGTCTGGACCCCTGAGGGACTTAATAAATTCAGGTGGCAGAAGGAAGCTTCAGAGAGAGGGAGCAGGTATTGAAGTAACAGAAAAATTGCTTCCCAGGTGGGGGAAACTTAAATTTATTGACAAAATGTTTATTGCCTACAATCTGCGACCACGGCGACCTCCCTTCCTCCTGGTGGAATCTGAAGGAATAGGCGTAACATCCTCAATACGACCAATCTTCATGGAAGAACGGGCCAGCGCACGCAGGGCAGACTGGGCGCCAGGGCCGGGAGTCTTGGTCTTGTTGCCACCAGTGGCACGCAGTTTGATGTGGAGGGCAGTGATGCCCAGAGCCTTGCACTTCTCAGCAACGTCCTGAAAAATTCGGAATGACAGTCTTTACCTACCACACCAACCTAGGCCTCACACCAAGCAAAGCTGCTCAGCGGATGCAAGAACATCATAGCAACCTGAAGACAGGCCGTTACAAATCACATAAACGTACCTGAGCAGCCAACATAGCAGCGTAGGGTGAGGCCTCGTCACGGTCAGCCTTCACCTTCATACCACCAGTGACACGGGCAATGGTTTCCCTACAAGCACAGGACCAGATTAAATTCCATCAACAACGACAGCCCGAACCTTCAGCTCAGAAGCTCGAGTTCAGTAGACTCAGATCTGATCAATGGCTCAAGATCACCCCACACACTAATGTAAACAAATGACAATGGTGCAGACGCGCGATTGAAGAACAGACGGACACATCTGCCTCCACTTAAGAACCTCACGGGACATTAAAGCAAAAATTGGTCCAGGGCAAGGAAACGAACAAACACATAAAACCGGTCACCAGACGAAAAGTAGGTTAGGACGCACAGAATCGCAAGATGTAAATCAGCGGGGGCGACCGTCCAGCACGCCGCGAGAGACATAGTGGAGAATTAATGTGTCACTCACCTTCCGGACAAATCGGTGACATGCACGAATGTGTCGTTGAAGCTGGCGTAGATGTGTGCCACTCCAAAAACCATCTCACCCTCCCTAACCTGAGGGCCCAGGTGAACCTGCACCTGCTCTTGCTGAACCTTCCCCTTTCGTGGAGCCATTGTTGAACCTGCACAGTTAGACAAATATAAGAAACCGATGGGGGACTGCGGTTCGGGCGGCCACAGCGGCGACGAAAAGTTGTCTCAATCCGTGACGTGCCACCGAGAACGGTACATGCCCGGCCGCCGTGACATAGGTTATCTTATCTGGTCGCATCCATTAATTTTCGGGTCAACTTTATGGAGTACTCAGACCGAGGCAACGTTCGAGATAAATAGTAACGTACCAGAAGGGACCGATAGAAATAGGGTGACGTTCTTTAGCGTTATAATCAAGAGAAACAAACCTTTGCGTGCCACTCACTGGGCTACCGGAAACCCTGAAGAAATGAAACTCCGCAGAACACTAGCAACATCCGGCGAAACGAGAGAGGCAGTCGATACCTCGATCGGCCTCGATGCAAAGTCGATACTGATACTAGTGTTAGTGTTTCACACTTTTTTGCTGTAATTAACTGTCGAGCCTTTGCCAATGCAGGTATGATTCGTACGCTTGATTAATTAGTGTCTGTAACGAAATGTAAATTGAACATGCAAAAAGGAAATCAGAAGAGTTTCTGGCTTACAGCACAGCGACATCTAGCGGTCACCTCGGGAGCTCGCAACATAAATAAGTTCTGGAATGAAACGAAGCAGACCTTTTCAAATGTAAAATCAACGAGAAACTTTAACCAGGCCAGACATATTGTAGCTGGCGAGGTTTCCATGAGGTTTCTGTTGTGAAAATTACATGAAAACGTCGTTTGACGGCGTTTCGAGTTATTTGAAAGTCCCGCCGCACCAGCACCACCAACACTGCATAGGGGCGGTAGGGCTGTAACCCAAGTCGCCCTTGAATACGAGTGGTTGCATTTACCTCACGAGACTAAACAAAAAACGAGAAAATATTTTGGTGGTGAAAAAACGGCAGCCCGGTGCCGGAAAAGCATTTCCTTCGCCTATACTCTCGGTTGGCAACAGCGTTTGTTGACATCTTTCGGAGGGCCCTGTGGTGGCACTGCGGTTGCCTATACATGGAAGCCGAGAACGCGTTTGAACAGCCCCGTTCAAACACGTATAGTCCCCTCGGGGCTCTCATCTAGAGGCACAAGCCCCTTATCAGCCCGGCCGCTTCTCCTCTTGGCGTGTCAGACTCGGTTTCGCTGACTCGCCCGCGCCGGTCCCTGGGCCCCCCGCGTTCTCGACTCGGATTGGCTCGTCTCCGGGGGCAGGCGCCGTCGCTCTTTTGTCCGCCCTTCCAGCGGCGACCAATCGGAGAGCGACACACGCCCGATGACGGCTCTCTCGGTTTTCAAGACGGAGAAGGTCCACGGTCTTGTCGGCCAGTGGTTGTCGCGGTCCGTCGTCTTGGAGTGCAGGTCGCCGGCGTCGAGTCCCTCCCGTCCCCGCCTCGCTGTCAGTACCCCGTCGGCTTGTTGCGTTGGCACCGCTCCCCCGTCGAGTGTCTCGCTCCCTCTAACGCCCGCGATCTTCCCTCTTTCAGAGCTGCAATGAGAGTGACGATGAGCCCCTGGAGGGCCGCGCTGGCGCTCAGCGCCCTGCTCGCCGTCGCACTGGCCGACCCGGTCCTGGACTTGGGAGACAGTGACTTCTCGAGCGTCCTCGCCCAGCACGAGACGGTCCTGGTCATGTTCTACGCCCCGTGGTGAGTAGGCGCCGGCCCCCCGCGTCCCGGCCCGGCCCGGCCCGGCTGTTCCTAACCGGGTGACATGTCCCTCGAACAGGTGCGGCCACTGCAAGAGACTGAAGCCGGAGTACGAGAAGGCCGGCACCCTCTTGGTCGGCAGCGACCCCCCGATCGCCCTGGCCAAGGTGGACTGTACTGAGGCGGGCAAGGATACCTGTGGCAAGTTCGGTGTCACCGGGTACCCCACGCTCAAGATCTTCCGCAACGGAGAGGTCTCTCAGGATTACAATGGTCCTCGTGAGGCGTGTAAGTACTGGTTCATGCAGGCTGGGGAGCTGCTGGGGCTGCTTTTCTAAGCTGTTGGGTTGTTCCGATGAATTGCTTGTTTTTAACTCGGGTTCTGTGATTTATAGCTGGAATTGTCAAGTACATGAAGGCGCAAGTTGGCCCCAGCTCTGTGGACATTACTTCAGTTGAAGCGTTCAACAACTTCATTGCGAAGTCTGACGTTGGTGTGGTTGGCTTCTTCTCAAGCGATTCAGAGCTTAAGTCGACCTTCCTGAAGGTTGCTGATAAACTGCGGGAAAAGGTCCGCTTTGGTCACACTTCAGAAAAGGAAGTCTTTGATAAGCAGTCTGCCAAGTAAGTGACACTTGCGTGTCTTTGTGTTAAAGGTTTAAATTGCAGTTTAATGAGATCTTCTCGTTTCCAGGGCTGATTCCATTGTCTTATTCCGACCACCTCAAATGCAGAATAAGTTTGAGCCCAACTTTGTTGCTTATGACGGAGATGCCAACAAGGACAGTTTGGAGAAGTTCCTGAACAAGAACTAGTGAGTATTGACCATTGTATCCTGAAATATCGTTGAATTTGTTTCATCATTAGAAATTTGTGTTGCAGTCATGGTTTGGTTGGTCATCGCCAGAGGGATAACATGAACGACTTCAAGAGTCCTCTTGTTGTTGCTTACTTTGCTGTGGATTATGTTAAGAATGTCAAAGGTGAGAGACAATTCAGGACTGAAAGCCGATTTGAACTTTTCAAGCTCATTTTTTTAAATATGTATTTTTTATCTTTATCTTAGGAACCAACTACTGGAGGAACAGGATTTTGAAGGTGGCCAAGAGCTACTCCGACAGTTTCTCATTCGCCATCAGCTCCAAGGATGATTTCCAGCATGAACTGAATGAATTTGGTATTGACTACGTCCCTGGTGACAAGCCTAAGGTTTCCGCCCGCAATGCCAAGGAGCAGAAGTTTATTATGAAGGAAGAATTCTCGTGAGTACAGTTAGATGTTTCTCAAGGATGCCTTTCTTGAACTGGCAGCTGAATGCTTTATTTGCCACCAGGCTGGAGTCCTTTGAACAGTTCCTGAAGGACCTCAAGGCAGGCAACTTAGAGCCTTTCCTTAAGTCTGAGCCAATCCCTGATGACAACAGTGGGCCAGTGAAGGTCGCAGTCGCTAAGAACTTCAACGAAATTGTTGTTGACAACGATAAGGATGTTTTCATTGAGTTCTATGCTCCCTGGTGTGGTCATTGTAAAAAGCTGGCACCTGTGTGGGACGAGCTTGGAGAGAAGGTACTTTCAAGAATTGTTTCTTATCTGGTATTTTTTGCTTCGTGTTTCAGTCCTAATGTCATTTTTCTATTTTTTTTGTTTTCAACAGTTGAAAGATGAAAATGTTGAGATTGTCAAGATGGATGCCTCAAACAACGATGTGCCAAGTACATTCGAAGTCCGTGGGTTCCCCACCCTCTACTGGGTGCCTAAGGGAAGCAAGTCCAGCCCAGTCAGATATGAGGTGAGCCCATTGATCTCCTGGTTGACATTCAAGTATTAGTTTTTCCTTGAGCATATTAAAACTGCTTTTCATGGTTACAGGGAGGCCGTGACGTCGATGACTTTGTCTCTTATGTTGCCAAGCATGCTACAGATGAATTGAAGAGCTATGATAGGAAAGGAAAGGCCAAGAAAGAAGAATTGTAATCTTCGAGTGTTGTGAAATAGCATCAGTTGTCCCGAGCAAAGTAATGAACATCAGTATTTTAAGTGTAACTTGGGGGACACTCTAACATCCGTAATCGTTAATGTTGACGATCTGATTTTGTTGGTATGGTGTGTTTTATGGTTGTCATGAAGACCTCGTGGATAGCAGTTTTCTGCTAGTGATATTTCTGCTAAGGATACTTTTATATCATTTTCTTCATATTCCATTTTTTTTAATTTTTTTTTTAAAGACAGAATCAATTGTTCCAACTAATGTTGACTGATAGAATTAAAATGAGTTTTTAAATTAATAATTCTCTTGTTCTTTGAGCCTTCCTTTTCCTTTCTGGGTTCATTAAGTGTTGTACACTAATACAGTTTCGCAGTACATGCAGAAAGGCACCTGGTTTATTAGGTCATGTCACCACTACTTTCATGATCTGCCAAGCACTGGGCTCGGACTCGATGTAATGCTCAATGCTTGCATCTTCGCAGAGGCCTTTTCAAAACTGTAGGACTTGGGAAGCAGGCAAGAGGGGATTAACTCACAACAAAGTAATGTTAAGATCTATTTAGTCTCCTTACTGTTAACACTTTGCACAGCAACATAATGCTAGCCTTTCACTAAAATTAATGTTATCACTACACGGGGATCAAATCAAGTATTACATTTAATTACTGCTCAAATATGCAGCTCCTCATTACTCCAAACAATAATTGCAAAACACACGCACATTAACTTTATCACAGCACATCATTTGAGAGTAACTTGAAAAGTAAATAAAACAATTGGAGCCATAAATTTTACAGAAGGGATACTGCCAATAAAATATAAATCTTCTAAAATTACTTAAAACCTGTTAAAATGAGAATGCACCTCGCGAGATCACGGCTCTGTTCAATACATTTTACAGGGCACAAATGGATAATATGTGAAGAATGTATGAAAAACTGCCTAGTGAGATTAGCCAAGTACACGAGAAATAATAAAAAAAATTCAGTACGAGTATTCAGGAAAACTAAGAGTTACAGCTACTCGACAAGGAGAAACGTAACGAGATTAAAATAAATAAGATGAGAGAAACCAGGTATCCACAACAGTTTATCCGGCCTTATCTGGCCGAACTTTTCACTTCTTCCAGTCTTCTGCGAAGTGCCTCGCGGTTGGACAGTTCGCGGCGAGACGCTCCCGTCATCTACGACAAGATTGTACCAAAAATAAAAACTAAACTCAAAATGATTGATCGGAGAGAAAGAGAGAGAGAAAACTCACCTCGTTGGTGCTCCCAGAGACCGAATTAAAGTTGAGATTCTGGTCCAGCCCGAGCTGGGCCTCCAGGTCCAGCGCCGCCTCGTTCCTGACCGGCGGGGGCGTCCGCGCCGCCGCGTTGGTCACCTCGTCGAAGCCGGCGCACTGCTGCAGGGCGCGAAGCCTCTCCCGGTAGTAGTTGGCGTCCATCACGTCGTCGCCGCCGCCCGACACGCTGCTCGCGTTGTCCACGGCCGGGTCGCCGACGGGGACGTGCGCGGCGGCGCCGCCGGCGGACACGACGGTCCTGGGGGTGGGCGTCGAACCACCGGAGCCCGCCTGGCGACGCCGGTCGAACTCGATGGCCTGCAGGCCGCGCTGGATGTAGTCTTGGAAAAACTGGGTGGCCTTGCGCAGGAACGGCTCAATGCTGACTTCCGGGTTCTGCTCCTTGAACTCGTACAACAGGCGCAAGCCCTGAAACGTAAACAGATCCCCCGTTACAAAACTGAACAAAAAATTTAAAAAAATTATTTGCATATTCAGTTATACCTCCTGGGTGTGATCTTTAGATCCAATCTTCTTGAAAATTTCGGTTAAGAGCTCCTGGGTGTTTTTTGACAAACGTTGCTGGGGAGATGATTTATCATCCTTGGACTTTTGATCGTCTTGCTTAACAGTCTGCGACAAAGTAGACACATAATAAATGTGGCAACTTCTGCAGTGACAAGCTTACCTTAAAAAAAAGGAAACAACTTCTCCAAACACACCTTGATAAACTTGTTGACATAAATTGGCACCTCTGATTCTGCTGGTTCTTTGATGCTGCTCATGTGAAGCAAAACCTTACTGCCACGCTGCTTAACCATAGCATGCAGCAGAGTCTTGGCAGTTCTCAAAGGGACATCTGATTGACTGTGTTTCCACATGCGGGTGGGGTACGACTATAAACAGTAAAAAGATCAAATTGAGAGGAACAAAAACAGTGATGAAATGTTAGGACGCAATCTTATGCACCAGTAAATAATACACTGCAACAGCTTGCATACAAAAATATTGTGCAAACACCAATCGTCTAACACTAACCTTGAGGAAACCATGGATTTCAAGCATGATTGGATCATAGTCAATATCAGGTTCCCAAGAGGGGAAGGAACGCACAACCTTCCAAATACATTTCATTATTAGCTCCTGCATTTTAGCGGGCCACTGATCACCCTTCTCCACCGATTCGTGCAACAATTTCAATAAGGCACTGGAAAAAAAATCAAAGATGCATTCAATTTAGCTACCAAACTTCTGCATCTTTGAATGACCATTTATGAAACAAACACTCACCATGTGACACGCGTGTGGTCTGCTTTATCTATAATAACCATAACAAGAATGTTGACTATCTGCACAAAATTGTCTATATCTGATAGCCCTTCCAGTCGTTTCTCTGCCAGCATCCTGACCATTACAAGAATAGACTCTCTCAAATCCGCCGTTGATACGTGCCTCGTAAGAATGGGCTGATTGTAGAAGGAGTGCAAAGTTCCAAACAAAGCTCGCAGCACCATTGTCTGCTCTTCTTTTGAGTAGACTGTATTGCACAGTACCACTGTGCGTAATTGAGCATTACAACAGGACATGAGCTGGTCTACACGTGGTATTAATACATGCACCTTGTCCGATCTGGTTACATACTCCACTTGTAGCAATGTATCCTTGCATTTATCCATATCAGAGCCAGCAATAAGACTCAATGTTCGATCCAACAAATCTTCAACCGGATCTCTAGGTTGTTGCTGCTTCTGCAGCCTTGCCAAGTTAAAGTCCTTCAAAACATCAGGGATTGGGCTAAGCTTTGGCAAATTATGAATATTCAATGCATTCATCACACGGCTTGTGTTTTCTCTGTTAGAATTCCCTCTGGCCATGAGTGGGGAAGCATCTCTCACATTTTCAGATCCTTCGTATATTCCAGACAAGTCAATTTTTATTATCTTAGGATCATTGCTAGTCGGCTTCTCAGTTTCAATCTTTTCTATGAAATCCATATCTAGTCCAAATGGACCTGATACCAATTTCGGTTTATGTACCACAACCGGCTCTTGATTTTCAATGGCTTCTTCCTCTTCCTCCTCCTGGTCTGGCTGCTCATCAGGAATATCTTGAACACGTTGAGGAGACAGCTGTGCAGGTGGTGGTGCAGCAGAAGCCATTGATGGTCGAACAGGATTCACCGAGGCACGTGTGGCAGACCTATTTTTGCCTGCACGTTTAATGCGCTCTTCTAGCAGCGACATATCCTTGTCGGAAATATTTCCAACCATCTTATACACTCTTTCACCTTCAAGGAAATATGCCTGAACAACACAGTTCAAGGCTGCATTACGCACAGCATTGTCACGGTCTGAGATTTGCTTTGCAACTTCCTTCATGGCAGCAGCAGCAGAAGGAGTGCACACTGATATGCCATAATTTTCAATGAGAGACCCAAGTTCCTCTAAACATTCAGTACGCTGTCTGGCATTCTTGGATTTCAGCCCATCCATGATGTAAGTAAATAACCGAGTTACTGAATATACCTGTCCAATTTGCTTGAACAATGCTCGTACACTGTGGCGAACAGCATCCTTCGGGTCACCAACCTGACAAACAATAAGAGGAAAATGAGTGTTGTTCACAACTTAAAGAGTTCAAATGTAGTTGAAATTCTTACCTTCAGAATAAGATATGGAATGAAAGATGATGCCTCAGTTTCCAGCATGCTGTAATTATCCTCAATTAACATATTGAATACAGTCTGCAGGTACTCCAGCCCTCTCAACAACACTGAGGGATTGGTATCAAAGAACCGTAGAGTCATCCATTTAAGAATCAGGTCCAAATTGCAGGTTAACGCCTTGCCATTGTCAGGAAGATCCTAAACACCACAAGGGAATTTTGAGAGGATAGTGAGGTTCAAGTGTGAATAAGGCACTAACAGACAATCAAAATTACACATTAAAAAGACAAACCTCGATAAGCATATCTATTGCTTTCAAGTGGTACTTGAAGTCTGAATGGAACATGTTTGCTATGAGATTGCGGTTGAAACAAGCAGTTGTCATTTGATCACGCAGAAGCTCCACAAACTCATCACGAGGAGTCATGAAATTCCACTTCAGAACCTTCAGGAAAAGGACAGATGGCATCACAAACAATAATATGAAATCACAAAGAGGTTTTGGATGACATGACCTACCTTCAACTTTTGCTCATCAATACTCCGCTGATTTTTCAAATTGTTGACTTGAACAAGTGGTGATGTATCGACATCCTCATCTTTTTTTCGGCTGGTAGGCTTCACCGCAGATCCAGACTTAACAAGGCAGGAAATGAAAACATGAAGACAGGGATTATCTAGACTAGAGGATAGGTGTTTCTACATTTCATATTAAACTTTTTCACTTACCTTGGACTTTGTAATTGTCTTGGTGCCGCTGCTGATGCCGGCAATTTTGGAATTTGGTGACTTGACAGTCTTTGAACCAGCCTTGTTGGCAAGCTGGTCATCACTTTGAGATGGTTGGATCCCTCTGCTCTTGGCTGGAGCTGGTTTGGCCGGTAAATTTCCTCGCACTTTATCCAAATGTTGCACAACAACATTGCGAGATCCAGGCTTCAATAGAGATATAAATTATGATGCAATGCAAAAAAGTACTCCAATACATATATTGATTGAATTTGAGCATACCTTCAAGGCTGATGTTGCTTTAAGCATTCCCTCATAGCCTACATGGATCATAACACCCAAAGTTGCTTCTTGAGCATTTTTACGGACATCAGCATTACGATCTTCCAAGTTTGAATACAAATATGGAAGACAAGCAACCAGTTCATCCTTTGAAACAGTTTTCACTGCAATAACAAAAATAAAAACAAGTTTAAAATGAAGTTGTCCACTGCATCAGTAGCACTTAAAATTATCCAACATGAACAGAACAAAATACTCACTCTGAGGCAAGCGCTCAGACAACCAATTCCACAACTCTACACGCAGTGCAGGTGACCCACTCTTAAGTCCATCTGCTATCATCTCTCCCTCAAAGAATTCTTTGAAACCACCTTGTTCTCCAAAGGTATTGATGCAAGTCACCGCAGATGACCTAATCCATGACTGTATAACCAAACACAACTTAGCTGCGAGAAATTGACATGGCCAACAATTCAAGAAATCCCAATAACAAATTACTGACCTTACTATCACCCATGCACTGCAATAACCCTGGGAAGAAAGTGCGCGTGTGCTGTTTACACGCTGTGCCCATTGAAGTTGCCAAGGTTTGGCAAATGGTGATGGCTGATGCAGCAATTTTCGCATTGGAATCCACTAAACGTTGGGCAAGCACAGGCGGGAGCTCGCCTAAGTTCCCCATGATAAACCGTGCTTCTGCAAGAATGCTTGTGATCTTGTCAAGGGCTTCACTCCGTACCTGAAACAGCAAAAATAGAAAATGTGCATCAGCAACATTGAACGAGGAGATGCGCTCCATCTAAGTGTATAAAAAAAACTGGCGAATGATGGACAACAAATTTGACTTTATACAAAACAGCCAATAATACAAAAAAAAAAAAATTGAATTACCTTCCAGTTTTTGTCAGACAATTCTGAAATGAGTGCACTGGTAAGCTGAGAACTAATATCAACACGCGGAAGCAGGTCTTGAACATTGACTGGCTCCGGAGCTGCATCGTTATCTTCATCATCCCCAACAGTGTTATCAACAGCTTTTGTTAAACCTCTGATGGGAGATGGTGGCTTCTCACCAGCACGCTGTGAGGAGCAATAAAGAAATATGTTACACAATTTCAAATTCACCGGCAGAAAAATGCAACACTGAAATAGCAAAATTGCAGACCTTCTCAAACTCTGAATTGATTTGCTGAACAAGAGCTGGTTTCTCATTTTCAAAAAACAAACTCAGCTGTGGACCCATATACAAATAAAGGGTCCCTAACAACTGAATTGCCGATGTTCTGACAGCAGGGTTTGTAGCAGAGAAAGCCTTCTTCACATTCTCTATTAAAGGCTTGGGTTGAACACTAACAGTGAGAACAGGAAAAAGAAAATAATTGTTAAACCGAAAATGAGATATGAAGGCATCTTACCCATGACTACTTACACAAATCCAAATTCAAGAAGGGCTTGAGAAAGCCAATTTAAAGCTTCTTGTTGTACTTTAGGGCTTTTCTGATTATTAAAAGCATAATCCAACACTTCGGAGGCTACATGATCAAGTTTTGTTGCTTCTGCCAGTGCAGTTAAAACTTCTGACGACACTGTGCCATTTTTGGCATCACCAAGTTTTTCAGTAATGTCATTCAAAATAAAATTGGTTGAGGTGCTGTAAACAAATATTAAAATTGACAAGGAGCCCATGGTACTCAGAATTAATTTTAAAAAATTAAAAAATGTGTGTCATAGGCTTTCATTTAGTTTTACCTGGAAACTGTGAAGTTCTCGGCAATGTACTTCACAACTTCAAGCTTGGCCTTCAGAACTTGAAAATTTGTGTCTTTCAAACCAGGCTTCTTATGCAAGGTACGAATAAGAACTTGGGTTGGTGCATCACACTTATCCATCATTTTCACAGCCTAGAGGAAAAGATTGATGCTGATAAAAAAAGAGCAACAGGAGAGGAAAATTCTCAGACACTCTAAACAATTGATGTTGAGCATAACGTTACCCTATCGAATTCCTCAACAGCCCCAAGACGAGTTTTCCAGACGCTATCAAACAGCCCACTCAAGATCTCAGCCGAAAACAGTTCGCCCGCTTTCTCATCCACTTCCTCCTGGCTAAGCTCTTTCTCTTGGGCAACCTTGGGCTCCTTGGCACCTTTCGCTGCGGGAGGGGAAAAAAGAAGAAAAGTCTGAGCCACACGTAGGAGAGGAGCGCTGCCCTGAGCCGAGCACGTCGGGGTTAGGTGGCTGGCAGGTGGCGGACGCGCGGACGCGGACTCGAACTCCTGCTCACCTGCGGTCTTCTTGGCGGCGCCCGGGGCCGGGGCCGAGGCGGGGGCAGCCTTCCTGGCCGGGCCGCCGCTCGTGGCGGGCCTCTTGACCGGCTTCGGCGCCGTGCTGCCGGCCTGCGCCCGCGGGGGCGGGGGTGAGGCGTCCCGGCCGCCCTTGGCGGGGGCCGTGTTGGGCCTCTCCGAGGGAGCCGCCTTGGCCGGCTTGGCCACGATGACGGCCTTCTCGCAGCACTCCCGGATCTGGTAGGGAAAGCGCGAGCGATAAAAACCAGTCGGCAGCCAGAACGGGAACCGCCGGGCAAAGAGCATTTCAAACCAACATACCTTGGCCATTTTTAAGTTATCCACGTCACTGACAAAAGGCATTAGAGTCTTCTCGCCAACGACTTTTAGTGCTGTCCCCAAAGCCTCTGCTGCATTGTCACGGACCGAAGGATCTGGAGGGCAGACAAACATCATGCACACGCATTTTGTAAAAAAAGGAACAAACCTATGGCAGGCACAAGGTGAGACAACCCACCGGACTCATTTAGGGCCTTAATGAGAGCAGTAGAGTAGGCTTTGAGCAGCTTCTTGCTAAGCATGACAGCTGTGCATTTAGTAAAGCAGCGGGCCAAGAAGGCTGCTGTTTCTGATTTAACTGAGGGGTTCTTGTTTTCGAGTGCAGCCAAAACATCCTCCTGAATATTCTCAATGGTTGTCTGCAATGTAGCACCAAAATAAAAGTTCAATCAAAGAGAATAACTATCCTAAATACAAATGCAACACCAAAGAAGAACAGTGCCAGATATGTACTGACCATAGCTTTTCAAGCATGTACTTACACTCTGATAGACTGCATCAATGGCTTCTCGAATTGCTGCAACAACTGTTGCTTTCTTCTCTTTGAATTTTTCCAGCAAAGCTGGTATGCAAGCTGATGCATATGGAGAAAACCGCTTCTTCAGGCCATTCGCCAACCCAGCTAGATTTTTCAAAGCCACAGTGACGACCACAACGTTTGAGTCTTTCGATATGATCTGGAACAACATGTCAATTGTCACATCAACCTGAATCATTCAGAACAGCATTCAAAAATTTAATCAGTGCATTGAACCAACCTTTTTAAGAGCACGCACTAAATCTCCATAGTCACCGCTCTCAAGCTTGGGCGACTTTTGGAGCAAGTTATTGAACTCGTCCATAGCTTCTTTTCTCTCCTGCCATTTTTTAGCCTCGACTTTGTCATAAAATCCAGATGGTAACTTGCTTAATATGTCAACAGCTGTCATCAATTCATAAGGGTCAATCTCCACTGCAGCATCATTGTCTCCTTCGTCCTCACCACCATCCCCAGTCTCGGCAGCTTCAGCAGCCGCCTTGGCCTGCCGGGCTTGCTGAGAGCGTAGATACCGAGTTGGTACAGCCTTATCATTTTTGGTTTTCTCAAACTCAGTTTCAAGCTCCGTCAACTGCAAAAATGTAGATACAAGTTAGCAAATGAAACTGCTACAGCGGTATGAAAGAAAATGGAAGATCTCTCACCTGGACAGGCTTCAGGGATGAAAGTTGTGGTTTCAATGCGGCTCCAATCCACCTGTGCATCTCTACAACCATAGCTTTACCATTGTCTCTCACAGCTTTGTCTCTGTTCTCAAGCAACGTAGGCATTACTTTTACCAGAGGTTTTATTGTGACCACTTTGGGGCCAAACTCCCTGCAAAAGAAGAACATCTCACATCAGAAACAGAAAACAGCAAGCAGTGATAGATGAAAGCTTCAAATTGTTTACCTTAGAGCTTGTGTAACTGCTGACACACACTCAGCAACAATCTTGGGGTTTTTGTGTTCCATGCCCTTTACCAACTCCTCTTGCACAGCTTCCTGCTTTTCAATTTCAACATACATCAGAATAATTTGAAGAGACATCTCTCTAGTCTTGGTCTTGGGAGCCGCAATACTTTTGGCGACAATGCTAGCAACAACATCGCCAGCAGTCCTACAAAGAAGATTCAGCACATATTTAGGAAAAACTCTCCAACAACAACTGCTAAATACAGGTTTTAGAAGGGACAGTTGTAAACATACTTTCCTGCTGAGCCACAATTCTCCACAAAGGCCAAAGTCGCCTCCAAGCCCTTTTCCTGCGCCACAGCATTGCTATCAATTACAAATTTCTTAACAAGTCCTAAAAATTTATTCCACTCCGGTGACTTTTCATCATCAATTTTATTAAACAATTTGCAAGCTTCTTCATATCCATTGAGCCTGGCTTTCCACAG
The DNA here is from genome assembly GCA_026979955.1 of Megalurothrips usitatus. Classification (NCBI taxonomy): domain Eukaryota; kingdom Metazoa; phylum Arthropoda; class Insecta; order Thysanoptera; family Thripidae; genus Megalurothrips; species Megalurothrips usitatus. Next base: position 5,962,692 of record CM049604.1, on the reverse strand, counting down.
CTGGAAACAAAACACAAGTCAATTGTTTGGACAGTGTGTTACAATGAAACAAAAACAATACGGGCAACTATATCCCATTTCAAGATTGAAAGGTTCACCTTGTGGACACAGCGATCTTCAATTGGCAATTTCAAGTATTCTGTGTCCTCTTCCATGTTTCAACTGAAAATAGAAAGTTTTTTCAAAACATGAATACCGCATTGTAAGAAAAAAAAGGGAAAAACCTCAAAAAAGAACTGCATCAGCAATGAAGGCTGTAGCATGGCAGTGGGTCCAAGCATTTTCTTTCATAAGAAATAAATGTTTCTGAAAGGTTCATGTTATCATCTGGCAGCTTGATTGACTGAAGTAACCCAAGACCATTGACAAGGGAAATTAAAAGATTTTGCCCAAACTCAGGATCGGCAACAGGTATTTTTCGGCGACTCTAACAAATTCCAATACAATTCAGAGACAAAAAGGTAAGAAATGGGGAGAATTCGACAAAACAAAAACCATGTCGATTGCGCGGCTAGCCGAGGAACGGGCCATTTCACCGCGCCCCTCTCGGCTGCCAAAGCCCTCAGAGCCAGTTCTTTGTGGAGATGCAGCGACGACAGGACAGAAGAGATAACAAAACTCGGAAATAAATGTCCCGACAGAATGACACCGCCAGATACGAGTTGTTTAAATCGATAAATCCCACAAAAGTTACTAAGGGTTCACTTGGCATAGTACCACGGAAACAAGATCATGTTGTCGCGGATTCGATGAACGAAACGAAGGATCGAAACAAAGGTTCCGGGAAATATCACTCACTCTTTCTTTCAAAGACGGATGAGGAAAACGATTATTTCTCGGACAACATAAGACCTGAGTATCCGACGGTTACGATTTCTTCTAATACATGTCAACGGTACACGGAAGAAAGACAAGAATGTGTGGGGGGATTGGACATCGACAGTTGACGATCAGCTGTAAGTTGCAACCGCGAAAGAACGAATCCAGGACCAGGGTGTCAAGACAAAACATAGGCGGAATCAAGCCTAAAAATTTTCCCACCGTAAATATCAGTAACTTAATTAAAATGGCCCTTCTTTGTACGTCTTCTGAAAGTACCATACGCGCATACACTTGCCACTTTGCACTGTTGGTGCTGCTGAAGTATGGCTGAAAATAACTAACGTTTGTGCAGATGATTGCAGGGGTTATCCGAAGGGATGAGCACGTTCTGGTCGTGAAATTTTCAGTCCCAATTCCTTTTTTCAGCGCTCGGAAGAACGGCCTCGCTTGCCATTCATTACAATGGCGCGACGAGATAACACGAACCCCGGGAGGCTTATGGGCAGCTCGTCCCGTCTGCGAATAGCGCAGAAGACGCACCGTGTTGCCGTTTCTACGTACATCAGCTGTTTCCGTCTCGAGTTTCCATTTGCATCAAACAAAAAAAAAATGGGAAGAAAACCCATGAAGTAACCCGTTGCCGTTTAATAGAAAACGCTCCCCGACCCTCTCGCAGTGCCTCGCCCCGCGGTCAGACAGCCCCCAGTTAGTTTGGAAGCGCGCTATCGCTTGATGTTTTGCGCACAGGACTGAAGCTCCAGGCCCGCAGTGCCATTGGGGAGGCCAAGGCTTTGTGTTGGTTTGGTTGCTGTGGCTGTAGCTGTAGCTGGTCAGTGTGTATCCTCGACTCTGAAACCTTCGCCAGAAATGTTCTGCTGCAAATGTTTGAACATATCCATCAAGGCAAAGACGGGCGAGTTGCAGAGGGTTGACGCGAGCAGCCTGCCGATCCCCTCGCTGGACGGCAGCAGTGACCCGTTCTTCAAGGAGGTGAGAGTGAGTCCGGCGGACGCACAAAAGGAGCTACCCCCGTCTATAACCTGTCAGCATGGCGAAGGGGGGCTCGAGGGCTTCGGAATTCCCTTGTAATTTCCCCTGCGTGGACTTGACTGCTGGTCAAGGCTCTGCACTTCCATGAACTCTGAGAAGCTGGCACTGGATCAGTTTATGTCTAAAATGTTGTTGTACTCCTCTCATTGATTATTTTTCATTCAATCAGGATCTTGTTGAAGCTGAAGTACTTAATATAGCCAAAGAGCAACCATGTCTTGTCCATGTTCGGAATGTCGCCTGCTGGATTATCCACCGCTGCATTAACTGCAGCACCGATACTCATGCTCTCCACCGAGAGAGAGGGGCTGTCTGTGTTTTAATAAACACCAAAGCCCTGGTAAGGTTTGGACATCAGCGATTGCAATTCTCAATCAGTTGTTGTGAACTGTTGTTCTAATTAAATGTTTCTTATTCCTGCAGAGTGATAGGACTGCTATAGCAGCTCTCAAGTCTTCGAGCTCTTACTCTGCCGTATTTCGTGTTGTTGTAAACAACAACTTAGGGACTGATACATTTGAAGAGAACATCTCAGGTACTGTACATGGGTGAAAAGGTGTCAGCATCAATCCGTTCTCTTCCATAGGTCTGTTAATTAATCGCGGGGTTCTTCTTTAGATTTTAATGCCAGAGGAAGTATGCAGAGTACTTTGGCCGCTCTCCAGCAGCAACTGACAGAGGCCTTACGGCACGAGGCCCAGTTGGTTGATGAAGAAATACGCCGGTACTCTGACCAAAAATATTTGCAGCTAGAGGAATTTCGGAATAAAGCACATGATGATCACAAGATACTCGCAAGGTATCTTTTTAATATAATTAAATGAGTTGTGTATTCTACCATGGGAATGAATGGAGGTTTTCATTTCCTTTCTAAACTTTAAATTCTAGGGTATTGTTGGAAAATCAGTACTGCAATGTTCCCTTACCACAGGGTGGTATGCAAAGTGAAGCTCTGCATTCAAAGGATAAATTTATCTCATTGCCACCACCACCTCAAAAAGTACACAGTCCAGGAGACAATGAAGTTCGACAGCCAATGGCTCCATTAAACCAAAATACTTCTAAAACAAGAGAATCGTCAAGTCGTCGGCAGTCAATCCCAAAATTAAATTCATCTCCTGTAAGTGGTGTTGTAGATGGGTATGTCCTTGGTTTGGAAAGGATTACCCCCGGAATTACCTTTCAATTATTTATTTCAGCACAAGACAGAACCAAGGCCTGTGCCCTCTGTGAATGTTTCACATGAATTTGCTGCAGACAGTGAGGGCTTGTTTCAATTGGACGGTATGGATGAGAACCCACCCACCACCTTTCAGTCTGAAGATGAGACTGACACCGAAGGTCAGTAGTAATGAAAGACTAGTGAATAAAATGTAAAAATTACGCTTGTCAATATCTCACCTTGCCAATACTTGTCTTGTACCTTTAGCTGATTCTGAAAGTCAGGATGATGGGAATCACATGTCGAGAATGCAGGCTAGTGTCTCCAACCTCGCGAAGTCTTTGCCCGTCTCTGTGCCTGTATTTCCCGGTGCTCGCAATCATGGAAATGATGTTGAAGAGGATCAACTTGTATGTGGTTTAGTTGCTGCTTTTAATGATTCTTTATGTTTGTGGAATTCAAGCTAATTGAGTATTGATTTGTTACAGTTACCTCATGATCCTATGGATATTGCAGCGAGCATCAAAGCTCTCGCCCGAAGTGTTCATGGGGATACTGTGTTCGGGGATCTTCCAAGACCAAGGTTCAGCTCCCAAATTTGACTTGTTGCTTTTTGACAATATATTATATTTTTTATCTCATTTGAACTATTGTGATTTTGTGCTGTTTATATTTTGTGCCAAACTTCCATGTGATTATTCCAGAAGTTTGACAAGTGTCCAGTTTCTTTTGATTAAATAAGACCCAATGGTGTTTCAGTCTAGCAGGAAGTGTGAAAACTCAATTTAAACCATCAGAAGGCCATACTGTTTTTACGGCAGTTGATTTTTTTCTTTACTTTTTTCATTACCTTTATCTCCATCACTTGAAGACACAGTTTTTGTAGGCTTTACGGTGAATTCACTTTATTTCAAACTTGCTTGTTGCTTGCATTTTGGGGCACTTTATGAACAGTTAAGTACAGAAATGAACAAAAAAAAAATTATTTTTGTTCTGTAGGCCTACTGGATTTGCTGTTGCCATTTTATGTACTATGCAGAAGGAACTATGAGGAATAAACACATAGTCAAACAGGAGGGATTGTTCTGATACTGATACATTTACTGAATATTAGGAAATGGGGACTGCCTTAGTCATTCTTAAGTGGATGTATGTTCATTTACACTCATACAAATATTGATTGGACTGGTGATGCGATGTGTTCATTTGGATTTACACAATGTGAATTTATTAAACTTATTAATATGTGCAATTGAAAGAACCACTGTATTTTTACATTTCCTCTGCAGCTGTAATCCTTACATTCGTTACGGTTTTCTTTTAAAGTCTCCTGATTGTATTTTTATTGATTCAGTAATGCTCAATTAATCCTCTCATACAATTCAATTTTGTATTTGAATAGTTATGAAGATCAACTCGTTGGTTTGACTGTTTCTAAAACTTAGCTTTATATTATTGCTTGTGAAGATAAAATGTTACACATGAACATGCACCAATTGCCATCGGTGTGCCCACAATTAACCCTGACAAAGCATCAGAAGACTGTATTATTAATTTGTTTTTGTATTTGTCTAACTTTTTCTGGGTAAATTGAAGTGTATATTGTTGAATTTCACCAGTTTCATTTTAATTTATGGATTGTTTTTGTTTTACTCATTTAAAGGGATTTCTCTTTAAGGATCTTGATATCTTGTTTAAGTTGTCAGGGTTTAAAAGTATTTTTGTTTTACACTGCTGGGTTCCTATAAATTAAGTAGGGTGTACATTTGTCATTTGTACATTTTGCCAGTCATGACATGGCTGTGCTGGGTTTCATCCTTTACTTGCTTATAGCTTTCTTTGTTGTGTGCTGTATTTTGTATCCTGTTGTCTTTTGATAGAAAAGTTTTATGGAAATAAAACTGGACATTTATGATACTTTTTATTTTCCATGTCCCAAGCCTTTACATGCAAAGTTTATGTTGGAATCAAGGTACAAGATTAATAACGCTGTCCAATAATGAAATATAATAAGCATTTATTGAGGAGTCATGCTCATTACCCACAATGGTTCGAACACTACACAACATTAAGTAATAACAGGTGGCATCATATTATGCAACTCCTCCAGCCTTCAGGGATGGGTAAAGAGAAACACATGCACGCCATGTCACCCAACTCCTTGTGAGTTCACCGCAGCGTCAAGGACTTGGCCAGAACAGTTAAAACGAAAATAAAACACAATTTACTAAAATAGTTTAACCCTGTACCATAGAAATTGATATTCGTAAAATTCCTTCACACTTTCCATTTCTTCCTTTATCACCTAACAAGCATGAATTACATGTCCCTGACATCGTACACTTCTTTCAAATTTGGAATGTCTGGTAGAAACACGGCAGAAAGCGGTATCTCCCAGCTTCCACGAAATACAACAAACTTCAAAGTACACAATAAAAATGTGGAATTCCTATACAATGCGTTAAAAGCTCACTGGAGCATTGTGGAAGACTAGCAATAAAACATTCGACTTGTATAAAATGTTTCAGGCCTACAACGTATCACATGTTTATTTCATCACCTCTGTCAGTGTACTCAGGGTTTAAGCAGTAAGGTCAACCTGATAACCTTACAAAGAGAAACAAAAAAAAAAGTTACAAAATAAATCACAGATCATGGGGCCAAGTGACCACTTTGCAGAACTTTACAATGAAAATCTTAACAAATCCATCTGACAACATCTGTCAATTTCTGGTTACAAAAATGTCAGATCTGTTGGCAGCAAGAATGTATAATATAATATATATTCTTTACACTTAAGACACATCACAATATACTGTTACTCATAAAATGATCTTCATTCAACATTTCAGAAGAATGTGGCTATTCTCAAGAGACTAAAATACTGTTACAGACAGTTAAAATAAGTGCCCAGTATTTCTCCACAGCAATATATAGTACAATTAAGTACATCTATGTAAAGAAATTCAAATGACATGTACAGCAGTTTTTATAAAACGTAATGCACTGACTTTGAATGCAGAAGTGATACAACTGCAAACTGTGCTAATACTAGATAACAGCTTTCAGGTACATTGTGAGCAGTACAGGAGAGATAAGTAGATACAATACAGTGCACAATAAAAAGGGGTATATCCTATACTGGCATAAAAAATAGAAAAGCAGAAAAGAATGATTTTGATCTGATGACAATCTTCAGTGAGTAAAGAGAGATAATCAGTGCACTCTTCAAGTGCAACTACTTGCTTGTGGATTTTGAAGATAATCTTGCAATTTCTGCACCAAGTGTATCTATATTTTCCTAGAACACAAATTTTTTTTGGTCGATTGTGAATGGTTTGGCATGATCAGTACAACGGTTAAAACTACATGTGTCAAAGAGACTCACTTTCAAGGTTATATTTTTCAGAAGGGTGTCTTCTAAAACAGCCTGGAGCTTGCGGTTCATTTCCATGGATAACTCAATCGGCACTGCTTCATCATTTTTTGAGCCATACATACTTGCCATGATACCAGTGCGCTTTGCAACATCAGCCTGAAAAATTTTCACCACGTAATTACATACCTGTTTTTCTAAGTAACAAAATTATCTAGTACTTCTTGTTTCCCAGTTCTACATAAAAAATGCTTTAAATACTTTATTACGAAAACAACTCTTACAGCCTTTACCTGTTTGGTTTTAGACAATCCAGCAAATGCTTGCTAAGTAAAACAGAATTTTGCATAAAGCTGGTATGTAGACAGATAAAAATGATTTGACCCATTGAAAAAGTTTTATGCGGTGAGTACCTTGTTCTGTTCCATGGATTCAGAGGACAAAGCTCCAGCAGGCATCTTCATAACAAAGCTTTGGATGAGGCGAGTCTTTTTTTGAAGTTCGGCCGTTAATACCTGAGAATGCTCTTCCATGAAATCCAGTTTCTCTGCTTTTTTAGCATTTTCCCTCTGCAGCTTCACCAGTCGTTCAATTAATACTTGCTTGTCCGGTTCCTAAAAACACAATAGCATTATGTTTTATGGAAGTTGGTTTGAAATGAATGCTAGATGTTGCTGAAGACACTTATGAATAGAAGTTACCTGGCCATTGGGAAATGTAATAGGAGGTAAAAACGAAGACTGTGCAGGTTCACCAATAGTGTTTAACGAGGAACTGGATGATGTGCGTGACACTTGAGCGACAGATGTACTACTATTGCTGCTATGATGGCTGCCTCCTGAACTTTCCATCATTTCCTGGCGCTTTCGTGACTGCTGAATTTCTCTGGTTAGTTCACGTATGGATGCAGCGTGTTTCCTCTTAAGTACTTCGATTTCTCCCTGAGAATCTTCAAGCTGCTGCTGAGTCTGTTCTAGACGATGTGTACTTTCAGCTAGATGCCGGGCTAAAATTGAGTTTTCTTCCTGGCGCTTCTTCTGCTCTTCCTCAAGATCCTTGGCTAAGGACTCTACCCTCTTTTCTGCATCACTTAACTTTCTCGTTAGTGGTTGTTGTTCACTCTCCAGCATCTGAGCCTGGAAAAATGAAATTGGGAACCAGATAAAAATTGAGAAGACAGAGATGAAGTTAGCTCTAAATCCAATGTTGAGACTCACACGTGCTTCTAGGGCTGAAAATTCAGACTGCAGGCGCACATTTTTTTCTGTAAGCTTCTGAGTGAAATCCAGCAATTCTGCCTCTCGTTCCCGACAGGCTGCAGCATCCTGCTGAAGTTCTGTATTCGTCTGCCGCAGACGATCCATCTCACTTCGACAATTCACAAGCTGATCCTCATAGCTGAAATATTTAAGCGAGAAAAAAGATTTAGTCATCCCATACAGCAAATAAAATCCCATGCAGCAAAATATCATGTATTTTGGGTCAGAGATATAATGGGGGGCATTACTGTTGTAACTGTGCTCTTATGGATTCCATCTCTGCCAACTTTTCACGGAGGTCAGCCACCTCCTGATGATGCCTGTCACTTTCCTGCTTCAATCTGGACAATCTTTGATCACTATCAAATCTTTCTTTTTCTAAGGTTTGGACCTGGAGGTGAAAACATTAAAACCACTCACACAACTATTTGAACAAAACATTTGAACTCATCATTAAGTAATGAACACAATAAGACTCACCTTTAAAGAGAGTAGATTGTTTTCATTGATAAGAGTTTGCTGTTTTGATTTTAGTGAGTCCACTTCGGCATGAAGTTGCTTTCTCTGCACCTCGGTGTCGGCTCTTTCATGTCTTTCCATTATGAGACGAGCATGCTGCTCCCGCAGCTGTTGGTCTAATGACACATAGCAACAAAATCAGCATTTTTTGCCAGAACAGTCAAAATAACCCAAGATCAACTTACTGACCTAAAGATACAGCCTTATTTTCTTCTGATTGCTGGAATGATTTTATGGCACTTTGGGCATCCTTACGAGCTTGCTCAGCCTCAAGTCTCGATTCCTCCAGCTTCCGAATAAGATCGGTGATCCTCTGTTCAGCTTCCTGCGAAGGTTAAAATGTTAACATCACAATGGTTTGAGCTATCCACAGGAAATTTACGTTCACCACTACGCAAAATTCCTGGCTCTCTATGTTCTGTACCTTTTTGCTCTCAGTTTCGCTTTTGAGTTTATTCTGGGTCCATCGCAAATCCTCCTTCAGTCTCTGATTTTCTCGATTTACAGTACTAAATTCTTGTCCCTGTGAAACACGCAGAGAAAAAAATTACATGCTACTTCTGTTTATTAATAAATTATTTGATCCTGTAGAAAACTCCAAGAATTGCAATTTTACTTTTGTTTCCAAAAGATTGTTGGCTTTCTCTTTTTCTGCTTGTACAACTTTTAGACGCTCTGATAGAAGATCTCTAGCACGATTGGCTTCCCTCAATCTTCTTTCAGAAACTTCCAAATCTTTCCGAACGGTGATTACAGTTTTTTCACTCATTGCATACTTGATCACCATTCCTTCTTTATCTTTATTGGCTGCTTCATATAACTGCTTTTTCTGGAAATTTCAGTTTGTTAAGTATTACTTTTTAGTTTCTTATGAGCATGATACATAACACACTTTTACCTTTTCCAAGTCAGTTTTCAATTGAGTTATAGTTTGTGTTGCCAAAGTTTCGTGTTGCTCAAAGCGAGATCTCTCTTGAGCAAGAGCACGTTCTAGACTTTGAACTTCACTGTAATGGTCATCTCTAAATTTTTCAGATGAAAGCTTCATCCTAAAAAAAAGAAGAAAAGAGGGTATAGAATGTGACAGAGAGCAACAAAGTCAACCCTGCAGGTATTGTAACTTCCTATCTTACTTGGACAAATGATACTGAAGACTTGATTCAAGTTCTTGAAGTGTGAGAGGAATTTCTCTCTGTGGAGAATCTCCCTGATCATCAGGTGGAGAATCATTTGCAGAAATTTTATGATCCCTCCTGATGCCAAATCCAAGTTTCGTGAGAAGATTGCTCAAATCCTTAAGTATCATATCTTCTACTTGCGTTCTTTCACTTAAGACATTTGTTGTAGGTGTCTGATTTGCAGCAGATATGATTACTTTTTCAGCATCACTTTTAGAAAATCTATCAGAGGTGGTTGTGTTATCATCACTGACACTTTTCATGTCATCATAATCATTTGTTTCAGTTCGAGCATTTTCTCGAGTATCATCATTGTCTCCTGAGATGTGAGAATCATACTCGAGAGTGCAAAAATTTAGGGTGGCAGCCTGGGGGCCTTTCCCATTCTCTTGAAACTCATTGGTACCAGGCACTTCAGAGAATTCTGACGCTCCATTTGGAATGTTGCAATTTGTGTGAAGTATTTCAACAGCATTCTCTAGTGATTCAGAGAATGGTTTTGAGATATCACTGACATCAACCTGAACGGTTTCTCCTGCACGATGGTCAGTCTGCTCTGCCCCCACACTCTTACCATCGCTGTCATTCATGAGACCAGCACTCCTGTCATCTGCCATGGTGGCAATTGACCAGAAGCACCCTAAAAGAAAATGTTTAAAAAAATATTCGTCATTAGCATGAGTAGAAATGTCCCAGCACGATAGTCAGATGATTGTAACCTACTTCTGTAGAGTAGTACTCCTTGAAGGTGTTCACATTTTGAGGTTCAGCATTGCAAAGATTAAAAAAATGAATGGGAGTTTGTTCAGCAATGGGGCCATGTTACTTGCCTTTCTGAAAATGAATGGACAGGAGTTAGACTGATTTCTCTGCCATTGCAAACCAATTAAATGTTTCGTGGACCAACTTGTAGGTCAGTCTTTTTTTTTTAATGTTCCAATACTCATTTCATTGCGACCACCTGGAGCGATAAAATGTTTAGTAGCCATAACTTGGTATTTTAAAGAGAAACTATTGAATCTGACACAAGTGACAGGTATCTAGAGGTTTTAACCTGTGTGAGTAGCTCTCCGGGCGCGCAGGAGAGCGAGCTGCGGCTGGCAGACGGTGAACGCCGTTCAGCTCAAACGTTAGCGAGGTCTTTGACGCACCCTCCGACTAAAACCAAGCCGCTGACTTACGAAAACAAATCCTGTTTACGTGCATTATGTTTGTGATCGTTGGAGCAGCTGTCGTCGGCTGCGACAGCCGCTTATTCGTATCGCGATTGCAGAGCCTTTTTTTCATCCTGAGAGCGTGTTATGAAAAATTGCGGGATACAGGGGTGGAGGGGGGAGGGGTGGAGAAGAGGGATCAGGGGTGAACAGCGGCACCCGCCGATACCCACCGCACTGTACGCGAATATTAATTAATTTCATCGGAAAATATAGCCTTGATCCGGCGCCGGTCGCGCCGTGCACGGTACCGCACTGAGCACCGGACGGTCTTCGCTCTACCCGTTCCTCTGGTCCGCAATAAAATATAATAATAATGAACTGTTGCTGGGGGGTTCGACTGTCATGACCATACGCGGGCACGCCGCCTACGGGCTGAAGGAAAAAGCCGCCAACACGTGTCCTCTGGTGGCACGATAGGTCTCTCACGCCCCCCCCCCCCCCCCCCCCCCCCCCCCCCCGGGAGGAGTTCAATGGGGTTCATTTGCGCATAGGAAAGCACGCGCCGACCTCAGCCGCCGCTACTAAATAAGCGATTACCCTTGACGACCCGGGAGGTTCTAGCCGACCTGTAGCTGGCTTAGTCTAGGACTTCGGACACTCGTCGTATTAATGGGGGGGGGGGGGTCTATGTTTCCCAAACCAACCAGAAAATATACCATTCCCCTTCACATATTTCTTCTTTGACTGTCCGAAACTAAAATTAATTTATTCGGTTTGTTATCACCCCCCATTCCTCTCCCTTTCGCTGTGCGACGGTCCCGGCGGGCCTGGTCTTCCCTCTAGCAGACGGCACCGTGTCGCGGCGTGGGAGGGGAGAGGGAGAGGGAGAGAGGGAAGACCGAGACAGACAGATGCGGTGGTGCGTGGTGGTCTGATGGTGGGAGAAGTTTCCAGTTATCAATGTTGCTTCACCCGTCCCCCGGTGACGCGCGCGCCGTCGGTGTCCGCCTTATCGTACAGAATTTGTGCCTAATTAAACTGCCATTATGATGCGGAGGTGCGGCATTCTGGCGAAAGTGCGTCCGCTCGTCGACGGCACCGGTGTAAGTGAGATGTCCTCAATTTTTCTTTTCAATAAATGCGCTTTTAGAGCTGTTCTTGAGGTTATGCCAACACTGGCTGAGTGTTTTGTACTTGTTTTGTCGCCTGGGATTAACTCTCTCTCTTTGTCAGCACGCACATGTGCCACACATTAATGCAGATCATAACGTAAATGTCTGAACTTCTCATTCGCCACAGAAAACTACGAAATTTGGCATTCATACCACTATGTTGATCCCATATAATTAATTTTAAATAAAAATTTTTAGGGTAAAGGATGTTTGTCCAAAATAAGTGCATGCACCCTCTCTTTGGATGCCAGCTCAAAGCCAGCACCACTGACTGCACTCACAGAGGATGAGCTGGTCCTGAAAGATATGGGTAATTTTCCCCACATTTGCATTTATATCTTTTAATTTTAAAAATAGTTTGAGGATAAGATTTCAAAAATCAGCTCCATGTTTTGTTTTATTCTTCAGTCTCTAAAGTTGCTTCACAAAGAATCGCACCCTTGGTCAAGAAAATGGATCAAGAAGGAAAATTTGATCCCAGCGTGCTTGAGGCACTGTTTGAAAATGGGGTAAGCAAGCAAGTTATTTTTAAATATCACATTTTGTTTCTTGTCAATAATTTTTCCACCTTTTCAGCTTATGGGAGTTGAAATTGAACAAGAATACGGTGGCTCTGGGCTATCATTCATGTCATCCATTATTGTTGTTGAAGAATTATCAAAAGTTGATCCTGCTGTTGCAGTCTACGTAGACATTCAAAATACACTAATAAATGCCCTGATTCGAAAAATTGGAACACCAGAACAGAAGAAGCGTTTCTTACCTCTTCTTGCCCAAAAAATGGTATTATAAATTTCTCAATGACAAGTAGTTCATATTGCACATCACATGCTGTGCAGCATGCTATGAGAGAGGGGGGAGTAGGCTCTCTATCTCTCTCTGCAACTAATTATAAAACCATTTTCTAATTTTAGGGAGGTAGCTTTTGTCTATCTGAACCCCAGTCCGGATCTGATGCATTTGCCCTGAAAACTGTAGCAAAAAAAGATGGAAATGACTTTGTCATTAATGGAACCAAGATGTGGATCTCCAATTCGGACGTTGCTGGCGTTTTTCTTGTAATGGCTAATGCAAACCCCTCCGCAGTGAGTGCTCTTTCTCACTAGTTCTAATGAATTTCTTCTAGAATAATGCTGATTAAGTTAAGTGGCTCAACCGTTAGCCAGTAATGGTTCTCCTTTTCTCATAGGGCTACCGTGGCATCACATGCTTTATAGTTGAGAGAGACACCCCTGGCGTGTCCATTGGTAAGAAAGAAGACAAGCTTGGAATGCGAGCTTCTGGTACTTGTATGGTACATTTTGATAATGTGAGAGTAAGTAAAATTTAAATATTTTTTTTTAAATCCTCTTTGAATGTTACTGCCAGTAGGTACAATTCCTGAGACTGAATTTTTTATATACAGGTTCCTGAAGCTAACATCCTGGGAGAATTTGGTCATGGGTACAAGTATGCAGCCGGTTTCTTGAATGAAGGTCGCATTGGTATTGCAGCACAAATGGTTGGACTGGCTCAGGGGTGCTTTGATGCAACTATCCCCTATTTATTAGAGCGGAAGCAGTTTGGACAAAGTGTGTTTTCTTTTCAAGTAAGTGACATGCCTATGCTCATATAGAGTTGATATTCCTCATTTGGTAGATGTTGGTCATTAAAATTCAATATTATATGCTTTGTATTTCAGGGTATGCAGCATCAAATTGCACAGGTAGCAACTCAAATTGAGTGTACTCGACTTTTAGTTTACAATGCCGCAAGGCTGCAAGAAACAGGGGCTAACTTTATCAAGCAAGCAGCTATGGCCAAATATTACGCTGCAGGTAGGTACCCAGCTGGACATTACTTGTAGAACAGGAACTTGTCCAACAGGAGTACTCACTCACACTTTTTACAGATGTGGCACTCTTGGCAACGTCACGATGCATTGATTGGGCAGGGGGTGTTGCATTCACTAAAGATTTTCCCCAAGAAAAGTTCTACAGAGACTGTAAAGTTGGAACAATCTATGAAGGAACATCAAATATTCAGTTAAACACAATTGCTAAATTTATTCAGAAAGACTATGGTCAATAATCAATCAATCTTTGACCATTCATACCTTCCCAACCTATTGTCTGCTTCCCATCTGTATCCACCTGTATCCTCTACCAAATAAAGCATCAATACACTTTTTGTTCACAACTTGTATTTTTATTACAAAGCTTGTGAAAACAGTGGAATTCCCTTCTAGCACTATAACCAAGTGACAAGACAAATTTGAGAAATAATTTTATTTTGAGCTTGAGCGGAAACAGAAGATGGCCAACCACACAGGCTGTAAAAAGGCCATTCTGACTAGATTCTGCATAAAATTAATTTACACTAGAACATCTGAGAGAAGCCAACAATGTTTGAATATTATCAATAAATTGCAAATCATCCATGCAATGTTCCTCTGATAGCTTGGAAGCCCGTAAAGAAGCAGAGTTAAGACTGCCGAAATCATGACTTAACAATTCATTGAAGTTTCAAGCTGTCATTTAATATGATAAAGAAAATATATATTTTTTAGTGAAACAAACAATGTCTATCCCTGAACAATTGCAAAAGTGAGAAAAGCTATAACATTTCTGCAAAAAGAGAAGCAAAATCAAACAGTCAACGCAGCTTCCCAATCATAACAGACCACAAAACTAATACATGAATCTTGGTATCACAGGATTCTGAAAGCTAATACACTCCGTGGCTAATACGGAAGGCACCTGACGCGATTAGCCATTTTAAGTGTAGTGAGTTGGGGAGATATTTTGTTGGTATGCATTCTGTTGGTACGAACGAGGTTGATGCCTTTCCCTCACCTTCTCTTCCATCCGCATGTGCTCCATCTGCAGCTGGCGCCGAAATGCCCCAAGCTGAGTCAGCACATTGCCTGTGCCATCTTGGACATTTGATGTACCCCGTGTACACACATTTTTCTGAACAGCAGGAACCTGATGAAATTCAGAAAGACACAGCGTACGAAACAACCGGAACACAGTGGAAGTGCAGGAAAGGAGTCAAGGTGTCTGTGTTACCTTCCACCGTTCTTCGAGGTTCCTCATGGCCTCGCTGGGCTCCCTGGATACAGCGTTCTGATGATGGGAAGGGGACACGGTGTGAGCTGGTGCTGGGAATGGTTCAGTCACAAATCGGGAAGGAGAGCGGTGAGGGGACGTGCGAGGCGACCTGCGCGGTGACACATGAGGAGACCGCCGAGTACTGCGAGGGTGGGCCACCGGCATCAGCGGTATTGGCAGAGAGTCCTCCAGACGGGCACCCTGTTTCGGTAAGGTGGGTCCTTCTAGAACCTGAAATAACCAAATTTGTGAAACTAAACACACCACCAACACCGGTCATTACAGCAGCAAACGGACTAAAACTAACTCTGATCAGAGCTCTGGGAGACGGTGGGGACAGCGGCCTAGCCATTGTCCTTCTTGGACTACGCAGAGGAGGGGAACTGCCTCTCAGGATCGACACAGGCGCTGGCTCTGATGGTGGAGCCAAGTGTGCGTTTACAGCTCCCTTCGCACCCTCCGAAGAATGTCGCAGACAATATGGGTCAGGAGCCCCCAGCTTTTGCCGCCTTTCTTCCTGCTTCAAGGCTTCAGACTCTGCTCGCAACTCTTCCTGACGTTTCTGAAAGTCTTCAATTTGTTGCTGTTTCTATAGAGCAGAACAATCAGATGGTTTTAATTAAAGCATTCTGAAAAGGGGGTGCAGAGAACAGGAAAAGTGAACATTGGATACCTGAATTTCTCTTTCTCGCCTCAACTTTTCATCTCTTTCATATTCTGCCTGAAGACGTGCCTGTTGTTCTGCCACCCTCCTTTGCAGTGCCTCTTCCTCTTTCTTTTCCTGTTCTCGACGTTCTACCTCTAGTCTGCGCTTTTCCTCTATTTGAAGCCGTAGTTCCTCCTGGAGCTGAAGCTGACGTAATCTAGCATCTGGCAATTGCTCTGTTGTCTGCGAGGCATGTGGGCGAGGCACTGATAAAATATCAGACATGATTGATTAGTTAAGCTGGGATGAAATTGAGAAGTTACCTAGACTACACATGCAAAGTCAACATTTAAAAAAACAACATACCAAAGCAGGGTGCACAATGATGACGGAGTTCCATATTCAGTTTTTCTACCCCGTAAACACAGAAGAATAAAAATGTGGCACAAGAGAAAGTTAAGAGAAGAACAAAATGGGACATATGTTAAACAAAGGCAACAAGACGAATGACAATATAACAGCCATTTCAGCCTCATCAATTTGAAACAGTGGCAAGAAAAAAAAACTGTGCAACATCAACTTTCTACAGCAGAATTTTAGAGTGGTTGGCTCCAGTAAATGGTGCAGTAAAAGTATGTTGATAATCTCATTAATAGGGAAGTTGGCGCACAATAATACATACCACGAGGACTGAGGGGCTGTAAAGATGAGTCAACTACTGACAGTGTTGACTGGCCAACATGACCTGGTGCCTCTTTGTGCGAGTTCTCGATCTGCAAGAAACAATACCGTGGAAAATTATTACCAATCAAAACGCAACAATCTAGAAGTCTCATGCAAAGTAAATACCCACAAGCCAACTGTCAGTTTGAGTGGCAGCATCAACAGCATTGCTTAATCTATCTGTGTCACCAGAATTGGAAGGCAAATAGAGAAGTTGGCTAGATCCATCCAAACCACTGAAAGTACAGAATTCGGATCTTAAATTAATTGCGTTCTCACATTTCATTGCATGGAGAGCCCAGAATAGTTTACCTCCTTCCTAATGGTTGATCAAGGTGATCTGTTCTTTGAAGCCGATTTCGGGGCTGCGCAAGATAATCTTTGTATTCTTGTTTCTTCTTGTCCAATAGCTGCCTGCGTCTCTCTTCGTACTCCCCCAGGCCTAGCAGAGCCTTGCCGGGAGCTTGCAAGTCAGGGTTGGCCGGTGAAAACTCACCCACTCGAACCATGGTCTCCGTAGCCTAATGGAACAGCAACACAAATTTTTTTTTTAATGTACTCACAACTCTATGAACCTCATATACCCATCAGCAGAAATGTCCATTCGAAGTTTTTAAAAAGTTGAGTCACCTCAGCACTCCATCTTTTTGCTGTAGCAGAACGGCCAAAGCCATCCCAGAAAGGCGCAGCAGAAAGTTTGTTTTGGAGGCGTTCCACTTCTTCTTCTCTGCTATGAAAAGAGTTCTTTCCTTGATGAATTTTGCTGTCTCTCTGATAAGACCTTGAGTCAATTTTCTTTGATTCACTATTAAAAAATTCTGCCCTACTTTCCTGCTCACATTCCTTTGGAGAAAGGTTTAATAGGGAAGAGCTCAACTTTTGAGGGGGAGATGTTGATATTACATTTTCATTTGACCCTCCATTAAGTTGTCTTTGATTTACAGGAAACGAGACATCTGGTACTTGATCAGCATAGTCTTTGTGACCAGAGGAGAATTCCACTTGATTCTTGAATGCAGTTAAGTCAGAAATTCTTTGGCAAAGTGCATCTGAGACATCAGATACCTCAGCTGCATCTATGGAATGTGACCCAACTCCATTTTCAATGCCGGATTTTGACAGCCCGAAATCCTGCATAAGGAAAGAAAAACAATTCAGTCATAAATAAAACCTAATGCTGAACAAAATAGAATCAAGTGCATTTTAAAAGGAGCCCATGAGGTATCTGGGTCACAAGTAGACATTAAACAGACATTCAAAAGAAAACACGTGACAAAGCTTAACAATCTCAAACCGCCGACTTGAGTGACATTCCTCAAGCAAGTCCATCCTCAGGCACGTGATGGGCAGGCATAACAGCACGCCACAAACCTAGAGACGGCAGAGAGAGGAGAGAGCCGTGGCCTCGCCAGAGGTGCCGCTGCTTTCTTAGGGCCAGAGGCACACGAGACACTGAGACCGTCTGGGACTGAGGGGGGTGCTGGGTGGCTAATGGGAGAATAGCATGCAACGGCCTGACCCAAGACGGCGGCGGGGCCAGGCGGGGCCGAGCCAGGCGGGCAAGGCTCCGGCCCTAGGGAGGGGAGGGAAGGGGAACAACAACTCCATAATCAATATTTCCAACTCCAGGAGAGGGGCGGGGAGGAGGGGGCGGGGGCCGGCCAGCCAGTCACGCTAGGGGCGAGAATGACCCGGGGCCCCGGAGTCGCGTGTCCACCGGCGAATGAAAGGATGAACGGACGGGTGAATGATTGAACAGAATGACGGCGGCGGGTGCTGAGGGGTCACGGTGCCCTGTCACGGTCCGACATGAGGATGTGGACGACGTGCCCTGTTGCACCTCCCCGTCAACAGGTGGACAGCTGGGCGACAGGAGAGGCCCAGCGACAGACAAGGTCGGTGACAGTGCCCGCCGCACTTGGGCCCGGCTGCCCCGGCCCCGCCCCAGCCGCCCAGCGCCACAACACAACATAACCCCACAAACATGAGGTGCATGTACTCGCCTGGGGCCGCGGCGGCTGCTGCAGCGGCGGCGGCGGCGACGGCGGCCGCCCCCCGTCACCGAGGCCGACGGCGACACGGTCCGACGGCCAGCCCCTGGACAGGAGCCCGCTCTTCTCCTGCTCCAGGAACGCCCGGCGACTCTCGATGAAGCTCCTCAAGTCAGCCAGGTCCATCCTCACATCACGTCACCCGTCAACCGGATCAGATGCATCCCGGCCGCCCTCCGCTCGCGCGCTGTAAACAAGATTCAAAATTGGCAGTTGGCAGACGACTTGGCTGCTTCTGCCGGCGCTTGGCAGGGGGACCTCCCCTCTGAGGCCAGTGGCCGTCGGCTGACGGGCCGGACGGGCCGGACCGGAAGCTGGCGGGGAGGCGGGAGCTGCGAGAGCGGAAACGCTCGCGGAAGCGGGACTCTTTTGACAGCCGCGCCGCGTCGTCCGTTAGTCACGACCGAAACTTTCCCGAAACGTTCCGCCAACACGGTGGAAATTTATTAATTTCCCACGCTCTTTCTCAGCAGCGGGGGACCGCTTTTCATTTTTAACCAAAAATATTCCATCAGAAAAACTTTGAACAAATATAATTGTGGCGCAATTTTCTTACGCATTTTTTAAAACGTCTTATAGGCGCTTAAACATTTCTGTGCAATTTTAGAAAATTTCTAATTTCTTGGAACGAAAAACGAGAGAACAGAGGGCGGGCGGGGGGCGCTGAGGGATGCACTGAGCCCGGCCGAGACATGCGCCGACCTACTGTACTCGACGTGCCAACCCGGTATACTATCAAGCCGCGCGGGCTTCCTCCTTTGATAGCAACCATTAAATCCCCCCCCCCCCCCCCCCCGCCTTCCCGATCCCTTTCTCTCTCTCTCTCTCCCTCTCTCTCTCTCTCTCTCGCTCTCGCTCTTGCTCTCTCCTCCCTCTGGCTGACCAAGGTCGCGCCGCGGCGGGGACGTATGAATGCAGCCGCCCCCGAGGAGGGGTCACAAGTGGTCACAAAGCCCACGCCCCTCTCTGTCTCTCTCGCACTCACGGGGCGTTGTGGGGGTTGCGTCGGAGGGCGTCCCCCAAAGGGGCTGCCAGAGAGTCTGTCTGTCTGTCTATCTGTCTGTCTGTCTGTCTGTCTGTCTGTCTGTCTGTCCGCGGCGCCCTCGCGGCGCTCCGGGTTCTAGTTTTCTTGACAAGGGACTCCCGCCGCTGCGGAGCCGCGCGGGTTCAAAGCTCCCGCCACGCCAGGACGGTTCCGCGGGCACTCTTCGTGTTCCTGTCTCTGTTGCTCTCGTTGGGTGCCGCATAAGAGAGCGAGAGAGAGAGAAAGAGAGAGGGGGGGGGACAGCGTTCGGCCTGCGCTGCGGCCCCCGCCGGCGATATGGCAGTGTGAACGGCACCCCGCCGTTCGCCGCCACTCCACCACGCTGCGTGCGCGTGGCGGCAGACGTGCGTGCGTGCGTGCGTGCGTGCGTGCGTGCGTGCACCCGGAGGCAGGCACATGTGCAGGCACTCCGACGCTCTCACTGAGCCGCCGAGAGCAATGCCGGACATGGCGGAGTCCATTCCACACACTCTTATGATGGCCTCCCCGATCAGCGGAGGCAGCCCCCCCCCCCCCAACCGGCCCGCCCCTGCGGCAGCTCCCCCCCCCCCCCCCCCCCCCAAGAGGCGACTCACCCGTGCACCTCCACTATCATCGGAATAAACATGTTGTGGACATACCCGATACAACCGCACACACACACTCACACACACTCACACACACACATGCACCACCGCCGCCTCCCCTCGCGCCTCTCGCTTACGAAACATGACCGCCGATTTCAAATCTGGACACGCGCCCTTTTTGTTATCTTGCAGCGAAAAAAAAATGTTTGATTAATAATTTTATTTTTTAAAATTAAAAATAATAATAAAAGTTGTCAAGATTTTGGTGTGCTACCTAATCGATTATTATACAATATATGTGTGTGGTATTCGGAAGCAATGGACCCGGGGGGGGGGGGGAGGGGTGCCCGGAGAACCTCTCTCGCTCTCGCTCTCTCTCTCTCCGAGTTCCGCGTATGTTTTGAGCTTGGCGCTCGAGCACGGTGTCTGTCTGCCCCCCTCCCCCCTTGGGACACAAATAACGCCCCTGCGCCGGGCTTGGCAACGGCTCGGACGGACGCGGGGGAGAGGGGCCGACGCGGCCGCACGCGCAAACACTCTCTAGTGCCGAAATACCACTTGTGTTGTGTCCTTGCCAAGGCAGAGGGCCTAAGCGGAGCCGTGGCTGCCCGGGGAGGAGGCGTTGGCAGCGCGTGTGTGTGAGTGCGTGTGTGCGCGTTTGTGTGTGTGTGCTGTGGTCCCGCACCCTCACAACGACGCCGCCGCCGAGCACCGAGTGTGGACGGTAAAGTTTCCACTCGCTCAGCAGCGTCGCCGCCGCCACAGCCGCCCCCTACGAGGCGGCGACTTTACCTATCGGATTATACACGTAGGCGGCAAAACAGCAAAAAAAAAATCAAAACTTATTTATTGAGGCAAAACTTTTTAGGAAAATGTTTCCGTGGTCCAAAATAATAGGTAACAAAAATAAAATAAAACTTATTTTTCTTTCATGCGTAACGGAAGCAAAATGTTCCGTGACTACCGGAGTGAGTGGGAGTGCGAGAGAGCGAGAGAGAGAGAGAGGGGGGGGAGAGAGGGGGGGGGGGGGAGAGAGGAGGGTGTTCGGGGCGACGAGCATTGGCTGGGTCTGGAACAATAGGAGGCACCGCTCCACTGGGCTCCGCTGGGCTCCGCCGCCGGCCCCGCGCCGGCCCCGCGGCAGCGCCCCTCTGCCTCCGCCCAGATAACACTATCTCCGTCTCTATCTGCATTTGTGTCTGCGCGCCGCCGCCGCGCCGCCCGCTTCTCCTAGAAGTCCCATGTCGTCTCGTGGCCGGCGGGTCCGGCGGGTCCGCGCCCCCGGGGCCGCCGCCGGGGCCGCCGGGACGTAATGTAGGTCTGGAGGCGGTCCGGCAGCCCGGCCGACTAGGTCTCTCTACCGCCGAGTTGTCTCTCCACAACAGTCTCCCCACAACTGTCTCCCCACAACTGTCTCCCCACAACTGTCTCGCTACAGCTGCCTCTCCACAACTGTCTCCCCACAACTGTCTCCCCACAACTGTCTCCCCACAACTGTCTCTCTACAGCTGCCTCTCTACAGCTGCCTCTCCGCCGCCGACACGCTCGACTCTCCACGGACTGATCCCCCACTGCAGTCTCTCTCTCTACCGCGCCCGCGCCCCTCATGCGGCCAGGTGGTGCGGCTGTGATGGCGGGGTGGCGAGACTCAAATCTGCGGCAAAGTTCAAGAGGTGTCATGCGTGGAGATAAGTGCGGCTTCTAGAGCGTCTGCCCGCCTGAGCCTGGTGTCTAGTACAGTGACACGGTGACACACAGTAACAGTCGGCGGCACGTGCGGGCAGCGCTAGAGACCCTCGGGGCCTCTCTACACACCGCGCTCGAGCGCCGCGCGCGGCTCCGGACCTCCGGACGCGGCAGACGCGAGGACGGCGGCCTCGAGGATGGTGGCCTCCCCCCGGCGTGACGCACTCCGCGAAGGACGTCTTTGTTTCTCACAGCCTTCTTTGTCTGCGCCGGCGACGCTCCGGTGCAGCGGCAGCGTCGTCGGGAAGGTGTTGACTCATGAGTGCTGACGGCAAGGGGCGGGCGGCGTCCCCCCCCCCCCCCCCCCCTCCTGGCCGTGCACCGCCGCGGCGGGCAGCAGGGATCACGACGAAACTACAGTTTAAGCTACAGTGCCAAAAACTGTAGTTTTATTGCGGAAAACTACACGTTTGTCCCATGTCGTCCAGTCCTTTTTTTCTCGCCAGTGGGGCTGTAGTTTAACGCAGTTGCAGAAGGTGTAGTTCGCACACTCGGTGTAGCTCACACACTTGGTGTAGTTCACGACGAGCGGCGCGACACACTTTCCCCGCACGTCCTTGACCGCGATTATTTGGTTAAAGAAGCCACTTATAGACGGCGCGGCGGCCGGCGACAGCGGCGGGGCCCCCGGGGCCCCCGGCCGGGCCGAGGAGGAGGACCGGGGCAGAAGGGCGGCCGGAGCCGCGCCCCGCAGGGAAAACTACACCCGAACTGCGATTGCCAAACTGCAATTAATTTATTCATCGATATCAGACATTGTGGCAAAGGACCTTCCGGAGGAGATTTTTAAAAAAAAACTTTTAAGTGAACACAACGCAATTGGCATGTTTCGTTAATGCCCGTTTTCAAAAGCAGTAATGCTGAAAATCGATCACAAAACAAAATTGTTGCGCCAATTCAATTATTTATTTTTTTTTGTTCGTGTATGGGGCCGTCAACAAAAATGAGCAGCCATCCTTGGCAGTGACGGTGGCGGCAGGGCCGCTGCTGTCTGGGCCGCGGCCAGCAACAGTGTGTACATCTGCCATGGCCTATCCTACCCTAGGCACTACAGCTAGGCACGGCCCGGCGGGGCGGGGGCGTGTGGAGGGGAGGCTAGTGTAGCCTAGGCCGGCCCAGGGGCCGCGCCGACCTCCCAAACCCGAAGACCCCCCCCCCCCACCCCACCCCTCCGAGCCCCGAAGCCAGGGAGGCCGAAGGCGGCGGCTCTCGCGCGTGGCCCGGCGCGGCTGTCGGCCTCCCCCACCCCGCGGCGGCCCGCGGCCCGGCTGCCTAGCGCTGCGCCCGGCGCTTTGTGCTGCTGCCTCCGCCTGCTCCGCCCTGCCTCCGCTCAGTGCCTGTCGGGGAGGGGAGCCGCGAGCACGTCGCCAGTCCGCGCAGGGAAGTGCCAGTGCCAGTGCCGCGCCAGTCCGAGACCGCGGCCGCGACCGAGGCCGCGAGGAGCAGGCAGCAGCCGCAGCAGGGCCTTGCAGTGCTCCAGAGCGTCGCCCCGGAAAGCCTCCCCCGCCGGAGCCCGGAGACAACCCCCGGCGCGGACAGCCGCCGCCGCCGCCGCCGCCGCCGCCGCAGTCCTCGCAGCCGCCGGTATGACGGTCGGCCCCGGAGCCGGCACCGCCGCCGTGACCGCGGCCGAGGCCAAGCCCCCCGCCATGCCCGCGTCCACCGCGACCGGCGACGCCGCCCGGGCCGACGAGGCCGGCGCGCCGGCGTCCGCCGCGGACCGGTGCCGCCTCGCCCCGTCGCAGGCGTCTGCCTTCGCCGCCGTCCCCGGCAGCGACAAGCAGTACTGGACGGAGCCCGGCAGCCCTTCGTCAGCGAGTGACGTAAGTACCCCGGGCCGCGGGCGTCAGCTGTCAGCCGTGTCAGCTACCCGTCAGCTACCCGTCAGCTACCCGTCAGCTGCACACAATGTGTATCGCCGCGACAATGTGCACTCGGCTGCACAGTGGTGGGCGTCGTGCAATCAGCGGCGAGAGCCGAGCCTGTGAGCCGCAGCCGGGGGGAGACGGGGGGGGGGGGGGGGGGAGCAGCGATCAGCTGCCAGGAAGTGTTTTGCACACACAAACAGTGCGCCCCCCGCGGCCCCCCGCGGCCGGGGCTTGGCTCGGCTCGCCGCGGACCGGCCCCCGGCCCCCGCGCGGCCTCCCGGCTCTGCCCGCTCTGCCCGGCTCCCGGTGTGTGTTGGTGTCCGTGCTTGCCAAGCCTCGCAGCTCGCAGCCCGCACGGCACGGCCTGGCACGGCCGGCCACAGCCATGGCAACACGGCTTGGGCCCCCGCGGCCCCCGCCGCCCCGCACGACCAGAGTCACGTACTCGGGGACGGCGGCGGCGGCGGCCTCCCGGATAAAACAAATACTCGGAGAGGAGTCGGCGGGGACGTCGTCGCCGTCGTCCAGCGGGCCGTCGGCGGGCGTCGTCGCCGCGCGGCTCGGCCTGGCAACCGGCGGCACTGCACGGCCACCGCCGGCACGCGGCACGTGCGCCCCGCCCCGCCCACCTGTACACCAAGACCTGCCAGCACCGGCGGGGACGTGCGGGGGGCGGGTGTCCCGCGAGGGGCGGCGGGGTGGCTAGTCCGAAGTTCGGGGGAGAGAGAGCATGTTTGTCTGGGCTCGTGCGGGGGAGGAGAAGGGGAGAGTATGAGAGAGAGAGAGAGAGAGAGGGAGCGAGATAGCATGTATAATCCCGGCCCCGCCGATGCCCGTGTCACTGTTGCCGGATAGTCCGTCTCTGTCTGTTGTGTTGTGTACTACTCGCGGCTGTACTCGGTTTGGGCGCGCGGCCCGCACGCCCCGCACGGCCCGCCCCGGTTATCACGCCGGTGTCAGTCGCCGTTCAGGTGGCTTGCCGGCTGATAGCGAGGCCCCCGTCGTCTCCCCCCCCCCCCCCCCCACTCCCCTCCCGGCTGTCTGCCGCGGGGACTCGTGCCGCACCACCTCCACCGCCACGGCTGGCACGGCCCCGGCGCGGCGCTGATGCTCCGACCTGACGCCGAGTTGCGTCAGCCGCGGGGAGCTATTCAGCAGCCGCCGTCCCCTCCCTAGCCGCACACAGCAGCCAAACAAGCTCCCATACAGCCCAGTAGGCCCTGTTCCGCCGGCACCGCCGCCGCCCTGCAAGCCTTAGCTGTCTCGGCTCTCCTCCTCCTCCTCCTCCTCCTCCTCCTCCTCCTCCTGCTCTACCCGCCCTCCCGCCGCGAAGTGATCCGGGCCCAAAGTCACACCGCACTTGACACACAGTGTGTGTGTGTGTGTGTGGTGAGGGAGAGGGGGTTAAGCAGGACTGTTAATGGGTTCAGAGACACACAAAAAAAATAGGAGACCCCCAAAAAATATTATCGAGTCACGGAAATGCGGGGTGTAAAGGGCAGAAAATGTGGCGGCGTCAGGGCTGACGTCCGCTCGGGTGTTGTGGCCAACCTGCCGGCACTGCTGCCGGTCAACACCGCCCCCACCCACCACCACTCTGTGTCTCTGTCTCTGTCGCAGTCGTTAAGAGAGAGAGAGATTCCGAGTTGACAGCGTGGTATTCGGAATCGCCTCACGGCCCCGTTGGCTAGTAAACAATGGCAGAGGAGGACTGGCTTGCCCTGCTGCCGCTGCCTCCTCCTCCTCCTCCTCCTCCTCCTCCTCCTCCTCCTCCTCCTCCTCCTCCTCCTCCTCCTCCTGCCGGTCGGACAGAGTAGAGTGTGACCCTCTCGGCGCCCGCGGCCCACAGGGTAGGCCTGCCCGCACGGCGCGCCCGCACCACGCTCCGCGCCGGCTGCCTACCCGGCAAGGCGTCCGAGTCCCTCCCGTCGTCGTGGTGGTGTTGCCGACGACGCGCTCCCTCCCCTCCCGGACGCCGCTGAATAACTCATCACGGCGTAAACCGCGCCGCCGCCGCCGCCGGCCGTTCGGCCATCACACCACCACCACCCCTCCGCCGCCTCCACTGCCTCCTCCTGCTAAAGTGCCGCTGACAAAATGGAGCTTCTATTTTCTGCCGCCCCGCAGTGGGGGAGGGGGGGGGGGGAGGGAGGGGGGTTGATTGGCGATGTTCTCTATCGGTAGGCCACTTGCCAGCACGACGTGTACGTGTGTGTGTGTGTGCGTGTGTGTGCGTGAGAGGAAGCCATCACGTGGGAGGCGCGCAGCCTCTCACTCTCTCTCTCTCTCTCTCTCTCCCTCTCTGTCTGCTTGCTGCGTTGATGGAGGAGCGGACGCCGGCGGACGCGAACGAGAGCAAGACCGTGTTGAGTTTGAGGTCGTCGGAGGCGGCGGCTTATCGGGGAGCCGCCTCGCGTCGCCTCTCTTTGTCGTGCTCCGCGGCTCTCCGTTTGCTCGCCTACTCGGCCCTCGGGGAGGCGGCGGCGGCGGCGGCGGCGGCGGGGGCCGTCCAGGAGCGGCGTGACCAGCACGATGAGGAAGGGGGGGGGGTGCGCCTGCTGCAGCACCGCTCGCACTTACCTGGGCCTGCACTCATACCTGGGCCGGCACACTCATCTCGCGCCTGCACTCTTACCAGGGCCTGCCTGCACACCCACCTTGGCCTGCGCCCCGCCCCCCTCCCCCCGCTCGGCCGCTCGGTGCGTCACAGCCTAGTCTGCAGCAGCCACGGCGGCAGCGACTCGGCACGCACCACTCTCTGCTTGTTATCTATGTGTCTTTGACTTTGTTTCAAAGGTCTCTCTCTGTCTCTCTCTCTCTCTCTACGTGATGCTGCAGTGCGCCTGTCGGCTCTTGGCTGTGCCGCCGCCGCTCGCAGACCGTCGGACTGAATGGACTAAACAGACGTGAAAGAAAAAAGAATGAGAGCGTCACCCCCGAATTTCTCATAGGTGATCTCGGATCTCCCGCCGTTTCGGGTGGCGGCAGTACGCGCTGCAGTTGCGTCAGCCCCGCCGGACACATTAAGGCACCTCCATGTTTTTTGCGACTTTCCAAACTTTCTCTGCTGCCGCGGCGGCGCCGCAGCATCGTTTCTTTTTTCGTAGCTCGCAGAACCGAACTGAATATTGCCCATATGCCATAAACGAAATCAATTCCATACCACAAAGAAATTGATTTTTGGCGAATTAGTTTCTTTTTTTCCCCTCCTCCTCCCTGCGTGCAGGAGCAGCAGAAGCGACGCGCCCCGTCGTCCGGGGAGCAGCAGGCAGCTCTGTGTCTCTGTCGCACTCGCGGCCCGCTCCGTAAGTGGCAGAGAGAGAGAGAGAGAGAGGAGCGGGGGGTCGGGTTCACAGTGTCGGGGATCGCGCTGCTGAACCGGTTCATCGAGCTGAGCTGAGCACAGTCAGGCGCCCGCCGCCGCCGCCGGCCGGCCGGGCTGACTGACTGCCGGGCAGCAGGGCCGTCCTGTGTCCCGTTGCAATAGTGTCTCCACCACTGTGCCCTCTCTGCCGGGGAGAGAGAGAGAGAGAGAGAGAGAGAGAGAGAGAGAGAGAGACTGTCGCCAGGATCCGTGCGTAGTGATTTCACGCGTCGCCAAGATGGCGCTCGCACACACACACACAGGCACACACACACACACACAGTCACAGGCCCGCTGCCCACACGCACACACACACATTCACACACACACACACACACACACACAGAGCACTGCGAGGAGCACCACCACACCGAGGCGTGTACGGGCTGTGGTGCCGCTGGCTTAGCGCCGAACAGCGCTCACTCACCTTGAGTTTGTTTGTGACTCTTCCTCTCCTCCTCCTTCTCCTCCTCCTCCTCCTCCTCCTCCTCCTCCTCCTTCTCCTCCTCCCCCTCCCCCTCCTCCTCCTCCTCCTCCTCTCCTATTCGCTTTGTTCCCCGCGCCGTGTACTCTTCTCCTTTCCTTATCAGTCTCTCTCTCTCTGTTCTCCTTGTTCTCTCTCTCTCTCTCTCTCTCTCTCTCTGACTGACTGTGGTAATCGATCCCATTTTTATTGTCCGAGTCGCGTTTCATCACCTTGCCTATTCTATACAACACCGGCAGCGGCGGCGGCGGCGGCGTGTCTCCTGTCTATCGGTGCGAGAGACAGAGAGAGAGAGAGAGAGAGAGAGAGAGCGGTTAGCCAGTGTGTGTGTGTGTGACTCACCCGGCAGCAGCAGTGCCTAAGCAGGTGCACCGAGAGAGAGAGAGAGAGAGAGAGAGAGAGAGAGAGAGAGAGAGAGAGAGAGAGAGCACTACGCGGGCGCCTGCAGGGTAGGCATTCGCGGACCGCTCCATGCACGCGCGCCTTGCGGGCCGGCCTACCCAGCCCTGGGCTCGGTGCCCGGCCCGCACCTCTGCGCTCTCCTCGCTCTCTCTCGCTCTCCGCGCCCTCTCCGTTCCGGTCTCTCTCTCTCTCTCTCTCTCTCTCTCTCTCTCTCTCTCTCTGTGTGTGTGTGTGTGTGATGTACCCGCTGCCCGCCACGGACGACACGACATGTCCACGGCAGTCACCTCTGCGTCTGTCTGTCGGTCTCGGGTGTCGGGCTGTCGGTTCCGGTTACGGCATTATTTTTATTGCTGTTTTCAACCCGTAGTTGTTGTTTCTGCTGATGGCTCACAAAAAATTTCATTGAAACAAAAAAAAATCAATTTAAAATTTATTTTCTTTAAGTTCCAAATTTTAAAAAAAATTCTTTACAAAAATGTAGAATCTAGAGTGACGACGGCGTTGTCACTAGAGAGCTAGGAGCGGCGGAGCATTGGTGTTGTGGTGTTGGTGTTTGGGCGGGCGGGCGCGTGGCGGCGCGTGGCGGCGCGTGGCGGCGCGTGGCGGCGCGTGGCGGCGCGTGGCGGCGCGTGGCGGCACGGCCCGCTTTCAAGGACACTGCGGGGACACGCTAGGCCGTGGCCGGCCGGGCCGTGGCCGGCGTTCCCGCCCGCGGGCCGCCGGGCCCTGCGCGGATGGCTGCACCACCGACAACAGACAACAAGTCCTGGCCCGCCACGCCCCGCCAGGCCCCGCCACGCCACACGGCACGCCCCGTCCGATCTGAACAGTATATACTTGTTGTTTACGGATTCCTTCGGCGTGTGTGTGTGTGTGTGTGTGTGTGTGTGTTGGTGGCGCCGCTGTCTTGAAACTTTGGCGGGAGGCTGCGGGTTGTTGATAGGGGTGGGCGGATGAAGGCGAGGCGGGGAGGGACTCTATTCATTTGTTAAAAGAGGTATTATATTCCGCGCGCCTCTCCGCGAGCTCCTGGGGGCGAGGACGATGACGACGGCCCGCAGGAGCCGTCGCCGCCGGTGGGGCGGAGGTCGCGGGGGCCGCGGGCCGAGCTGTGAGGGGCAGTGGCGCTGCATGACCCTTCTCCGCGCCCCTCGCTGCTGCCGCACGCAGAGAAGGGTGTCATGACCTCGGCACTCACTTCCCTCCCCGACCCCGTTGGGCGGACAAAGAGGGACGCCGGAACCCGCCCCGTTCCCCCCTGCATGAAAGTTAGACTGCTGTACGCGGAGGCGGGGAAAAAGCGCGGTGCGTGTGACAGAGAGAGAGAGAGAGAGAGAGACGCGGCGCCGAGGCTGGGCGGCACTTCCCGCCTGCAGCCCCACCCCATTCCCTCAACTCACCCCCTCCGGCCTCCGTCAAGGACGTTGTCGGTGCGGGGGGTTGGGGTTGGGAGGTGGGTGGTGGGGGTGGGGGAGGCGTGGGGAAGGCCGCGGGCGCGCTGGGACGGCGGGTGGCAAGGCTTGACCCGCCGCGGCCGGAGGGGGGGGGGGGGGAGAGGCTCCCCACGGCGCCCCTGCGGCGGACCGGCCGTCTCGCGTGTCCAGGGAGCTTTATGGCAGAGTTGGAGCTGCGGCGGAAGGGGCCGCGAACGGACATGTCCGTGTCGGTCGGAGGCCCCGCTCGGGTCAGACGCGCAACTCGCTGTGTCACAGCACAGCCTCCCCCCCGCGCGCCGCCAGCCGAACTCCTGGCCGTCACGGGGTATATACGGGGTATCCCGAGGCCACGGACTGCTGCGGGGTGCTTTCTCGAGGCGTGGGGTAGCGCCACCCGGCGGCAGCCAGCGGTAGCATGGAGCTTGTCCGGCCCGGGGTACCGCCGGGACGCGATGTTTCAGCAACAGCTCCCCGTTGAAGCGCAGGTGGGGTTACGGTGACCGGGGAGATTCGATGGGGACGTAACAGGGTGTCAGCTGTCCACCCTGTCTGTTCACCGGGCATGATTTCCTGCCTGCCATGTCCGCAGATCGAGTCCCTGTTCATCGACTCCTGCCTGCCCAGCAACTGTGTGGACGCTGTGACCAACACCATGGGCTACCACCCCAAGTACCTGGAGAGCTACAGGACGACGCAGAACTTCATCCTCCGAGGGGACGGCCCTCTGCCCCTGGACTACCGCCACTACATTGCCATCATGGTGAGTTCTCCCTCATGACCGACTCATGACCTCTCCTTGTCTGTGTCGAGTTTGCCTCTGTCACGAAGCGCACTCAACATCTGCCTCTCTATCCAGGCTGCCGCTCGCCACCAATGCAGTTACCTGATCGACATGCAGAAGCAGGAGTTTCTGCTGCAGGGCGGTAACCAGATGTGGCTGCGAGGCCTGAACCACATACCGCAAAAACTGCATGACCTCTACGAGATAAATAAAATCTTAGCTCATCGTCCGTGGCTGTTAAATAAATCCCACATTGAGGTATTGGTCCACTTTTATTCAATTTTCTTTTAGCCTGTGCAGACTGGACGGTGGGTACAATTTTGGATTTTCTTTGTCTTACAGAAACTCACCAAAGGACAAGACAGCTGGTCGCTGGCAGAAGTCGTACATGCTCTGGTTCTGTTGGTGCACTTCCACGCCCTCGCCAGCTTTGTCTTCGGCTCAGGCATTAATGATGAGCAAAAATACTACGAGTGTGATGACGCCAGAGAGGTCCTGCATCTTGCACCGCCTCCTCGTAGCACCAAGGCACAACAACCAGTGCAGAAACTGGAAAATAAAGGTATTGTATTGTTTCTGCAACATTTACTCAATTAATTTTTTGAAACTTGCGAATGGAAATTTAATGAACCCCATATGTAATTATCAGGTTACAAAGAGGAAATTCCTATTGCCTTATCACCAACAGAACCAGAAGTTGGTGTTGACATGTTGATGGAAAGGATGAAAACGTTGTCTGAACGGTCAGAAGAGGTATCCGCTGAAGAATACAGAAAGAGATTTGAACATGTTGAATCACAAAGTGCAGAACTGCCCCTTGGTCAACGCACTCCCCCAATAAAGCCAGACATAAGTCACTTTATTGAGGATCCCAAATTTACCTATGTGGATTTTGCTCATCGGGGTGTTCAAGTGCCAACCTTCCGTGTTCAGGTACTGCCAGAAAGATCTCTACATTTCCTACAAGAATTATGAATCAGAACTAAGACTAATGATTTGAATCAACAGGACTGCTCCTGGGAAGACCATGGATTTTCCTTACTCAACGGCCTGTACAATGATGTGGGAATCTTGTTGGATGACAAGTTTAAAACCACTGCAAGTCTTACGTACAATACCATGGGAGGAAGGCGAGATGTCGATACCACAGTCTTCCGTAGAGCCATTTGGAATTATTGCCAGTGCATGTATGGTATAAGGTGTGTAAATCATGTTGCTTTTGGAGTTATCCATTAAGTTATTTCATCCAACTTCCACCTCTGAAACATTAATTTCTTTATAGGCATGATGATTATGACTATGGGGAAGTGAACCAACTTGTTGAACGGTCACTTAAGGCGTTCATCAAGACAGCTTGCTGCTTCCCTGAAAGGCTGACCAAACGAGATTGTGATAAAGTGATGAAAGAGTTTTTGCATTCAGAGAAGGTTTGCATCAAATTTTCTGAGGAGTTTATACCTTGCTATGACTGCTCTTCTTGTTATCATATTTTTAACTTTTTTTCATTGCCGTGATTAATTTGAGTTACTTCTTTTACAGATTCATGTGAACCTTATGATCCTAGAAGCTAGAATGCAGGCAGAATTGATGTATGCCCTGCGTGCCTTAATGCATTACACCACCTAGGATCCCACATTCTGTAAAAAGCTTGCATTAGAAATTTCTAATATGTGTCAATCATCTTTAATGTGCTTCTTATCTATTAATTTATGTTTTAATTGTGTGAAAGCAAACTGTAGCATATACAACTCCAGTGATACATATGTGGATTTTAGAGGAAAACCTCTCATGAAATTTTCTTAGCCCTTGCAATGAGTTAATGAGAGTTCTCATATTTAAAGTATTTGAACTGGTTTGTTAGCAGGTACATTCACATTTTATTTTGAACATTGATCTCTCGGGAACAAGTTTAATTTTCCTAGTATGTTATGATGTAACGGAAAGTAAATGATGCCAAGAGCTTCAACTTACAGAAAATTTTCAGGGTGCCAAATAGACTATACAGTTATCCAGAACATGAATGCTTTTTTGATGTAATGAATACTAGTCTTCATGCGTGTACATCCTTTTTTTTTTCTGCTTCAGAACTCTGACAATGATTTTTTCAGTTTCACTGTGTGTGATTATAGGAATTGTCCTGTATCATATTTGAATTAACTAATGGCTTCATTGTCTCCATTGCTTTTACTAGGATATTCTGCAATTAATATCTTTCTCAAAGAATTTAAAAAATGAATGGACTTTGTCTTCATCCGCTGAGTAAAACATACAATTCATTTCAAGTGGTATACATGAGCGTTTTTGAATGTGTGAGCTTGTAAATGTTCAGTTACTTTAGTGAGATCTTTGGCACTAGACCGGCATTCCTAGGTTTGAATCAAAATATTTTGGAAGGTGGAGGTAGTCCTACTCAACACATGGTGTCTCATATGTCTTGTAAATTCTGAGCCAATATCTGAAAAATACTCCTAGTACAATTTTGATGTTAGTGGTGTTTCTTTTATCCCCTGCTTGTCAAGATAGAATGATACTTGTCTTCTCAGTGTACTATCTAAAAAAATCAAGTATTCATTAATGTAAACTGTATAGAAACCCGTTTTATCTTCCAAACTGCATTTCCCTTGTAACTTCTACATGTGTTGTTTTCTTCTTACATCCATTGAGCCTTTAGTTCTCAAAAATGTAAACATGCTGCATGTTGGCCCTTGTTAGTGCTCTCTATTCTTTCTTTTACTATTTTTAAAGAATTATGATCTCAGTATTATATTTTAAAACAATCTGGAATTTAGAGGTGGATTAGAGATGTACTGATGTTACCAAAAAATATATTTTACAGTTTTAATGCTGTTTTACATAAAACTGTACACTGGGAACAGAAATTTGTTTTTAGTACCCTTTCTAAAAAGGTCTGCATGAATTTTCTTTGTTGAATCATTTTGTCCTCATGCAAATGTTAATGTATTGTAGGAACAGAAAACCTCATCTGACTTCCTCCAATATTGGTCTAGTCTTCGGGGATGGCAGATGGGCCCTATCTGTCGTTTTTAAGAAAAATCTTGAAGTGCGTCTGAAAGAAAGTAGGCCTTGATCCCCAAGTTATCTTCATCATTATTTATATTTTAATTGTTATTATTTTATCTGTGATGTTTCTATCTACTAATATAGACACTTAATAGTGAGAATATTGTTAAATAAACTGTAGAATGAACTTTCATTGATCTTGCCCAAGGGGCTTAATATGTGCGACAACCTTCTAGATCCTGAAACCTTGTGGCTCCACTGGTTTACGATGGCGGCTGACTTCAGCTGGGCAAGACGGAAATTGTGGCTTGCAAGAGGCTGTGTGCAGGTTTTGAACGATGGACTGTTCCGCGATTCACAAATGTAACTCGTTTTCTTCATTCATTACACTTTTTTTTCTTATCTATTTATTATGTACCATGTGTCTGAAATACATGTTTGTTTTTTTGTAGTAAATTTGGAGTTGACTTTTTTTTTTCTCGCACTTACAAAAATAAAACAAACAAAATAACACACACACACACACCGAAATCATCGACAACAAAAAAAAAATTAGCCTCAGCGTGCCAAGTCATGGTCATGTTGGTCGGGGCTGTTTCGAATCAGTCGCCTTCAGCCTGCGGTGGGCCGGGTAGGCCGGCCCGCACTACACGCGTGCGTCGCTGGAGACGCGGCTGCCTACCTTCCGGGCGGCCGAGACCCACACGGCTCGGAGAGGTGTCACGTCAGAGGGTCAGAGGGTCTCCGTCAGGTGCGACACGACCAGAGACGCCTCGGCCGCGGACCGGCGGCGCACACGGGTGCCGGCTGGGATGCCTACCCTACCCGGCGTGGCCGGCTGTGAGCGACGCCTCCCCCCTCCTCCTCCTCCTCCCCCCCCCCTCCTCCTCCTCCTCCTCCTCCTCCTCCTCCTCCTCCTCCTCCTCCTCCTCCTCCTCCTCCTCCTCCTCCTCACCGGCACGGCGACTTCCGGCCTCCGAGACCCCGGCTGCCGCCGCTGCTGCTGCCTCTTCCACTTCCACTCCAAGCACGCCTTCCCCTCTCCGCCGCGGCCAGCGCTGGCGATGACTTCAGTTGAATGGAATTCCCCCCCCCTCCCCCCTCCCTCTCTCTCTCTTCTGGCCCGCGGTTTTAGGCGGGCTGTCAGTGTAGTTGGTGGTCTTGCCGCAGCGGAGCTGCTCAGCGCTGGGCTCGCGTTTGGGCCGCGAGAGAGAGAGAGAGAGAGAGAGAGAGAGAGAGAGAGAGAGAGAGAGAGAGAGAGAGAGAGAGAGAGAAGGAGAGAGACAGACAGACAGACAGACAGACAGAGGGGGAGAGACAGAGAGGGAGAGACGGGCTGAGAGAAAGAGAGACAGAGAGAGGGGCGCTTCCCAGAGTATGGCGCGGCGTCTGCTAGAGGTTGTTGCTGGCTGGTCGGTCGGTTGGAGGCGGGGCGGATCGCGGTGCCGGGGGCCCGGGGGGGGGGGGGGGGGGGGGGGGGGGGGGGGGCGGGGGGCCCGGGGGCCGGGCAGCAGGGTCGGCGTCAGCGGCGTCAGCGGCCATGAGTCAGTACCCACCTTGCAGCCGTGCCCGTCGTACCACAGCAGTGCCACCTCCTCCACAGCAGCAGCCATGAGCGCCTACTACCCCACCCAGGTGAGTGCGACCGGCGACCGGCACCCGGCATGGCGAGGACCGGCCGTGTCCTCCACCGCGCCGACCTCCGTCCTCCGTCCAGGAGGACCGACGCGGTCCTCAGAGCGGTCCTCAGAGCGGTCCTCAGAGGGCTGCTCCGACCGGCCGGCACGCCGTGGCCCCGTGTGCTACTCGCGGCGCCGCGGGGCCCGGCAGGCCGGCGACGCCGAACACTCTCTGCCCTTCTCGGACCTCTCTCTCTCTCTCTCTCTCTCCCTCTCTCTCTCTCGCCCCCTTATGGAGCATCCCGCGAGTGCGACAGAGACAGAAGGAGCCGGCGGCAGGGGAGGCCGACACACGGGCTTGGCTCCGAAAGCCGTGAGAAAGACGTGGAGCAGAGGGAACGTGGCGAGCAGCCGCGCAGGGCCGGCGGCGTCAGCGGCATGCGGCCCCCGCGGCCCCCGCGCGGTGCCACGCCCCTCCCCGGTGCCGGCCGGCGGCGGACTCCCGCAGCAGCACGTCCCCGTCGTCATGTTCGACCTCGCCGACGACGGCACGACGGCCTCCCCCCGGCCGCAGCGTGCCGTCGTGCAGGCGGACGCGTGCGCGTGCCACTTACACGATGCGCAGAGAGATTCGTTTTGCGATGCCGCGGCCGTTCTCCTGTACTCTCTGTCTCTCTCTTTTCTCTCTCTCTCTCTCTCTCTCTCTCTCTCTCGCTCTCTCGCCGGGCCCTTAACACGCTCTGGGTATAATGGCTGTCCGCCAGCCCCCCCCCCCCCTTCCCAATCTAGGATTCCGTGCCCCCCCCCCCCCCCCCCTTCCCAATCTAGGATTCCGTGCCCGCTCTACGTCCTACAGGGTTCGTGGGTTCAACACCCCTTCTGGCCTTGCGCTTCGGGCCGGTCAGACCCTTCCCCCCCCCCCCCCCCCTCCGCAGTTCCGGAAACTTTCCATTTAAAAAAAAAACCTGAGGAGTTCAAAAAGGTACAATAGAGAGTATACTGGGCACGACAACGGCTATGAGAATGTGGCCGGGGAGGGGGCGGGGCGCGGGGAGGCCGACAGGGGGCCCGCCGTGTGACCTTGTCAGAGTTATCACACACGGCACCTCGGCAAAACCGGGACGAAAAAACAAAAACAAAACACAGATGCTTTCGGCAAGCCCGTCAAAATACGGAAAACTAAAAATAAAGGAATGTGACATAAAAAGCGAAGATGTGTCTGATGAGCGTGCGGAGTCGTGGCGGATCCGTGGGACACGCTCGATGAGTCACACACACAGTCACAGACACAGTCACACACACAGTCACACACACAGTCACAGCGATGACGGCATGCCGGACCATGACGTAAGAGTAAGCTGCCGTTCTGGAGTCGCACCTCGCCGCGCCAAGCATGTGGCGCCGACATGGAATCGCCTCTTTTTTTTTGCAATATATTTTTAGTTTTGAAAAAAAAAGTTTTGATAATTTTCGTTATGAGAATTTTTTTATGGGAATCTTTTGTTATGAGAATATTTGTTATGAGATTTTTTTTGTAGTGAGATTTTCTCTTTGTTTTTCGAATTTTTGTTTCGTGAGCCGTTTTATTCTCGACTGACAACCCCGACTCTCTGTCTCTCTCTCTCTCTCTCTCTGTGCCCGCCAGTGCACCCCCACCGTGTACCCCGCGGACCCCTTCGACCCCCAGGCCGACGCGGAGACCCTGCGGAACGCCATGAAGGGCTTCGGCACGGACGAGCAGGCCCTCACGGACGTGCTGGGCAGGCGCTCCATCACGCAGCGCCTAGAGATCGCCGAGGCCTTCAAGACCATGTACGGCAAGGTAAGCAACGCAGCCGTCAGGCGCCGCGTCCTTGGTACAGTATACTATACGTGACCCCCTTAGTTTAAATCAGTCAAGTCCATTTTTTTTCACTCAGAA
The DNA here is from genome assembly GCA_026979955.1 of Megalurothrips usitatus. NCBI lineage: Eukaryota > Metazoa > Arthropoda > Insecta > Thysanoptera > Thripidae > Megalurothrips > Megalurothrips usitatus. Next base: position 5,926,229 of record CM049604.1, on the reverse strand, counting down.
AAAAGTTACTCCGATTTTTTTTTCATTAAAAATAAAAAACAATTTGCTGGTTCTGTCAGTGTTAAGCACACTGTGCTGACAGCACCACCGCTGACGCGGCTGACACAGACAGCTGACACAGACAGCTGACGCAGACGGCTGACGCAGCGGCACACAGGCTGGCCATCGCTCGCCGCCGCTGACTGTATGCCGCCACATTTTTGTTGTTTCCTTATGAGAGTCGCCAGATCGTCCCGCGCCCAGCAGGCGCCGGGCGTGGCCGGGCGTGGCTGCGTGCATGCGCCCACGTGTGTGTGTGTCCCGGCCGCGGCCTTTCACCGGCTCCCCCACCGACACCCATCGCAATCACCATCCTGTTAATTAAATCATTCCCGTTTATTTTATTTTTTGAGCCAAGATCACATGATTCATAGAAAAAGCACACTCAACTTTTCTTTTTTCCCCGCTTTATTTCGCATACTCTTTTTATTTTCAAATTCATTTTTTTTTGCTTTGGTAATCGTGACCGTTTGTTGTACGATACGATTTTTTTTTTTTTTTTTCGAAAGTCAAGTCCCCTACGACCGGGCGCACGGAATGGCGTGGGCAGCGGCGGCCGCGGCAGGTACGCCTAGCGCCGCCCAGCGCCCACGCCCCGCGCTCTGTGTGTGTGTGTGTGTGTGTGTGTGTGTGTGTGTGTGTGTGTGGAGGGGCGCGCCCGTTTCCGGTAGGGATCGGATCTCTGCTGGGTACGGCCGGGCCTCGCGGGGCCGCCGTGGCCACCGGCCAGGCTCTCTCTGGCCCGACGCCTGCGGCCTGCAGGGTAGGCAGTCCCGCGCGACGCGAGCGCTCTACGGGGCTGCCCACCCTCGACTCTGCGGGCGCTCGGGGAGGATCTCTACCGAGATCTCTGTAGAGAGTCAGTGTCTCTCTAACGCGGCGCTCAGGACCTGGCCAAAGAGATCAAGAGCGAGGTGGGCGGGAACTTCGAGACGGTGCTGGTGGCGCTGCTGACGCCGCTGCCCAACTTCTACGCCGGCGAGCTGCACCACGCCATCCAGGGCCTGGGCACGGACGAGCAGGCCCTCGTCGAGGTCCTCTGCACGCTCAGCAACTACGGCGTGCAGGCGGTGGCCAAGATCTACGAGCAGAGTGAGTGGCCGCGAGTAAAAGCCCGGCGTGTCGCGTCCCCCAGGACCTGGTCGCGGAGCTGAAGTCTGAGCTGGGCGGCGTGTTCGAGGACGTGATCCTGTCCCTGCTCACCTCCCTCCCCGAGTACTACGCCAAGGAGCTGCACCACGCCATCCAGGGCCTGGGCACGGACGAGCTCGCCCTCGTCGAGGTCCTCTGCACCCTCAGCAACTACGGCATCCGGACCGTGGCGGCCACCTATGAGAAGTGTGAGCTCCCCACCCCTCTAGAGAGACTCCGGGGCCTCTCTACTCTCTCACGCCGACTAACCGTCCCTCTAACACGCCGCTGCATGCCCGACCTCAGCTCCGCGCGCATAACGCCTGTCTCTCTGCCGACCCGCGGGAAAAGGTGTCGCCGTAACTCGGTATTCGAACCCCAGCCCTCCCGGCAGCAGCTTAAGCCCGCTCTCTCTCTCTGCGTGCCCGCAGTGTACGAGCGCCCCCTGGAGAAGGACCTGAAGGGCGACACGTCCGGCCACTTCAAGCGCCTGCTCGTCTCGCTCTGCACCGTGAGTACCGCGGGCGACTGTGACGGTGTCCCCGGACACAATTGCGATAATAAAAATCACCATTTCCTTCTCGTCAATAAAAAAAATAATTTCCACGGAGATTAAAATAGGAATTGTTTGTGTTTTGAATTTTTATTGAAAGTGTATGAAAAATTTTTTCAGAAACTTCCAAATTATTTTTTTTTCTCCCCGGAATTCGTGTTTAACCTGCTCCTGTTGCAGGCCAACCGGGACGAGAACGTTGACATCGACCTGGCCGCCGCCCACGCCGACGCCGAGGCGCTGCTCAACGCCGGTGGGTGCACGGTGACGACGGCGCCGCCGCTATCGAGCTTCGAGTTCTGGCCGATCGCTGTACTGCCGTTGTTCCGACAGGCGAGAACCAGTGGGGCACGGACGAGTCCACCTTCAACATGATCCTGGTGTCGCGCAGCTACGCGCACCTGCGGCAGGTGTTCCGCGAGTACGAGCAGCTCGCCGGCCACGACATTGAGACCGCTATCAAGCGCGAGTTCGCCGGCAGCATGGAGGACGGCTTCCTCTCCATCGGTGAGCCGCCGCCACGGCCGCCGCCGCCACGGCCGCCCCTCCGCGTCGTCCCCTAACGCTCTCTCTCTCTCTCCCCCGCAGCCAAGTGCGTCAAGGACAAGACGGCCTACTTCGCGGAGCGGCTGCACGACGCCATGGCCGGCGCCGGCACCAACGACCGCACCCTCATCAGGATCATCGTGGCCCGGTCCGAGATCGACCTGGGCGACGTCAAGGAGGCCTTCCTGCGCATCTACGGGAAGTGCCTGGAAGACAGGATCGAGGTGGGTGCGGCTACAGCGCCAACTACAGTTATTCTGAAGAAAAAGCGCTAGATGATTAAGATGAACTGTATCTTTCCGCTCGAACTACAGTGCGACTGCAATAAACTAAACTAAGCAATGGAACTAAACTCTCTTCCCGTGTCCGTTTCAGTCCGACTGCTCCGGTGACTACAAGAAGCTCCTCATCACTCTGGTGGCGTGAGCATCGTCAACAACCTTCATCGCGCAACAACTGTGTTTTTTTTTTACAACATGATCAATTATTTTTGTATTAAAAATAGAGAGTACCTGTATAAGACTTCATTCCATGTATTTGATACGATGATTGCAAACAGTATTGTTACGTTTGATACGTTATCAACTCATAGGCCGCAACAACAGCAACAAAAAAAATTGTACTGACCGTGGGTCAGTGTTGGGGAAATAATGTTTATTTATTTTTGTTTGTTTTTTTAAATATATTCTGAACGTTTTTAGTGAAGTTACTACCAAATATTGCCCTTGTTTATTTCCTCTCCTCTGTCCCCGAACATCCGAACACGGAAAGTAGTTTAGTGACGAAATTGATTTTGCTTCCGCATCTTCAGTGAGCAAACAGGTGCATTAAGGCAATTAAGGCTTTACAGGGAATGCCATCAAGGGCAGGGGAGGGGAAGGGGGGAGGGTACACGCTTGCTCTATGAGAAATACAGTATTACAGTACTATGAGAAATTTACTGTTTTGTTTTTCCTAACCTATCAAGCAATCGTGTCACGCACGTCCCTACATCACAGGAATCAGTTTTACGCCTCCCGGAGATATCAGCACCGAAGTGTTTTAGGTAAACTCCCTGATTTTTTGAGAGAATACGTTCCATCGAACATGGCCTGAACTAAGGAATTTGTTCTGAGGCGTCAGTTGCGGGTGAATTTTGGGTTAAACTTGTGTCTTCATGACATTTGTTGCCAGATTTTAGAGGCTCTGCGATGGGGAAAAAACCGTACCAGAAGGGTAAAGGTGGCCCTAAGGCACCTATTCAAAAGAGTAGGAAAGAACTGAGGAAAGAACAACGTAAAGTGAAGAAGCTCAAGCAATCATTGGGAAACAAATGGAGCAAGCACTTAGCTCAGCCCGAAACTAGTGTTACGAAAAGCTCAACGGACAAGAGAGTAAAAGCTACAGGTAACTTGAGTTTGAACATAACTTTTCCCACTCATTTAATATTTTTCTGTTCATTAGCCACCCCTTAAAACTTTTCTACATCCAAGGTTTACCAAAGGAAAAGCAAGTCACCAATAGCATTGACGATATAAGGAATAAGGAGAAGCAGCAGCAAAAAAAACTAGAATCTGACATGCAGAAAAGCCGCAAAAAGCTTTTACTTGAAGCCAATGAAGAGGAAGATCGCAATATTCGTCACCTAGAAAAGTTGTTACACCTTAATCGTCGGAAATCCAAGTCATTGCCCAAATCTTTTGCAGAAGATGGCCTAGGCTGTATCCTTTTATTATCATAGTCTTGTGTTTTTCATGAATAGCATACGATTAGGCATAAGTTTTTAATCATTTACTTCTATTTTGCAATGGAATTCTTTCTTAACTTCATGTTAGATTTGCTTGATGTCTGTGATCCAGAAAAAATTAAAGATTCTGTCAAAGTAGATCAGGCTCTCCAAGACTCGGGATCGGATTTTGAGGAAGACTTTGCTGTTGTCCGGGGCAATAAAGGAGAAAAGATGAAAGCCAAGAGCAAAGCTGGTAGCAAAAAAGCAAAGAAGCAAGATGCTGAAACAGATTCTAATGATGACTCTGGAAGTGACTTTGGTCTTGGTGTTGATGATGCCTCTGATGAGGAAATGTCAGATGAAGAAATTTTAGATGGGGAAATGTCAGACGAAGAAATTTCTGATGAAGAAATGTCAGATGATGAAGAAGACACTCGTGTGAATGACAATAAAAAAAGAAAAAAACAGACTGAAGAAAAAAGCTCAAACAAGCGCGGGAAGATCACCAAAGATTCTGAAACAGAGGAATCTGATGACAGTGATGAAGGAGTGTCTGCCCACAGTAGTGATGAAGACATGGAGGAAGGTGATGGTCTGCCTGGAAGACACAACAAAAACCATAAAAAGCAATCAAATACTAAAGCCAGCAAGAATAAAATAGGAAGTGGTAAAAATACCAAGTCAGTTTCTGATGAGGAATCAGACAGTGATTTCGGTCTTGGAGTGGATGATGGTTCCGAGGAAGAAATATCAGACTCTAATGGTGATGAGTACACATCAGACGATGACATGTCAGGAGCAGAGCAAGATTCTGATGAAGACATGCCACAGGATAACAGTAAAGAAAAAGAAAAAAAAGCAGGAGGCAAAAACTCTGCAAGTACTCAAGAAGAGAAAAAAAAATCTGCAAATGGCAAAAAGGTAAAGTTTGAAGCATCTTCTGCCTCAACTAAAAGAAAAGGTGTATCATCCAAAGGTAAAAAAAATATTGAGGAAGATTTTGATGACTCTGAGGATGATGATGAAGATGATGGAGAGATAGGCAGTGGATTTGGCAGTGATTCCACTGAGGATGTGGGATGCAATAAGAATCTTTCCAAGAGGAACCCTGATGGAACTTGGGAGGATATTTATGGACGTACTAGGGATAAGGATGGGAAGGTGATCAATGTGAGTAATGACTGTTTTTCCAATCCTTTTTGAAATTTTAATGCAGAGTTTTATTATCTACTTTTAATTTTCTCTCAGGCTTCATCAACAACTGAATCAACGACCTCAGCCACAGCTGGCAAATATATTCCACCAGCAATGCGGGCTAAAATACAAGGCAATGAAGACGCCAAACGGAAAGAGAATCTTGCTAGACTACGAAGACAAATCAAAGGTCTTATTAACCGATTGGCGGAAAACAACATGCCTAGTATATGCACCCAGGTAAAAACTCTAATTGCATTTTCTAAAAAAAATTCTCAGGATTTTCATTTACAGAATTTTTTTTCTTTCTTTGCAGATGGATGAACTTTTTATGAAAAACAGTCGTCATGACATGAATGAAACATTACTCAGCATTTTTACGGATGCTCTTATTTCTGGTGTCCTTACTCCTGAAAGATTAGTAATGGAACACATGGTACTTTTATCTGTACTACATGCCAATGTTGGCACTGAAGTTGGTAAGATTATTTCCTTTTCTTGCTCCCTTATATTTGTAGTCTGTAGTATAAACAGCACTGAGTGCTTCATCTTTTAAATTCTTATAGGTGCTAATTTTCTTCAAAATATGATGAAGAAGTTTCAAGAGCTGCTTGATCAATCACCAGAAGTTGAAAATAAGGAACTGGACAATGTGGTGTTAATATTATCACATCTTTATAATTTCAAGGTATTTGGTGTTGGCCTCTGTGGAGCAAGTTGGTGGAGTGATCAATTTAATATTTTCTTTGGTTCTTGTAACAGATATTCACTGCTTCACTAATGTATGAAGTGCTTGACAAAATAGCTGAAACACTTGATGAAAAAAGAATTGAGTTGTTACTTATTGTTCTTCGAAGTGTTGGGTTTTCATTGCGTAAAGATGATCCACTTGCTTTAAAAAGTCTAATTTTAAAAATACAAGGAAAAGCTGTAGATTGTCCATCAGCTTCAAGGTATGGATTTCTGTAGCTTTTTTTTTTGTGCTTTTTTCTCTTTTAAGGCAACCTTAATGGTTCTATTTTAATTTTTTTAAATTCCAACAGCAATAGCTCGAGAGTCAAGTTTATGTTAGATATTCTCATGGCTATTAAGAACAATAATGTATCCAAGATACCAAGTTACAACCCTGAACATGTTGAGCATCTAAAGAAATTACTACGGTCCCTGATTCGCCGTGGCAACTATGTGACCGAGCTCAAAATTTCCATAGATGATCTTTTGAAAGGTACTTTTTCAGACAGCAAGAGCACTGTTTGAAACAAATTTTATTTTCTTCTATACTGTTTTCTTTTTCATTTGAACAGCGGATGAACGAGGTCGTTGGTGGATTGTTGGCTCTGCTTGGACTGGCCATCTCCCTGGGGAAAATCCAGAATCAAATCAAAACTTGGAACCCATGCAATCAGGAAAGGTTGCGAAGTCTGCAGAATCTTCATACAGCACACAGCTGTTGGATTTAGCTAAAAAGCAAAGAATGAACACAGGTGTTAGGAAAGACATATTTTGCATTCTTATGACTGCAGAGGTGTGTGGTTTTGCTTGTTTGATGTTACTCGCTGGCTTGTCAGAGTTCAATTTCAATTATGTTCATGACATTTCCAGGATTATCTTGATGCTTTTGAAAAGCTTCTCCATCTCAATCTTAAGAATCAACAAAGACAAGAAATTGTTCATGTGTTGTTTGACTGCTGTCTTCAGGAAAAATCTTTCAATCCATATTACGCTCATTTATCACAAAAGTTTTGTGATTTTGATAGGCAATATCAGGTAAAGCTAAAATCTTCATGTGCAATCAATGTCTTGCTGTAGCTGATTTAATTGCTCACACTATACCCATGAATTCATTTTTTCTTCCCTGAAGATGAAGTTCCAGTATTGCCTTTGGGATAAGCTTAAAGAGCTCGACCAATTACGCAATGCTCAACTTAGTAACTTGGCTAAATTAATGGCACACTTGTTCCTCGAGAAGGGTCTTGCTTTATCAGCTCTAAAGGTAATAACTTGTTGTAAAGGAAGTCTGGTGGTACAATGTTTGCATTCATTTCTGAATTCCCTTTGCCTTTCAGGTCATGAGCTTTGCTGAAATGGACAAGCCCTGTATTCGTCTCGTGCGGCAGATCCTCCTCATTATTCTTCTGTCTGAAGATGCGTCAAAATGTGAAAATGTATTCCGAAGAATAGCTCCATCTTCTCAACTCCATTTGTTCAGAGAGGGATTACGTCTATTTATACGTCATTTTGTTCTTCGGAAAAGTAAAAATGGGGCCCTACCCCAAGATGATTTAGAGCTCTTGGAGGAACGAGCTAAAATAGCAGACCGAGCTTTGTCATCAGTGGATGCTCGGTTAGAATTTTAGTCTCTAAAAATATAAACTCAATAAATAAAAATTGCAAAGGTCTTTATGTTCTAAGAGTAATAGATTGATACCCCAATTTCCCTGCTTTCGAATAAAGCGCCGAGTGTCATGCAGGTGTGCAAATAATTGTGGAGATGGTTGGGTAAGTTAATGTTAAATTTCATCACACCTGAAGACCCGGCCAGATCATTTTAAATAATTTTCTTTGTTAGTGCACCAGCTTATTGATGTAGTCATTCGAGAGTTCACCTGATCATCTCGTTCGAAAACCCCCAGTGTCTAGCACCCTGTGAATAAGCCCGCAATGCATTCCTGGCCCCTCTGTTGGATGCAGGGCGCAGGTGCAGACGAATCTTTAACCCTAACCCTCACTGCCCCCGACTGCTGTTAGCACGTCTTTGTTTGTGTTGCGGTACTCGCCGACCTGACCCGAGTCCCCGTTGGAATATCGGCCGTGTCTGCTGCTTTCTTCCGCCAGAAGGGGCGGCGGGCGACACTTGATGCCATGGCATTGGCTTGGTGTGATAAGCCATATCTTCTCTACGGCCGTCGCTTCCGCTGTGCTCATCGGCCCCTTGGCCTTCCAGGCGGACCAGTACTTCCGAGTTAGGGTGTTCAAAGTGAACGGGCGGTCTATGCACCCGTTCCTCAACCCGTACCCCAGCAAGTGCGACGACTGGGTGTATGTCAAGGATGTGAGCGAGTGCGAGGTGCACAGAGGAGACGTGGTGACGTTCATTCCCCCTAAAGACCCGTCTGCCCACTTCATCAAGAGGGTCATCGGCCTGGAGGGCGATACTGTTGTCAAGAAGGACGGCCCGGCGACCAGGTTCGTCACGGTGCCCGTGGGACACTATTGGGTGGAGGGAGACAACAAAGGTCTTTCCATCGACTCTCAACAGTTTGGTCCGATTCCAAGGTCACTCCTTCAGTCGAAAGCATTCTATGTTATCTGGCCGCCGTGGCGATGGAAGAAGATATTTAGAGACTTTCCAGCAGACTGCAAGCCTGTCGATGATACATCGGAGTAGACCTAAGTTAGTGTACAGAGTTTAGATCATCATGCGTGCTGTATGTTTTGTTAATCGTCTTGAGTTTGAGTTTGGCGGCAATGTTTTTCGGAGCTCCCTCACTCTTGGAGATGTTGATAACAGTGGTGAAATGGCCCTTGTGGCAGGTAATGCCAGTGGGGATTTGGCTGTCTTTAAGGTATGGCATGCACTATTCAATTTTGATGTTCAAACTGTCTGGGTCGTATTTTTATCTCATCGACTTTTTGAAATTCCCAGGGTGACAAACAGTGGCAGATGATAAATGGCTTAGGCATGATCACTGCTGTGGGCGTGGGCGATATTCTCAATATTGGATTGAATGCAGTTGTTGTGGTGTGTGGCGATGGCTGGTGCTATATCTATCTGTGCACACCGGGCTGTGCCAGACTAGACTGCGTTCATGTCCAGAGAATTCCTGCCAACACTAAGGTCAGTGTTGTCTAATTATGTAATTTATGTACTTGTAACTTATTTTATTTTATCCATCTGTTTGGTTTTGGCGTCCTTAATTAACTGTAGAATTTTTGCAGGTGCTTCTATTGGGAGACATTGACGACAATGGTCAGCAGGAACTAGTTTTAGGGCTTACTGACCGTGTTGTTCGCTCATATCGCTGGTGTTGGTCTGGTGCTCCAGTGGCAAAGGAAAGCGTACTGGCATTAGGAAAAACAGCTATTGAAGCCATTGCTGGGCGTGGAGCTTTAGTGTGTCTCAACAAATGGGAGTTCGCTCATCAGCTGGGAGCTGTAACGCTCAATCGGCAAGCAGACGGCAAACCATGTTTGCTAGTTGCTCAGCCTGGCGGCACTTTTATGAAAATACGTTGTTACAAAGATATTGACAAGACTGATCCGTCAGGCTCTGAGAGTAGTGAGAGGTGAGGATTATACTGTGGCTGCCACTTCAAGGATTTAAGTGATCTAAAATAAGATCTTCAAGGGAATCCCAGAAATGACAGCCTTGATGTTAATTGGTTTGTTTTTCAGATCCAGTTCTTTTGGAGAAGCATCCGTAGACTACCATCCATTGTGCATAAATAGTATGAGAAATCCAAATGTGTCGACTGAGATTTTGGGTGATATTAGATCTGGACGGAATGAGAAAGGATCGCCCTTTGCTGTCGCAACTCTGGATGGCACGTTAATGTTGGTGCACAATGATGATGAAATTTTATGGTTGGTTTGGACTTTTAATTAAATGTCATTTTTATGATATTTTTTTCCCCCTTCCTTCCTCTGATTTCATTCTATGAGTTTTTCATGCTTGCAGGTCATACCAAGTGGACCATCAACTATTCGCTGTAACCAAGTTAGATATCACAGGCGATGGCTATGATGAAATTGTGGTGTGCTCTTGGGATGGACAAACATATATCCTGGACTTGGAAAAGCACAGTGTCCGCTTTCAGTTGGAAGAAACGGTTTCAGGGTTCTGCTCAGGGAAATATTCAATGGAACCGAACTGTTCAAAACCAGCAATTCCTGTATTGGTGTATGCCACTTTTAATGACAAGGTAGTATTCGATTTTAGCTTGTTTGGTTTAATTTTCTGATAACTATTTTACAAAACTTCTACTTTCTACTCTTTTCCAGATTTACATCTACTATGATATTCATTTACCGAGCATGTTGACTGAGAATTTCACTCCCTATCTTCAGAATTTCCTAAGTAGATTAGATTTAAGTGAGGTTGTGAAAAAAATTCCTCAAACAAGTGACTTAAACAAGTACATAGGTGAACTGCTCAGTCTTCCCTTGACTAAAGAGAAAGTAAACAAATTAACAGAAATGTGTTTGTACTTTAGAAAAGATTTGTCTGAGGATGTTCCTACAAAATCCATAGATGGTTGACATAGTCAGTCCTTCAGCACTGCCGCATTCTCCCTTCAAAGCTTACAGGAAGTACATAAATGAATTTGTGGTCTCCTTCCCGATAGGAAAAACCTCTCTCTCTCTCTCTCTCTCTCTCTCTCTGCATTGACTTGTTTCTGTGCCAAATGGTCATAATTTTATTTTCTTCAGAGAGGGCCTTTAATTTTTTTTTCTTGGAAGGGAAGTGGTTAGTCTTGCTTTGGTTTCTCATTCAATATTTATGGGAACTGATTTTTGGCTTTAGTGAAACCTGTACTTCTGGTTAGGTTGCTGGATGAAGGATTAAATCATTCTTACATATTTTATTGCATCTAATGTAACTTTATTTTATTTACTGTAAAAATGTCTTATGTCTAGTCATTTAAAACACATAAAACTTTTATAAAATGTAACAGCAGTACTTCACATGACTTAAATTTAATCTGAATATTTCTGAAGTCTTTTTTCTTTTAGTTGTTGGTTAGCTACATTTATAGCTTCATCTCTTCAGCTTTCCATTCCATAAAAAACTAAAACCTCAAATTTGAAGCTGGTTCAGCTGATTCATTGTGCCAGAGTGAAAGGAAGAACATATTTTCACACACTGCTTACCAGGAAGTTAGTAGTCTAGGCTAGAAGAGTGCGTTTTGTTTCAATTTACAAAAATAAAGGAATGGATATTAATGGGTATTTAAATTAACGGTGCCTCAATCGTATCAAAAACTTGCTGCCAATCAACTGCTGTATGAGACAACGGCATATTTTCCTGTAAGGAGCCAGTCTGAATCGATTTCAGCAATTTCTTCAGCCTGTCCTGCCCTCAAGCCAACAACAACATCTGCCTTAACTGTGCGCAGAGTCACAAGTGGGGCCGGTTGGAATCCTCTGAGCGCTACAGCAAACTCCTCTGTGTGATACCAGTTCATTTCACACACCAACTTGCGGTAGTTTAGATCACCTTTAAAGATCAAAAGCTTGGACTCTCCAAGACTCTCATAAAGCTTGCTATCTATTTCCTTCATCTTATCATATGAATAAGGTAAAGTCCAGAATGGTTCTGCATTGAATGTCCAGCGTCCTATGGAGACATAAAAGAAATAAAGAATATAATTTAAAAGAATGTGGAATGAAGGGTTACTGCACTACATCTGACAATATTTACCAGAATTTACGAAGCCTTTCCATTTACTTGACAACTCAGGCAAACAGGGCACGGTTGACTTGTTTTCCATTTCTTGTAGAATCCAGTTGAAGTCATGCTCCATGACGTCTGATATGAACCATGGTACTCTCTTTGCGTGAAACCTTACCTTGTCTGCAAGCTTGAATTCAATCAGGAGATGAGCGAGACAGAGATCAGTAAATAACTCATATCCTGAGTTGTCAAAGATGATATCTGGAAAGTCGTTATGGCTGTTAATCAACGCATCTTACTCTACTATCTAGCAGCTTTACAGCTTTGGTTTCAGATTCGCATACCTATAGTTTGTGATTTTGAGGATACAGAGTTCATTGCTGCCCACACCTTCTCCAGGTCATTCGCCAGTATTAAATCATCTAACTTTGACACCATATCCAAGGGGTTCTCCACTTGAGCAATGTCTTTCCCTCCCGAAATGGAAAGGTCGCAGCGATTGCCCCAAAGAGAAAGCTGTCCATGAAAGTCAAGATAATTATTGATGCACTACGTTTTCTGAATGATACTAATCAACTGCTCAAATTGCATACCTTCAAAAATTGCAAAATTGTTCTTTCTAAATCTGCTTCTTTAGATTTACTTAGCTCAAGAAGATGATTGCCAACTACTGATACTGCTTGTAAAGAACCAGTAAATGCATCCTCTTTCTGATGACGGAAGGGGTCATATTCACGAAGGAGGCGTCTAAAAGATATGACCAACAAGATAAGCAAAAGAACCAAGTAACACAAGTACAAGCAAACATAGGAGACTGATTTTACGTTTGCAAAAATCCTTCCTTGATTCTTCTGTATAGGTAGCACTCTATGTGCAACCATTCATCAGCGAACCAAAGCAGAGGGCGGCCTGTAATTTTTGGGTTTGAAATAATGCATGGACAGACATACTAGAGATGGTTACTGAAGGGTTCATTCGTCTCATACCTTTTTCTTGTTCAGCCTTCTTGAGAAAATTGTTCCACAGTTCAACATCTACGTAATCCTCAGAGAGAGGTGTCAGGGGTTTGTTGGTCTGCATCTCATTTTTTAGCCGTGAAAGATAGCCTATCACTTGCTTGACCTCCTCTTGAGCATCCTGAAATGAGATTTTCCAAACGTTATGTAATGAAGAACATCTATCTATGTCTGGGAATATATCTGGTAGACATACCTCGCCATAAGATTGAGCTATCTCCTCTTTGGTTCTAGACAGGTGATCTACGACCTGAGTTACAGTTACAGGAAGACGATTGCGCACAGTTTGATAAGCAAAACTCCTACAAAAAAAATTCATAAAATTACTTGTGAGCCTTTCATGATATTTTAACATAATCTGTTATGCTCGATGTTGTGATTCAAATACTGTGTCGTCGTCCCATCTTTACATTCCGTTATCTGTTATTGCTTACCTCTTGTACTTGGCACTTAGGTATTCATTCCAGGGAGTTGTCATGTCGATGCATTCCTCCGATATGGACGCTTTGGCAGCCATGACAAGAGTGTTTTTCGGTGATCTGCAACAGTATCAGCAGCTTTGAAGGTGATATGGTCACAGAAAGCAGGGGGGAATCAAGGTTAGTCTGAGGCGACCCTTCTCGCCGCCACCGCTTACCGGGTCGCGGACCGTGGTCACCTGACCCGTGACGGTGATTAAAGGTGACGGCTTACCTGTAAGTGCTCCGTGAGGTCCGGGTCTCTTTCGGCGAGGAGGACGAGAGGGCAAGTGACAGCAGCGAACGGCCCGCAGCAGACGCCACAGCAGAAGCTCACAGCAGACGCCAGGCCGGACGGCTTATATACACCCACCTCCGTCACTATACACACGACAGGCGCCGCTATTGACAGGGAAAGAGCGCCAAGACAACTAGTGGCGTTTAGGCGGGGGAGGGGGGGGGGGGAAGCACATCAACAGGTCCTTTGCCGTCTCGTCTCCGCCTGCCTTTGTTCTCGGCACGATATCGGACCAATTGCGATGGATCGTGGCCGGTGAGGACGCGTGCCCCGAAAGTCCTAACCACCCCGGTCTCGAGGGACATGGCGTGGGCGTGGCATGGCGACCCGGCCGACGACACCCCGTGCTGGAGAGCGGGGTGGGGGCGCTCGAGCAAGGCACTATCCTGCGGAAGCGCTCGCGACCTTGACGGGAGATCGCGAGTCGGACAGGACAGGCGTGTCCGGCGCTATCGCCCGGCCCCGGCGCGCGGAGTAGGTACGTGAGCGGTCCGTCGCAGGACGTGCGGCCGCGTGCGGGGTAGCGCCGCTGGAGGACGCTTCGGACGCGGCCCTACCTGGAGCTGGAAGCGCTGGAGAGGGGGAGGGAGGGAGAGAGAGTGAGGGAGTGTGCTGCAGGTAGAGGAGGAGGGAGGGGGGGTGATGAGTGAGGTAAGAAAACGACGCATGGAGACGGCTTCCCCCTCCCCCCCGCCGCCGGCCGCCGGCTCCACCGCACACCTCCCCTTCCCGGGCTCCCCGCCAGCCCCGCCTCTCCCTCTCGCCTCGCCGTGAGCCCCTCCTCCCCTCCTCCCCTCCTCCCCTGAGCTGTCTGTGGTGGTGTGGCGGCGGTGTGGTGTGCAGCGCCGGTTTTAGTAAGTGACTTTCCTCCGGACCGACAACAAGTAGGGGCTGACGGGCAGCCGTCGCCGCCTCCCCCCCGCCGGGTCCACGCGTTCTGTCCCTCGCGGCTCGGAGCACGAGAAGCTCGCCTTGCGCGCGCGCGCGTGTGTGTGTGTGTGTGTGGTGCGTGTGAGCGAGTGCCCTTGGGATTACCCCCGGATTACCCCCGACGCATCCGCGGCGACTGACAGCTCGCCGATCAGGAAGAGGACCCCGACGACGTCGTGGAGTACGGGAGGCCGCGCGCGCCCGGCGTTTAAGCGCACAAGGTATAAAGAGGCACCGTGCCGGTGAGATACAAGCAGAGCAGTGTAGAGAGGCGAGCGCTGGAGCCGCTGGAGAGACTCGAGATCTGCTGGAGATGACCAGCGGTGACATGTGACGGCGCGGCGGCGGCCCACGCCAGCGCGGAGCACCGCTCAGCCCGCCTGCCGCGGCCGCACCGCATACCGCACCACACAGCCTCGCGGCCGCAGCCCGTCGCTGTCGTGGCCGCGCTATCGGCTATCAGCACGCCGACGGCGCCCCTCCGTCTGATGTGATGGCACACCGACGACGGCGGCCCGGATGGCGCGCCCGATAAGTCCCTGGAGAGCCCCGCCGACGTGGTGGTGGCGTTACCGTGCGGCTCCTCCCCCCGTGGCTATACCTGGACCTGAGTAGGCTGCTGCTGCACGCTGGCCGCTGCCGGCCCTCTGCCCTGCCGCTGCCTCCGCCTGTGCCGGCGACCCTATCGACCAGAAGGGGTGGGCCCGGCCGAAGGGGCGACGGGGCCCCGGGGCGTGGGCAGCCCGCCGCTGTATCCCCGGCCTCTCCTTTACGAGGCAGCGGCGGCGGCGGCGCGCGCAAAACCCTGACTTAAAATAGGCGCGCGCCTGGCGGCCCGCGGTGGCGCCCCGTGCTGCTGGCGCCTGCTGCCTGTCATGCAGGCCGTGTTGACGGCGCGGCACGGCGGGGAGGTGAGGTCGGGAGGCCGCCGCCGGCCGGGCCGCTGATCGCGGAGGGTAACGGGACGGTGGCAGTGGCGGCTGCCCCGCCGCCGGCCGCAGCCGCAGGTGTACAGCCGGGCCCCGCTGCCGCTGCTGCCACCTGACGACTCACACCGTTAGTCACACTTCTGGTCCGTGTCATCGGTTTTGGCCGCCGCCGCACCGCCCTCTCCTATTGCGCGCTTAACAGTTTTCTTCTTTCATTGTGTCGCGAACGCGGCGGTGGGAAAAAAGGGGGGCGTGCCGCGGTGCGGAGGCGGCGGTGGCTAACGCGACGCGGATAGCGGGTAGCGTCAGCGGTGGGTCCCCCCCCCCCCCCCCTTACCGTCTCTCACCCCCTGCCGGCCGTAGGGAGTGGGCGAGCCCCTGATGGGGGATGCAAAGCCAGAGAAGCGGAAGCCACAACGGCGCAGGCCACTGCCTTAGGCTTGTCGCGAGAGAGAGCGACAGAGACAGAAGGACAGAGAGAGAGAGACAGAGACAGTGTCGGGAGTCGCTCCTGCCCGGGACAGGGCGGGATTCCTTATATTCCTTGTTGTTTCCGAGCCGGTCGCGGCGGCGGCGACGCGGGTCATCGCATGATGATGACGACGGTGGCACGGACGGCACACGCTCGCGCACACGGCACGCGCACGCACGCACGGCGTCGCACGGCACTCCTGCGTCCTGCCCCGCCCCGTCAGCGGCAAAGGCGTGGCCGTGCCGTGTCGTGTCGTGTCGTGCCGTGCCGCGTCGTGTCCTTTTCCTGTGGTCATCGTCGGCGCCGTCAGCGAGATAGTAAGAGGCTGGACCCCAAAGTGGGGACATCACGCCAGGCAGGAAAAGTGGCGAGTGGCCAGAAAATACACGCCGAATAAGAAAAAAAAGGAAATAATCAAATGGTTGGATTTAAAAAGAAAAAAAAACGATTCACGGATTCCATTTCTTTTTTAAAAAATGTAAAGCTCCGACTTTTAAAAAATGTTCAAAAAATTAGTTTAGAAAAATCTGGTCAGTATTTTTTTTAATCAAAAATTTCTGGTTGAAAAAAAAAAGAAGAAAGAAATACGTTTCGTGATTTGGATGAGTGTAACTGTACTGCGATGGCCGCGGGCTGGGATCGGCAGGGGCTGGGGCTGGAGCTGGAGCTGAATATAGGAGAGGAGAGACGACCGGTTCTCCTCGGACGACACAAAACCGAACCGTCTCGCCGGACCCGCGAGCAGTGGGGGTTTTTGTCCCCGACTGTCCCCTGCGCCGCACCGCACCGCACCGCAGAGCTGGCGGCGGCTTGCTGCGAGCTGCGAGTGTCGCGCGGAGCAGAAAAACTATGGGCCACACCGCGGCAGCATCTCCATATCGTACTACTCAGCCCGGCCGGCGAAGAGAGGCGGCTGGAGAGGCTCTCAGGATTAGAGAGAGGCTTCTTAGAGGATGTCAGGTTAGAGAGGCTCGGAGCTGAGGGGCCTCTGAGCTGGAGAGAAGCTGCGGGCCAGAGAGACTGCAAGATGCAGAGGCTCTGGGTTAGAGGGTCTCAGAGCAGGGTAGAGAGGCCTTTTGGTGCCGAGTGTACCGGGCAGAGGGGCGCTTTAGAAGGCTATAAGGGCTTCAGACTCTGACACAGACACCCCCACCATAATACCTTTGCGCCAGGGCTGCGCAAATGTTTGCCCCGGGTAACCCGCAGCGGCCCCTGCGGCCCCGGCGCCCCAACACACACGCACAAGGCCGGAGGTCCTCGGACCGGCCGCCAGGGCCCTTCGAGTCGCCACCCCCACCTGCCACGCCGCCGCGGCCCCCCGCGTCTCGGTCCATTGTCCCGCACCCTCCTCGCCCTCAACCACCCCGTCAGCGACGCGGGCGATTGCTTTGTTCGCACGTTGTCCAAGCCTTGTTTGCCCCGACGACGGGCAACGCCGGCGGCGGGGGAATGCAGTCGCCGACACCGCCGCCTTAGAGAGGCCGGAGAGTCTCTCTAGAGTCCCGCAGACCAATCACGGCCACGGAAACAAGGGATTCCGTGCTGTCCCCCCGCGGCCACGGCACCGGCACGTCCGCGCCACGACACGGCACGGCACGGCTCCCTCGGCTCCAATACCCGCTCCGCCCGCCACGAATATAATGCGTGGGCACGGCCCGCGCGGTACGTGCTGCAGTACCGCGCCACGGGATTGCCGGATTCCTCCCGCACCTCTCTTTCTCTCTTTCTCTCTCTCTCTCTCACTCACTCACTCACTCACTCACTCACTCGCCCGCTCCCAGAAAAAAAGAGGTGCGGGGTGGGTGAGGTGCTATGGCCGAGTGTCGCCGGCGGCGGCGGCCGTGCAGCATCGGGGACTTGTTGTCCACCTCGGCGAGGGCGCCGCGCCGACGCCGGTCTAAGCCGCTTACACCGGCGGCCGCGTTTATGGTAAGCCTCCCGCCCGGTTTACGGTCCGTACGTTACACACACACACACACACACACACACACACACGGCCGTGGCCGGGCGGAGTGTGTGTGTGTGTGTGTGTGTGGGCGGGCGGCGGCCCGCGGGGTCCCCGGGCCCGGGGGGTCGCGGGGGGTCCAGCCGCCGCCGTCTCCCCCCAAACCGTGGTGGTGGAAGTGTAGTACGTACGCTGTGAGTACAGTGGCGCCCCCGCCGCGGGCGCCACACACACACACACACACACACACATACACACACACTTTCACCGCCGCCACCCTGGCCATCATCGTGGACGTCTGCTGGGTTTGAGCGGCGCCCGCCGGGTCCGGAACGAATCCGAGACGTAAACATCCTCTTCGGGGGAGGTGGGCGTCTGCCCAGGGTCCGTGCGCGCAGCCGGGAAGCGCAATCAACCCTTTTCCATTTTTTCCAAAAATTAAAAAAGAAAAACGAAACTCAAACGTTTTTTTTTTATAAAAACATTTTTTGGCAAGACGATATTATATCATTTACGTTATGCCAATCAAAAGGACCTCCTGCCAACACCGCCCCGCGAAAAAGCAGTGTATAATTCCACGTTATGTGTGTTTCTGCCGGGGCGGGGCCCGTTTGCGGCGCGACAAGTTAGTGTGTGTGTGCGTGTGTGTCGTCACTCGTTGCGTCCCTCCTCTTCACATGGACGGTGACTTGGCTACCGCGCACACCGAGGGAGGGGGGGGGGGGCTCTGTTGCGTGACATCTTCTTCACCGGGCACCGCAGGCCCCCTCCTCTCCTCCTCCTCCTACACCTCCCATCGAACCGTCGTCGTCTTCTAGCCGCTCAGGAGGGGGCGGTGCGGTCAGACCAGCGCGCCATGCGGAGGAGCCCCTCATGCCGTCCGCCTAACCTAACCCTACCTGAAGCCGCCGCCGCAGCACCGCAAAATACTATATAACCCTCATGAAAGTGGCCGCTCCACGTCCTATGTGTGTCTGTGTGTGTGTGTGTGTGCACGCGCCTTCGACGTGGCTTACCACTGCCACTTTCATCCTCAAAACGTCGAAATTACCCGCAAGAGCACAGCGAGCCGGTGAAAGACCGTCCACACACACACACACACACACACACGTGCCGCAGCAGGTGCGCACGCGCGGAGGGCTTCGACTCCAGGCCGCCTCATGTAGTGCCTGTCCGAGGTGTTATCCGCCGTTATCGCCCTGCCCGACGGCCACCCTACGGGCCCCGCCTCGCCCTCGCCTTTCCCTTCCAGGAATCCCTTCCTGCCGCCAGCACGGCTCACCGCGGGATCCGGGCCACCGGCCGTACGCCGCCCGCCCGCGCGAGCCAGAGGCCCCCGTCAATGGAGATAAAGGAACGAGTTAGGGTGACGTGGTCTGTATCGGGGTCACCTCGTCCCCTCCCCTGCGGTGGCCGCCGCCGGGCCCGGCTCCGCCCCCTGGCGCGCTGCTGCTGTTGCACAGCCTTCTGCACTTTTGCGGGCCGCCGACGCTGCTGCTCGCTTCGCTCTCATCAATTTCTCATGTTGACTTGTCGCACCAATGTCATCTCCCTCACTGTGGTAGAAGAAAATTGAAAGAAAAATTAATCAAGATGTTAGCGTCAAAAATTCAAAACACAATTTAAAACAATCAAAAATTCAAAGTCAAATCAAGAATTTTAAACGCAATAAAAAAATCAATACACAATATTTTTTTAAAAAAATCGAAGAAAAGTCAGATACCTAGCCGAATTCTGAGACCCCTGGGTCTCTCCGCCGCCGCCCCGTTTCGCCACGTTTCTCATACGCGCGCGGTCGGGCAGGTGACGACGCTTGCCGTGTCGGCCGCGTTGCGTTGCGTTAGGCGGTAGTTAGCGCCGCTTAAACGGACGCACTTTTGGCTCATCAGGGATGCGAGTCGAGTCGGCGGCGCCTAAATGCTCCGGCAGGCCTCGGTCGCCTCGTGCCTCAGCACCGCGTGCGCCACAGCAGGCCGACAGCCCCCCCCCCCCCTCCCCACGGAGTACTTTTCCGACGATTTCCAAGCAAAACCGGCAGTAAACTCGCAAAAAAAAGTTGCACAAAATCGCAATTAAATTTCTAAGAAAAATTATTGACAATAAACTTTTCCAGGCACGATCGATTTCGAGTGATTAAAATCGAAACCGACGACGCCGGTCAGAAATAATCGATCAGTAATCGATATATCGGATCGTTGCCGTTTCTAGCGTGATCTATTGGTCGATTCAGATCGATTAGTCTCATGACAACATGTCGATTTTGACAAATCGGGCAATTGCAATTTTTTCAGCAAGCGCAGGGATTGCAGGTGGAGGGGGGGGGGGGGGTACATGGGACTACCACTGGCGTTTCGGCACGTCGCCCGGCGGCGGCCCCCGCTCCGGTCCCGGAGCCCCGCAAGCCAGAGCCTGAGAAGTGTTCTTTATATTTTTATGTGGGTCACTGCCGTTACCGTGGTCCTGCCCATAAGCAGGGCGGCTGGCTATGGGCACCGCCGCCAGCAGCAGCACTCCCAACCTACCAGCGTGTGAATATTGTTCAACCACAAAGTCTTTTGAGTTCCTGTCGGGCGGCTCCGCTCGCTTAGTGGTGGCGACAGGACCCCGCCCCCGCGCCCGCCCCCGCCGTCGGCAGCCCTTGCCCTTACCCGGCGCGCGGGGGCGGCGCGGCGTATTTTTACCGCGACCGCCGCGGGGGGCGGCGGCGGCCGTGGCTGGGTGCACCTGTGGGCCACCACCGCCGCCGCCTCCGCTGGCTGGTAATGGGTCGTTGGGCCGGAGAAGTGTTGTTTACTTGCGCGCCACGCTGCCGCCCCCGCCGCTGGCCGGGGGGGCATCCCACTCGCCATGCGGCCAGGGGTGTCGAGGCGCCGGCCCCGTCGGAAGGATAGGTTATTCTCGTGACAATAGGGGGGAACGGGGCAAAAGAATTGGCCTCCAAACAGCGTGACGTCATTCATGAACAGCCCCTAAAACGTCCTGCTGGTGATGACCCCCCTGAGCGAGCACAGTACCCGGGGGGAGTTGTCACTCTGTTCCGACACTAGCGCTACCGGCACGGCCATCCGGGGCACCATACAGTACTGTGCCAGCAGCACGCGGACGCAGTCGAGTGTGCAGGGGAACACAGCAGCACGGCGCTGCGCTGGCTGACCCCGCTCGCCCCCGCCCCGCCTACCCCTTCGCGGCCCCGTGCCCTCGTCTCTCTCTCTCTCTCTCTCTCTCTCTCTCTCTCTCTCTCTCTCTCTCTCTCTCTGTCGTGTCTCTGCCCGGTGTCGACCGTTGCTGCTGCTGTCATTACGACTGACCCACACAGGACGTCGTCAGGCAGGGTACGGCGGCACGGTCACCGGAGTGTGGCGAGGACGCCGACGGCGACGCTCACAGGCGGGGGATGCGATGCGATGCGATGCGATGCGGACTCTGTGACCGCCACCGCCGCCGCCGCCGAATGAAAGAGAAACAGTCGCACAATGACCCGCACAAAAAAAAAAAAAATTCAAAAAGTTGGAACTCTTTTCTGAAATTTTATTTTGACATAGTTATCGCTGGTGGTGCGGAATTTTTTTTATTCAATGTCTGCAATGAGGAACGCGAAAAAGTAAAAACAATATGAAAGAACAGTTGACAGCCCGGGCTGCCTACCCGCACGGGGCGCTCCGCCCTGTGTGTGTGTGTGTGTGTGTGTGTGTGTGTGTGTGCGTGTGTGCGTGTGTGCGCGCGCGCTCTCCGCTTTTCCTTTTTCACTTTCGGAACTCCGGTGCGAGGAAGTGGCGCATGGCATGGCATCGCATCGCCTCGGCTGCCTCGGCGGCCGGCGCGGGAGGGTAGCTGCCTGGTGGCTGCAGAGGCCCCTCAGCTTCTGTATGCGTGGCTAGCCAAGCGGGCAGCCCGGTGTGCAGGCGGCGCAGGCAGCGCAGGCGGCGCAGGCGGCGCAGGCCCGGCCGCGGCACGGCAGGCCCTACGTCGTGGTCGCGGCCACGGCCTGTGCTGCACCGACGCGGCAGTACGGGGCAGACGAGCTGCTGCTGCAGCAGCAGCTCTCCTCTCTGTGTGTGAGGAAAAGAGGGAGGGTGGGGGGGGGGGGGGGAGGACTTTTCCGCCAAGGTTGGTTCGAAAGGCAGCAATGCAGTGCAGCAGTGGAGGCCTCTCCTAACCCCTCCTCCTCCCTCTCCCCTCCCCCTTGCTGCCCCAGAGCTTTGGCGCGGAATATGTTTCTCTCTATTAGAGAGAGAGAGAGTAGAGGGGGAGGGGGGGGGGGGGTCCACAGCTGGTGACAACGTGTGCCCGGGAGGGCCCCTCGAATAACCCTTTCCTCTCCCACACTGCGGCTGCCGCCGTCGCGATCTCGATTTAACAAGTCGGTGTTGGTCCTCGCAGGGTCCGTCCGTAAATATGGACCGCCATGCGCGTGCGCGCGTGCCTTCTTTCATAAACAGCGTCGTATCTGGTAGCCCCCGGGAAATTTTCGAAAAAGTGTAAATAATTTCTGTAGTCCTCTAGAACTGTTTTTTTTTAAGTTTCGACTCAAACTAAAATTTCTGATTTAAAAAAAAAGTTCTGGGAACTTTTTTTTGGTGAAAAATTCCTGCCACTTGATAATGGTTGCGTACGCTACATAGTGACGGGCAATCACATCTGACCACTTTCTGACCGCTCGCTGACCAGGATCAGCGAGCAGGGTGCTCGGCCGGCCATATTTAGACAGATGGCGCCAAAAAGCCGGCAGCAGCGGCGGCGCCGTGCCACAGCGCAGCGAGCAGCGCTGGCCGCTAGAGAGAGACGGAGACAGGGAGAGGAGTGGCCCGTGTGCTGTCTCCGTCACTCCCACCTCATCGCTCCGACAGCAGACCCCGAAACTTCCCTGTTCGCTTCCTTCTACGTCTGCCTGCCGCCTGCCGCCCCCAGACCATACAGCAGACAGCGGACGCCTTCGGTTTCCGTAACGCCCGCTCGCCTCTCTAGAAATTATTATTTTTCATAATTTTTTTTTGGTGAGAGGATTAACGGTCTTATTCATTATTATTTTTTTTTCTGTTCGCGCCGTACGCGGTTCACACAGAATGAGATCATTTCATTTCTTTACCCCACGCCGCCGGAGACCGGGCCGCCCCCCCTCCCCACCGCCGCCTAAACCGACACGACGCCACCTGCCCTGCATGTCATCCTCTTCCACCCTCACTTCCGGTCTGCGCGCGCGCGCGCGCGTGTGTGTGTATGTGTGTGTGTGTGAATAAGGGGGAGGGCGACAAACGCCACGTGAGATGGCACGTACATCACACACACACTGACTCACTGCTGCGTCTGTGCGCGTGTGTGTGTGCGTGTGTGTTTGGGATACCGACGCCGACAGAAACCGCAGTGCAGATAATGTTTGCGCCGGGCAGCACAGCGGCACAGCCGAGGCGCGGCGGGTGCGCCGCAGTGTGGCGTCGTTTGGACATGACGCACGGCCAAGGTCAACGGCGGCGAGGTCAGAGGTCACACAGCAGCGTCGTGTGTGATTGCCCCGTACGCACGGCATGGGCGGGGCCCCTGCACCGCCACCGCCGCCGCCTCCGCGACGTCCTGAAGGGGGGAGGGGGGGGGGGAGGGTACACCGGGATGGAATGTGGACTCGTGTGTCGTGGTGAAAGTGACATGGTCCTCCCCCCCTCCCGCCGCCGCTCGCCGCGAGAGGTCCCCTCCCCCCTCCCTCCTCAACGCCACAACAGCAGCAACCATGAGGAGCCATGAGTGCGGAAAATGCACGGGAGATGCGCGCACGTGGCGTGGCGGAGGGGGGGGGGGGGATTGGGTGTGCAAAACGCCGCGAGCGCGAGGCGCGGGAGCGCGGAGGCGTGGCGCGTGGGCGCGCTTCTGATAGCGCCGAGTACTGCGATTAGGGGTGCGGTGCGTATAGGCAGCACGCACTGTGCGCCCGGATATTTTTTAAAAAAATTCACTGACTTAGGAAAAATAATATTTTGTCAAAAATTTGTACTTTTTCCCCCACACAAAAAAAAAGATCGTAAAAAAATATCCACAAAAAATTTCCATTACTTTTCTGTATGTCATCGGAGATGTGAATTTTTTCCCGCGACTGTTGTGAGGCGTCTGTGGGTCCTGGTCGCGGGGTTATCGGAGCTGTAATGGAGTGCGAGTGAGACAGAGTCTGCCATCTCCGTCGCACTCGCTTGCTATCCGGTCTGCTGCAACAAAACGCCGCTAGAAGCGCGCCGCGCTGGCCCGCCCGCCCCGGAGACAATGGCACTTTGTGTTCGGAGCCCCGCCCCACGGCTCGCCGCGCGCCGCCACTCCAAGGACTCCCTCCGCCTCCTCCTAGGAGTCCAGAGGCGTGGACAGCGCGCCGGGGGAGGGGGGAGGGGGGGGCGATGATAGGCGTGGAGGCCGCCGTCGACGCTGCCCCCGGAAGGCAGGCAACCCGCAAAGTAATTGCGTCCGGGGCGGCGCGCTACGGCGGCGGCCGGGTGGCGCCGGAAGGGGCCGCCCGTAAGCGGCGGCGCCCCCGAGCCGCGTGGGCGCCGCCAGCCGCCGGCCGGAGCGACGCGCGCCACGCGATTTGTGGCCGCCCCCCGGGGAGCACGGCCGGTTATCACGCACGCTAATGCGGTGCGATTCGTTGTCGGCTGCCCGCAGGAGCCCGCCGCCACAGTCCGGGACGCCGCCGCCCCCGCCGCCGGCCGCCAGTGGCGCGGCGATGCTCCTCGAGGGCGGCACGGCGGAGGCCGCCATGCCGTGAGGACGCCGACGACGACCGCCCCCGCGGCCCCCGCCATGCGAGAGGGCGCCCCGGCCTGGCCGCGGGTCCTCCCCCGCCCCCTGCCCCCAGGACTGCCCCCGGGGGCGGCGCCGGGGGCGGGCTGCGCCGACGCCGAGCTGCTCCGCGCGCTCTGCACCCCGCCGGACTACCGGACACTGCAGGTCAGTACGCACACACACGTAAGGTGTTAAAAACAAACAAACAAAATAGAATCAGTTAAACACCACTTGTTTGTGACCGCAGGACCTCCAGCTGATCCAGGGCGCGCTAGCGGGGCTGGACGCGTTCGCAGGGTGCCGCGAGGCGACGCTGCGGGCCATCGCCCGGTCCGCGAGGCTGGAGCGCCACCAGGCCAACGACGTGCTCTACCAGTGAGTACCCCACGCCGTCGTCCCTCTCTCTCTCTCTCTCTCTCTCTCTCTCTCTCTCTCTCTCTCTCCCTCCCTCCCCCTGACGGCTGCCCGGAGGCAGGCCCAGGTAGGCAGGCCCGCAGCGCTCGCTCGTCGTGCGGGCCTTCCTACCCCGGCACTCGCAGGCGAGGAGGACGACGACGACGACGCCGTGCAGGCGGTCTCGTCCTCCCGTTAGAGGACCGCGTCGTCAACCTTCCGCCGTCCTTCGCCGCCCCGCGCCCTCTCTGTGCCGCGGCTCCCGTCCGGCCGCCGCCGTCCGTCCCGTTGCCATCGCCGACGATGACAACGAACGAGCGCAGCACCTCGCCGTCGTTGTGGCCGCGGCCCGCCAGCTCCCGCCTCGCCTGCCCCAGATTTGGCCTCGGTGCGGCCGCCGGCCCCCCCGCCGCCGCCGACCCCGACCCGGCCCAACTGCCGCTGCCACCGAGGAGAGGCGAGCCTAAACGGCGTAGTCCCGAGCACGACACGCCCCATTAGCTCCCGTGGGTCCTGGGCAGGGCGCAGTGCGCAGCGGGCCCCCTGCTCTCTCTCTCTCCCTCTCTCTCGCTCCAGCCATGCACTCACACTCTACTCTCGCTCCACCCACAAAATTACTGTTTGGACGACCTGCACGCCAACAAAATTATATACCAAAATTCATTTATTCACGGCCGAACTGCAAACCTTATCCTTCCAATAAGTTATTGATAAAACTGTAAGATAAAACTAAACGCGCTCACTCTCTCTGTCTCTCTTTCCGTCTCCGCCCCGACCGCTCCCTGTTTCTCCCTCTTGCTGAATTAATGAACACATCGCACCTGTCGCGCGCCCCCTGTCGGCGCGGTAAAGTGGCATAACCATCAGCTGCCCACGCGGCGCGGACGGGTTAGGTTAGGCACGCACGGTGCGCGACTGTATCGCCCCCGGCCGCTCTCCCCGCGACAGATGTGACAGTTTTCCCCCCTCTGGGAATGACCTCGCCGCCGCACCCACGCCGCAGTGTGCGCAGGGGAGTGGCCCTGTTTTAATTAGATTCACGGAGGCCCCCGCGCAGCGCGCGAACACACACTGCTATGTGCAGAGAGAGAGAGAGAGAGAGAGAGAGAGAGAGAGAGAGAGAATATTTCAGTGGCCAAAAATGCCTAAAATTTTCTAAATTGTCTCAAAATATTCAAAGACACATTTTAACTGTCTCAAAAAATTCAGATTCAAACTTTCATCGTTTCAAACATTCAAATTTGAACTGTCTGTAAACTGAGAATTTCATATTTTTTTTCACCATTTTCCAGCACCGGCGAGCTGTCCGCCTGCTGGTACATCCTGCTGTCGGGGTCGGTGTTCATCGATGGGTCCATGTTCCTGCCAAGATCCAGGTACAGTACGTCTGTGTTGTGTGTGTGAGCGTGTGTGTGTGTGTGTGTGTTGGTGTGCGCGCGTGCCTGGGAGGCGTTGATCGCACCATCACACCTGCTGTGGGATCGCGATGTAACGTCTAAGTGTCCCAGTAAGTGCGAACCCTTTGAGATCGCATTCCAGCGGCGCGGCGCCCGCGGCCCTCCAGTCATCTGTTCCGCCTGCTCTTCGAGATTGGCGGGAAATTCCGTGGATTCCTTTTTGCCTCCCCCGCCGCCGCGCCCCGCCTTGCTGATCCAGTGCCGACTCGCGGCCTCTGGCTGCGCCTGCTCCGGGGCGGCCGGCAACCGGTCGCTCCGCTGTGCATCGTGTGCGACGCGACGCGATGCGAAGCGATGCGCGACAACAGAGCCGCTCCACGCTGGACAGGGTGGAGGGGAAGGGGGGGGGGGCGACGCCCTGGGCCTGGAGAGGAGAGGGGGGGGGGGGGATGGCGAGGCGAGGCGTCGCGTCTTCCGTCGTCCACATTCTTCCTCGCGGCGACGGCGACGCCAGCTCCCTCTGTTGCCAATGTGACGCGACTCCGTGTCCGGCGAAAATGCGACACATAACCTATCGACTTCGTCGACGACGGCCAAATAAATAATGATAAAAATCGGACGAGATGTGCGGTGCGGGAGGCGGGCCGGGCGGGCGTCCAGGGTCGGTTTCGTACCCGTCGGTGCGCGGTCCCGCCACGGCCCCCTGCGTTCGCTGCCGCAGCGCCGCCGCGCGCGGCTTTGCGCGACTGTACGGCCGCGGCAGGCCGACGCGGGGTCGGGCCACGGCTTTCTGAGCGCGCGTGGCGGCCTCGTTGGCGGCACTGAACACCTGCACCCCGTCCTGAACCCCGTCTGAACCCTGCCGTCGTCGGTTCACCCCGTTTCCCCCCGGGAAAAGAACACTACGCTTTCTTTTTTCCAGCGACGTTTGGCAACAGCGCGCGCGTCCCGGATCGCGAGAGGAAGCGAGGATCCAGGGGGCCGTGCCTCCCAAGTGTCCGCTCTCGCTCTCTCTCTCCAGGCTCGGGCTGCCCTGGGGGACATATTTGTTTTGAACGCGGGTTGTTTGTGTATCGGTGGTGGTTTCGGCGTGGTTCGGCCCGCTCGGGGTTCGGGGCTGGTGTGGACAGTGCCTGGGGGCGTCGCGCAGGCCGCCCCGCCCGCCCGGAATCCTCCGTCAGCGAGTCCCCATTGACTGGTGGCCCTCGCCCGTCTCCATCGCTAGGCCTGGGTCTGCCTTCGCTGGCCCAGCCAACCCTTCAAGCTGGACAAGAAATCGCCCTGGCACGCCTCTCGCCCCCAGCCCAGCCGCGGACGCTCGCAGGATGCCAGCGCCAGGTACCCGTCGAGCCCGCGGGGGGGCGGAACGCCCCGAAATGTCACAGCAGGTGTCACTGGTGACGGCTCGGCTCGGCTCGGGCGAGGGGAGGGGTTGGGGAGGTGTTTGTTTCCATTTCAGCTGTTGGACCAGAGTCGCTGCCCCCGGGTGCGAGCGCGGGGGACGGCTCTCGGGCGAGGGGGTGGCTCCTCGCGGCGTTCGCTTTTACCGGAGTGCCCCCAACCCTTGTCTGCCCCCGCCCCGCGCTCGGTCCCCAAACATGCCTGGAGGGTCTTACCTAACCACTTGCTCGCTGCCCTCATTTTCCATTCCGTCTTGTGGAGAGGATCCGCGTGTTTGTAATCCGTGATCTTTGCCCGAACTAAATCCTTAGTGTGTCGCCCTAGCATTTTGTAGAATGACACGCATATTGTTTCGGTTTCGACCTGAAAGTAAATTTAACCTCCGAATAACAGAGCCAGCTTCCGGAATGTGTCGATGCATGCCAACATTTTGCGCAGAATTAATGTTATTAGGCTTGTATTTTACACTATTTATATCTGTTATTTTCATAACCTGTTAAAATTCAAGTTTTACTTTGTGGCAATTTGTTTGACACTATTCATTCATGGAATTTGTTTCATAACAGATATTTTATGCACCTCCTCCCTTGTAAGAAGAAGTTCAATACAATTATATTTCAGGGTTCTAGATGATTGAAAAAGTTAATTTTGTTTTCAGTGTAACTTATAGTTTTGTTCTCTTGCAGTTTTGGAAAGCGCACTGGAGGCAGTGCCAGGCGACCTAATGAATGCTTTGTGCTGGAACCCTCGGAGATGATTGTCGTAAGTTCATAGAAAAATTTTCTAGTCTAGTGTGATGCAGTGAAAATGAGATATATTAAAATACATTTGAAACACAATGATAGTTAATGTGCTTTGACTGAAATAAATCATTGCTCAGTCATGCACAGTGTTTTAAAGGACAAATGA
This sequence comes from Megalurothrips usitatus, assembly GCA_026979955.1. Classification (NCBI taxonomy): domain Eukaryota; kingdom Metazoa; phylum Arthropoda; class Insecta; order Thysanoptera; family Thripidae; genus Megalurothrips; species Megalurothrips usitatus. Next base: position 5,897,757 of record CM049604.1, on the reverse strand, counting down.
TTTCTCTGCATAGCATAATTTTCTCTTTATTTCTAATTTATTTTTCTATGTAATGTGTGTTTGCTAGGTTGACTACCCGGAGGCTCAGAGCTACCGGGGAAGGCCGCGCATCCAGGGAGGAATCCCCAGTATGGACCGGGGGGTCAACCTGGTGCTGGACGACGCGGTAATATTTATTCCCTTTTCTGCCCTCCCCGTACTCTCAGTTGTCATGATCTGTAGCTCATTGTGTTCGTACTTTTTTAACAGTTTGGGAACGCGCGGCCAGAACTTTATCAAAAGTCGAACCGAAGTTCACATTCATCTGACACCTCTTCAGCATACTCAGGTTCAGACACCATGACGAGTGTACACTCCTCAGTTGATGCTGACGAAGTTGATCTCTCTGGCCTCGTTGAATCCATTGTGGATTCAGATGAGGAAGAGGATCTTGCAGAGAGCATGGATGTAAGTTACTTAATTGAGTTGTTGTATTGTGAAGTGGATCTCTATGTGTTAAATATTAATGTGTAAAAATCTTGTTCCAGAGCTTAACTGTCCGAGACACTGTGAGAGAGTGTCTGGAGAAGGATCCATCTGAAAGAACCGAAGATGACATCGAGACACTCCTTGAGTTTACACAGCATTTAAAAGCATTTACAAATATGACGCTCTCTGTGAGAAGAGCGCTTTGTAGTGTGATGGTTAGTCACAACTTCATCAAGTTTGCACATGTCATGTTGTTTTTTTTTTGTATTTTTATATATATATGTATATATTTAAATACTCCTTGTCTTTTATAGGTGTTTGCTGTTGTGGAAAAGGCGGGTACAATTGTGATGAATGATGGGGAGGAGCTTGATTCTTGGAGTGTTTTGATCAATGGCCATGTTGAGGTTGAACACGCCAATGGGGAGACCGACCAGCTTCACCTTGGTGACAGGTATGTGTTCTTCAGCATACCTAAAGGCAAAAGTTTCGTTCTAGAAAGTCTTCCCTCACTGCATTTCTTTCCTTTTCCAGCTTTGGTATTTTGCCCACCATGGATAAGCTGTATCATAGGGGTGTTATGCGAACCCGGTGTGACGACTGCCAGTTTGTCTGCATTACTCAGACTGACTACTACCGCATCCAAAGCCAGGGCCAAGAGAACACACGAAGGCATGAAGAGAATGGCCTGGTGGTCTTGGTGACGGAGCAGCGTGGGCTCATGGATGGTGGGGGCCGTAGGGGACATGTGGTGATTCGGGTATGTTATGCACCATGAACATCCTCCATTTTATTTCGGTGCAGTTTTATTTCAGTTGTAATAGTCTAAAAACTTTTTTGTTTGCATTTCAGGGAACGCCTGAGCGCCTTATGCTTCAGTTGATAGAGGAAAACTCAATTATTGATCCCACCTATGTGGAAGATTTCCTTCTCACCCACAGAACATTTATTGACAATTCATTCTCTGTTGCCAATCAGCTTTTGGAGTGGTATGTCCTGTTACTCTCTGAATTTACAATTTCCTTTTACAGACTTTAGGAGAAATGTGTAGATGTGAACTCTCTGATTTTGTATTTTAGGTTCAAAGAAGAAAGTGTACGTGACCGAGTGACCCGAGTAGTTCTCTTGTGGGTGAATAATCACTTCACAGATTTTGAGACAGATCCTTCCATGATGGAATTTTTAGAAATGTTTGAAGCAGGACTCGAGCGTGAAAAATTATTAGGTCAGCTTCGCTTGTTGAATATAGCATGTGCAGCAAAAGCACGCACAAGGAATGTTGTCTTAGCAAGACCATCCAGAGATGAACCACTTCATTTCTCTATTTTGGGTGGATTCGAAAGAGGATTTGGAATTTTTATCAATAAGGTAGTTTTTTTATTTTATTTAATGATTTATTTGTTCAATGAATTGATAATTAATTGGTTTTAATATTATCTGTCCTTTCTCTTTCAGGTTGAGAAAGGCTCTAAAGCTGAAGATGTTGGTTTGAAGCGGGGTGATCAGATATTAGAAGTCAATGGTCAGAGTTTTGAACACGTCAGTCATGCTAGGGCTCTCGAAATTCTTAGAGGCACAACTCATCTTAGCATAACTGTCAAATCAAACCTATTAGCCTTCAAGGAGATGCTCTCGATGCCTGATAACTCACCGCGGTCGCGATCGCGCAACAAAATGAGTGAAATTGCCCGCCTTCAAGCTGATCCCAGAGCCCGGCTGGCATCGACCACCAATGCAAATTTAGAACTACCCTCATCTCTTGGAGTGTCAATGCCGGACTCGATTTCCATTCCGCCACCGCCTTCACCACCTCCTCTAGGTCTTAATTCTCCCAGCAAGAAGGACTCAAGTGGTCCAAAAGGCTTCAATACTCTTGGCCCCAAGAGGAGACTTCAGAAAGCTCTGATGAAAATGAACATATTGCCAAAAAATACCATCACGTGAGTTCATATTTCTAGCATTTGCTGTGATAGATTGTTTCTCTGTGGACTTAAAAATTAATTTCTAAATCCTATTCCTCCAGTGATCTAGTTCACAGTGACGATAGTGCTTTTAGTAGGTCAGCAAGCACAAGCTCTTACTCGGGAAATTTATACCATAGTCATAGTAACCCTGACCTCGTCAGTCTGTGCTACGAAGAAATTAGAGGCGCTGATTATCCAGAGCATGTACTGAAGGTGTACAAGTCCGATCAAACATGCAAATACCTCCTGGTGCACAAGGTACGTCATCATTCAAGTTTTTGTCACAAGCTTAATTATCACAATCCCTCCAAATTCTAATTGTGCTTTTCTGAATTTTAGGAAACTACTGCCCATGAAGTGGTGATGCTTGCCTTGCAAGAGTTTGGAATGACAGATTCCAGCTCAAACTTTTCTCTTTGCGAGGTGTCTGTGGCTGAAGGTGGAATAATTAAGCAGCGCCGCCTTCCTGATCAATTACAAAATCTGGCGGAGCGGATTGGCCTTTCATCGCGATATTACCTTAAAACTAATGGTACTACGGAAACACTTGTCCCAGATGAAATGGCACCAGAGCTCATAAGAGAATCTCAAGTGCACTTCCTTCAACTCAATGCAGTTGAAGTTGCTGTGCAGCTTACCCTTCAGGATTTCTCGATCTTCCGCCAGATTGAGAGTACTGAATATGTGGATGATTTGTTTGAGCTCAAAAGCCGATATGGCACCCCTATGCTCACCCAGTTTGCAGAGGTTGGTACTGAAGCTCGTCAGTTATTTGAAAAGTTAGGTCTCATCTGAAATTAATATTTTTCAAATTATTTTGCAGCTTGTAAACAGGGAGATGTTCTGGGTTGTCACTGAGGTGTGCTCTGAACCTAACATTGTCAGGAGATTCAAAATAGTGAAGCAGTTCATCAAAGTTGCTCGTAAGATTATTTCAGCTGCTTTTCTGGCCTTATATATTTACTTTTGCTTTCATTGGTTTCTAAGAAAATTATTAAATTTACAGGTCAGTGCAAGGAGTGCAAAAATTTCAACTCTATGTTTGCGATTGTGTCTGGTCTTGGTCATGGTGCTGTGTCAAGATTAAGAATGACCTGGGAGAAATTGCCGTCAAAGTATCAAAGACTATTTAGTGATCTCCAGGATCTTATGGATCCATCCCGTAATATGAGTAAATACAGACAACTGGTTTCGAGTGAGCAAGCCCAACCTCCTATTGTAAGTCACGCAAGTACCAGTACTAGCATGATACTCCTCCACGGTTCTGTGCATATCTAAGGCCTTGTTTTCTCCTGTTTCAGATCCCGTTCTATCCCGTCGTGAAGAAAGATCTGACGTTCATCAACCTTGGAAACGATTCCAAGGTTGAAGGATTGGTAAACTTTGAGAAGTTGAGAATGATTGCCAAAGAAGTTCGCACCCTAACCAACATGTGCTCGTCGCCCTACGACCTCTTGACCATGCTGGAGCTGGGTGAGTGTCTGCGGAGTGAGCTGTGGCTGCCGTGTTGTGTGCGCATGGTCGAGGATGTGTCAGCAGCGCTGTGTGTTTGTGTTGCACCTGCAGGTGGCCAGCCGCCCTCCTCTGCGATGGTGGCCCTGAACCAGCTGACGACGGGCAGCGGCGCCAGCGGTGGCCAGCCCGGCGCGTCCACCGTGAAGCGCCGCAAGAAGTCTGCCGCCGCGCCGAACCCCAAGAAGATGTTCGAGGAGGCGCAGATGGTGCGGCGCGTCAAGGCGTACCTCACCAACATGCGCATCGTGCGGGATGAGGAGAAGCTACACGCGCTGTCGCTGCAGTGCGAGCCCTCGGGCGGCGGCGGCGGCGGCGGCTCGGGCTCCGGGTCGGCGCCGGGCTCGAACCCGCCGCACCGCCACCGCCGCCACCCGTCGCCCACGCTCTCGACCACGAGCAGCGCCAGCTCTGTGAGCTCGGCGTCGGCGGGCGAGGGCCGGCGCAGCGCCGCGCCCAAGTTCGGCACCGCCTCCCCGCAGGCCGTCCGCAAGATGCTGGCGCTGAGCGAGCCGGGCAAGACGCGGCCGCACCAGCCGCGGCACCCGGGCGCGCACGGCGCCGGCCTCGGCGGCCTCAGCGGCCTCGGAGGCCTCGGCGGCCACGCCGGCCCCATGGCCATCCCCAGCGGCTTCTCGCCCGGCGCGCTCCGCCGCGGCACGGAGCTGGCGGGCAGCCTGGCCGGCAGCCTGGCCGGCATGGTGGCCCGCGCCAGCCACGAGCGCTCGCACTCGGACACCCCCGCGGTGCGCCTCTCCGCCGAGAGCAGCTCCGTGACCTCGCTCTCCAACCTCCCCCTCAGGAAGACCCTCACATCAGGTGCGGCTCGGGAGTTTGTATAAAAATTTCGTTTTGGAAAAATTGAAAAATGTTATGAAAGATTATTATTTTGAAAAAAAAAATATTGGATAGATTTTACAGTATCTTTTTAAAAATCTCATTTAATAAATTCTCTTGTCGATTGAAAGAGCCTGTACGTGTGGTGTAACGTCGTGCTCCGCTCTTCCGCAGGCTCCGTGACCTCCAGTGACTCCGGGCACTCGACGCAGCTGGACTCGCGCTCCAACAGCTCCATGGAGGTGGCGGGGGCCGGGGCCGGGGGCTCCGGGTCTGGCTCGGGGGCGTTCGCCTGCCCGGCCCCCTCCGGCTCCCCGCCCACCTCTCAGCTCCGGCGGCACTCGGCCATGCAGGGTGAGCACCAGCGCCCTCCGTGTAGGCCTTACTCGTGCACCCTTTAGCTAACCAGCCCAGACGAACGATTCTTCCAAAAGTGCAAACCGGTCGAGATGACTTCTTTCTGCCGTTCCTTCGTGAACGTGTCAAAAATTGGTTATTCTGATGTCTGGCTTAAATGCATGTTGCATGGGAGGGTCATGTCAGTTTCATCTCACTACCTTCTTAATTCTGGAAAAAAAAAATTATGTGTCTGGAGATACCACCACTCACTGTTTATATTTAAGTTGCACCAAATTAAGCAAACCTGGATAAGCCGCAGGCTAACGTCCAGCTCTCTCACCATGTAAACATCTGTCCTCGACTTCTCTGGGTGCTTGGTTCGCTAGGTGCTTTTGCTTTATGGCAAGGGTTTTGCATGGTGCGGCGCACATATATTCATGACGGTTGGTTCGTGTTTGGTTTGCTAGGCAAGCTTTGGTCTGTCGCTCCATTTCCGCATGCCCATGCTGTGGCTGTCTTGCCTCCGGTGCCGCCCCGCGGTAAGTACGGAGCCCTGCGGCTCGGCTCTGCCCCTCCTCCCCTCCGGGCGGCCCCTCACCGCGTCTTGTTGTCCCCCAGGAGGCAGCATGGCGCCGCCGCCCCCGCGCCGCGCCCCGCCCGCCTACACGGTGGCCGCCCAGATGGCGCGGCTGCACCGCCTGGGACGCGCCCACTCTCACGAGGGCGTGTCCGGCGGGTACTACCTGACGGAGCCCGAGCCGGAACCGGAACCGGAGGAGGACGGTGAGTTCATGCCCCAACAGCGCTTCCACTCGAGCTTCAGGTAGGGACACTTTTCAGAAGCCAGTCGTTCTTTTTTCCTATTAAAAAAAATGATTTTTATTAGCTCTTTCTTCCTTTACTTTAAGTGGTTTTACATGTTTTGAGCGTTGTTACAAAAAGTGATCAATGCTAGGTTTTTTTTTTTTTTTTTTTGTAATTTTACTGATTTGCTATGACATCTTTGTCCGTCAGTTCGCTCTGTGCATCTACTCTTTTTGCAACCGAAGCTCAAGTGCTTGCCTTTTTCTCTCTGGCTTGGAAACGACATTTAACTAAAAGAGATTGTTGTCTGGGCAGCGTGTAATTTAAATCTCTCTTGTTCGCAGATGATGAGGATGCCCAGGTGTCAGCTGTGTGAGTGTAGGTGAAGCTACAAACACTAAACATGGTGCAGGAGAATACCAAAGATAGCACATAATGGATTTTTAATATATTATTGGAGTGGGTAGTAATAATATGTAATCATGAAGATTGCTGTAGAGTAGCCCCGTGTGGTGTGCTACCTTGTACCTTACAACCCCTCTATAAGTATGTAATGTTCTCCAAGTGAAAGATATTAGGTATTTGGACAAAATTTAAACAGAGTGAGAGCAATATACATAGGGAGAGTTGATATTTAATGATAGTCCTTGACATTTGGTGCTAACAGACGACTGGAAGTTCTTTATTATGCTTTACCATTCACTTCAAGCCCTTCAATTTTCATTGGTTGTGCAAAGACTGTTAATTTACAACAAAAGACTAAAACTGCATTTTTTTATATCTCTCAGCTTACTAACTTTGTGGCTCATCTAGCAGTCAGCTTTTTTTTTTTTTCATTTTTTATTAAATGGTAGAACAAACAAAAAGACCATTCTCTCACTCTACATATATTGTTCCAGTTCATTATTTTCAGTTTATGATTTGCCTGTGAATTTGGTTAAGATAGTTACCATTCTATTGTAAGCACATGTACAGTATGAATTGTTTTTCTCTTAGCCTAAAGCTATGCTTGTTTTTATTTTAATTTTTAGAGAAATTGACCCTGAAAATAAGTTATGTGGTTATGATTCTCTTAGAGATTATTATATGTACTATTACAATGATGTAACATATCACTCACCGATTGCACTGTGTATAATGTGATTGCAGCATGGTGAATGATTCTCAATTTCTTTTCCTAATTTGGGCGAGACGTATTTTGTATCGTAACATATGTGGAAAAGTACTGTAGTCTCTCTAATAGGAAGGTTCTATAATGATGAAACCTTTCTTTACTTTTTAAGTGCGCCCACTCAATTTGCTGAGGTATATGGATTATTATTTTGTATCAATTTTAAGCAGATTTTAAAGAAAAGAATTTTAGTACATGAGTGAAATTTCTTTGACGATGTGCAGTGAGAACCTTTAGTCTTCTCTCAGAAGGCACTGTATGGTTTTTTTAGAAATCTCTTCATGTGTCTGATGTTTGAAGTTTTGACATCGAAATTGTGGGTGGCCTTGTGTGATGCAAGAATAAGCTTCTCACTGTGTCTAGTCAAAATGATCGCAAAGGAATTGGCACTACCAAAGCATGCTTGGTGAAATGCTACACCAGCTTTTGTTTTTATATTTTACGCAATTTCCAAACATGCTTTTGAATGGCTTTCTATATTTTATGAAAAGGAGAAGTGATTGTATGTGATGAAGCCAAAATTATGGATCTGCTCGCGGAAATGGCCCATTATGTAGTATTTTCCTCCAAATTGGATTGCTTTAAAAAACCATTATCTACTACAATATATGGTGAATCCATTCGATCCAGGCATGGTGTATTCAAAAAGTGTGTTTATGGCCATTACTGTTCCCTTTTTCTCATACATCTGTGGACCTATCTGTATGCTAGATTTAAGCTCTTGTGATCCTTTTCCCATGCTCTGAACCCATTGCCAAAATGTGTGGCTTACTGCACTGCCTGCTTTTAATCTATTTGTGGAATTTGTCGTATCTGTTGGAGTAAGAAACATCACTCTATTACCAAATTACTGTTTTTATGCAATGTGTAACCTCAGCCCTCATATATACATATATTGGGGATATCCACTTTCCCTCCAAATTTACTCGACTGATTTTTAGATTACCTTTTTTCACCAAAATCAAAACATTGTTTTTGAAGTCCAAATTTATTTTCATCTTTGTGGAGAGTACCTCCGTTTGTAGTAACCCCTTACTGGCGTCTATTTGCCAGTATTAAAGTATTCCTTTAGTGGAAGAAAATTGTCTTCTAATTGGAGCTAACCTTGTTCCCTATTCTCCCAATAATGTTTGTGCGTTTTAGCACATCCAAGTACGAAGTACCTTTGTTGTCCTGGCCTGTAATTTTATGTGCACAAATTAGAGCAGATCAGTTTATATATTTTTAATTTATGAAACACAAGAGGCAAGGCCCGGTATGCCTTTTGCTCCTTCCCCTCCCTCCCTTTCCCTCCCCCACCCCCACCCCCTCCTATTCCCTTTCCCATTGTTTGTATTCTGTGGGGGATGTGAGTGGTGTTGATCTGAGCTGTGATTCTGTAAACTTGAACAAAATTTGGTGAATGTTTGTGAGCTTACCTTGGAGCAATAGTCAAATTGTGTGAGCGAGAAGGCTTAAGGCGACAAGTATTGAGGGAACGATCAAGTTGAGGACTAGGTTTTGCATTCCTGACCCCTTTCCCTGTCCTAGTCGCAGTGACTGTGCTTGGCACTCAACCCTCAACCCTTGTCTCAATATTTTTGTAACATTAATGTGTATATACTCCTCACTGTTGAAGAATGAAAATATTTAAATGTCACTGTATATTAGTTGAATCATGTTTTATATATGCTACATTTTAGAAGAACATTGAATGAACCTTTCACATCCTGCCTATCAGTGTCATTAAACCCCCACATATCATGTTGAATGATGTATTTGCATTATACATGACATCACAGATAGGACAAAGCAAATACTACTTCTGTGTTAAAATTGTTAAACCTCTAGAATTTTATCCCCAGCACTGATGGTAGAATAAAGGTGTCAACCTAATAACGTCTTTTCCTTTGAGAATCCTTCTTCATTTTCATACATTTTTTGGGGGGGCTGCAAGTACACTCACATTCATTGGTCAAAGCACTCACTTTACTATTTACAAAGTAGCAATATCACAATCATGGCTTATGCTAGAACATATTCAACATGTACAGTATCTAAATACATAAATATTTACACACAATCAGATCTATCCTAAGAAATCCATCTGGTACAGTACTCCAATTTTTTGGAAGGAATCGCGGGGGTGGGCCCAGGCCGTGGGGGGGCCTTGGATCTTACAGCAGCGGAGAGCTAATTTGTATGAGGGAGAGGGGGTGGGATTTGAGCGACTGCAAAACAATTTTTATTTGAAGAGGGGGGGAGGGCGGGGTCAAGCACCACTCGGGGGGGGGGGGGGGGGGGGCCTCCTTGAGTCGAGGCGGTCGGCTGTCGTCGAGTACTGAGAGCTCTGAGGACAAAGTTCAGACGTTGCCAGGCACAGAGAGCACCGGGGGAGGGGCTCAGCCACCTGACGGTCTGTCTGATGAGATCTGACCGACCTGTGGAGTGGGTCCCGAGCCGCGCGGCACAGCGCCACTCGACCCGATCATACACAAAGGTGTACCACACGTCACTTATACGAGCGAGTTCTTCTCGACATTCGGCCAGTCGCGGGGCACGCCGCTGCCCGCCTGCCATCCATCGTCTCTGTCATTACATCAGCGGGCTGGGCTTGGGGGGGGGGGGGGGACCACGGGCGGAGCACGGACGGAGCACGACGGGGACCTCAGAGTAACGTCCGATACGGGGACGGCGGCTCCCGCGCTCCTCCCGGCCGGCCCCGGTCGACGCGCTGGTCCCCGCAGACAGTACGCCGGCGCTCACAGGTTGATGGGCGATATGGAGCCCTGCAGCCAGGCCGTGACCAGGATGGCCATGAGGCAGACGACGCTCATGAACATGGAGGACTCCCGGGGCGGGGTGGTGCCGGGCGCGGTGCCGGGGGCGGTGCGCCGCCGGCCGAGCCGCAGCCGCCGGTAGCCGAACAGGCTGCTGGGCCGCAGCGACCGCGACCGCAGCCAGCCGGCGTCCATGTCGTGCTTGAGGATGTAGTCGTCGCTGTAGATGTCGGCCTCCTCCTCCTCGTCGCCGGCCTCGGGCGCCAGCTTCTCCTCGGGCCGGATCTGGTACTCGCGGACGTCCACGGCGCAGCGGAACTTGATGCGCGACGTCTTGCAGGCGACCGAGTCGCGGCGCCAGAACAGCGAGCCCGAGTCCCGCCGGTCCAGCTTCCAGTGGCTGTCCTCGTCGCCCTCGCCCGCCATGTCCGGCGGCAGCGTCACCTGCAGCACTGAAACAAGAGAGGAGGGGACGCCGTCAGAGTCGGAACACATCGGATCGGGCGGCAGCGCTTCATGTCGAGCCGCTCCGGGGCCCGTCGCCATTGACATTGGGCGTTGCAGCGAGAGTGGCAGCAGCGGCGGCGGCGGCGGCAGCGACAGCGGCACGGGCCCGCTTCCTGGTCCGTATCTAATCGCATCACGGGGACGAAACGCACGTGCCCGTCGACCCCTCGCGACCCCGCGGCGCCACCGGCAGCCGGCGGCCGCCAGTTATCCTTCAAGACCACACGATAAATGCTCCTCGCCCGCCGGGCCTCAGCGTACATACTCCGAGGGCACCGAGGGTGCAGCGGCGGCAGCCGGCTCCCAGAGCCGCTGGAGCGTCCAGTCTCTCCAGGCTCTCCAGCCAGTCGGTGGAGCGCCGTGGAGGTAGGCAGCGCCGGCGCTCCGCTGCCAGGCGGGACGGCGCGCCACGCTGGGCTCGGTGACTCACGAACACATCTGCTGCCATCCGAGCCGAGAAATGTAGGTGGGCGGGGTGCGAGGTCGGGGCCGATAAGCTATATGGGCGATCTCTTTGTCCATCCGTGCCGCGTCTATCTCTATCTATCTATCTCCAGCGGGGGCGGAGGAGGGGTGCCGCGGGAGGGGGGGGGGGGGGGCTCGGACTCGGGTCTCGCGGACTCTGGTTCACTGTGCAACTCTGCCCGGCCCGGCTCGTCTTCCCGCCTTGTGTTGTGGTCACTGATAAACCCCCCCCCCCCGTCTATTTCCAACGCGCATCTGCGGCGAGAGGTTCCGCACGCGGCCGCGCGGGGTCCAGGCCGCCGTGACGCCGTGAGGGGGCCCAGCAGCGCCCAGCGAGGGCCCCGCGACAGACAGGGCCCAGACCACCACGCCGTCGCTGCCGCCGCCGCCGCCGCCGCCGCGCGGGGCCCAGCCAATCTTCTTATTCTCGTTGTGGTCAAGCGGCTCAGCAAATGGCGCAGCTTCTGCTCTGTGACATCACGTGATGGCAATCGCAGGGCCCCCCGCGGCCTCCCCGCGGCCTCCCCGCGGCCTCCCCGCGACCTCCCCGCGGCCTCCCCGCGACCAGCCTGCTGTACGTACGGCGACGGCCTCTCGCCGACCTCGACCTGGAACGGGCCGGCCGAGGAAGCGTGTGTGCGACACTGTGGCACGAGCGGCCGCACGCGTACGAGATATCTCTCGCCACGCGCCCGCCACGCGCCCGCCACGCGCCCGCCACGCGCCCGCCACGCGCCCGCCACGCGCCAGCGACGCGCCAGCCACGCGCCAGCCACGCGCCAGCCACGCGTACAATCATGCGAAGGGGCCATCGCCGGTTCCCGTCGCCCAGCGTGACTCCTACTAATTTCCCTTTTGATTTTGATCTTAATAAAAAAAAATTAAAAAAATAAAATAAAAAGTGAAACTGACCCTCCCTCCCATCATTATCGTCATCAACCAAAGCCTGTCGGAAAAATTGTATGAAATATATAAAATTATGTTTTTTGATTTTAAAAAAATCTGTGGCCTGCAAAAATCTGTGAAAAGCAAAAAAATAAGTAAATGTGTGAAAATAGAATGAAGGGCGAGCAGAATTCATTGACGGAATTTGCCTGATGTGAACGCCGGGCTCTGCTATCAAACAACAGTGGTGCACTGTATAACTATATACATAATATAATGGAAAGCATCCCCCCCCCCCCCTCCTCTTCCTCTCCCCGCGTGGATTCCGACACAGAAATTTTTGGGTGGATCGCTTTCATCAGAATCACGCCAGGCGGCCCAGCCACATATTTTTTTTTCTTCCTCTCTCTCTCTGTTGGGGTAACATTCCCCCTTTTATCCCACTTATCTCTCGCTCTCTCTCTCACTCCCGCTCGTGGGAAACTGACAGCAACCAATCAACGGAGCCGTTGCGGGGGGTGCGGGAGGGAGACAGAGAGATATCAAAAGAGAGAGAGAGCGAAAGAGAGAGAGAGAGAGATAGGGAAGTGTTGCTAGCATGAGCTGTAATTTTTGGCTTGACCGAGAGCATGGCGCCAGAGCTCAGTAGTTGTAAAAAGACGTTACCACAATGACACACCCTGGCCTGCTGCTGTACAACTGCGCCGCAGCTCCCGCAGGTGTGTGTGTATGTGTATGTGTGTGTACAGGAGTGGCTGCCACCCTCCCCGTGCTAATGTCGCTGTATACATAATCGATACTACCCCGATAACAACTCCAAGAGAGAGAGAGAGAGAGAGGGGGGGGAGTATTGCTTTGTGTGGACGCAAGCAGCACAATGGGTGAAACGTCGATGCCAATCAACACTTTTAAAAATCCTCTCGCACCCCTCGAAAAAAAAAATCTGTTTTGATTTTGATTTTTAATGCTCTTTGATTGATTTAATTTTTTTTTGAAAAATGTTTTTGGAAGTACAATGGGAGCAGTGTTGACCGGTCGCGGCCCCCCGTCCGGCGCCACTTTGTCCCATCGCTTATCTATAGGTCACTTAGTTTGCCTAGTGCAGGCGGGCAACATATACAGTACACCTGCATGTTCTGTCTTTTATTCCGGCTACATTTTTATGAATGGTCTATTAAACTTTAAAAAAACCTAGATGGCCGGCGCAACTTTTTCCCCCACCAACATATAAACACTTGTTTTTTTTTTCTTTCTTTCTCTTCATGACTCATATGAACGCGGCGCAGTAGACTTGGAGACCATTCCCGTCGCACACACGACGCGACTAGTGTGCCTGTTGATGTTGCTGGAAGAGCAGAAAACACACACACACACACACACAGAGGCGAGCAGCAACAACAGCACTCGGAATGGCCTAGCTATATTGCGCGGTTCGGTTCGGTATGTCGGTGCGCCGCGGCCGTGTGGCCCTGGCAGCCCCGAGGCGTCGTGCCCCACGTGGGCCACGACGACAGTCTTGTTGTTGTTTTTGTTTTTGTCGCTGTAAGAGTCTTCTGTAGTGCTGCCGCCGCGTTCAGAATTTTTCTTTTTTGTGAAGGATATTATTTTTGCAGTACTCTATAGAGTTGCCGCGGAGGCCAAAACCTCTGTCTGTCTGTCTGTCTCTCTCTCTCTCTCTCTCTCTCTCTCTCTCTCTCTCTCTCTCTCTCTCTTTCAAATCGATATGCGCGCCGCGTTCCCGCGCACGCTTGTCCTGAACCGGAAGTAAACATTCAGGTCGGTGGAACTAGCAATGAGGGCGCGCGGGCTATTCGTGTGTGTGTGTGCGTGTATGTGTGCGTGTGTGTGTGTGTGTGTGCGTGCCTTTGGTGGGTGCCGTCGTGCGAAGGGATCGATCCCATCAACTGCACTCGACTGTGTGAGTGTGTGTGTGTGTGTGTGTGAGTGTGTGCGAGTGAGTGACTGTGAGTGAGTGTGTGTACGCGGAGCTGCCGCATGGCAGGTCGCTGGGGCACACACGCTCTCAAAAAAAAATACCCACACTAGGAACCATTAATAATTTCTTATATATTTTTTAACCCCAGGATAGTTTAAAATCATTAAAACGTTTCAATGTCTCGACGGAAAGGAGCTCGCGGGTGGATAAGGATGCAGTTGACAATGCCCCTGCCCCCTGCAGAAACACTGGCCGCGTGCAGCAGGCCCCTGCAGGCCACCGGCCCCCAGTGCTAGCACACCCCGTCTCAGTGACGTTAGTGCAAACACACAATGTTATCTTTCTGCCAATTTATATTCTGCATCTCCCCGAGCCACCGAAAAAAGGATTGGGGAGAGGAAGAAAAAGAAAAAAAGGAAATATTTTCCTTTCGTTTTCTTTTGTTTGACTCAAGCACAGCGGATTCGTTTTTTTTTTTCGGGGCGTCGGTTTGGCGTCGGCGTGACGCGGCTGGCCCGGTGTGACGTGCGGACCGAGCGGCGCTCCGGCACCGCCGGCCACCGCGCTCCGTGTGCTCACAGCTCTCTGTCTCTGTCTCTGTCTCTCTATCTATCTCTCTGTCTCTGTCTCTCTCCATCTCTCTCGCTCCCCAACGAGTTTATTACTTTTCCGTTCACCTGTCCATCCCCTCCCTTGCTTGCTACCTGTCGCCGATGGCGCACGCTTCGCCACACACACACACACACACACACACACACACACACACACGATATGTACACGCTGATTGTCACAGGTGTACAGTACTCCCCCCCCCCCCCCAAAAAAAAAATAATAATAATTAGGAAATGTAAATTAACAAAAACTCATGAAATAAAAAGGTTCCCGCGCACATTGTGGCCCCGTGCTCCCACCGGACCGGATCTCGACACTGTTCGACCAGTTCTCCATGGCTGTGGCCGGGGACGGCCCGGGGGCGCTGGACAGGCGCTGCCGCGGGCCGCGGGCTGCGGGCGCCCGGCAGGTAGGCAGCCCTGCCCCGCCGCGCACGCGTGCCGCGCGGGCTGGCCTACCCGGCCGTCCGCGGGCGCTCGGCGCCGCGCTGACATGTCAAGCCGCCGCCTCCGAGGCCTCCGGCGGGGGCGTTTGACAGGTCAGCCGCGGCGTCACGACGGCCACCCCACCCACCTGGGAGGCTGTGCTGCTGCTGGGGGTGCTGGTGCTCGGCGGCGTCGGCGGCGGGCTCCGGCTGCTCGGCGGCGCGGTGGAGGCCGTGGCCGAGGTCCCCGGCGGCGGGGGCCAGGGCGACGTCGGCCGTCATGACGGTGGCGGCGGCGTCGGGGTCGACGTGGAGGTGCTGCGGGGCCGGCCGGGGGTGTGGCTGCTGCCGCTGCTGCTGCCGCTGCGCATGTACGGCGCTCGGGTCGACTTCCAACTGGCGACTGACGTCCGCGACCGGTCGGGCCGCCGCGGCCACCGCACCGCGGGCTGCGGGGGCCCCCTCCCCTCCCCGCCCCCGCCTCTCCGTGTCCGAGGCTTGTCATGAGCGACCCGGTGACAGGGCCCGTCCCGTCAGCAGGGCCTGGGGCGGCTCCAGCAGGTGCGCGCCCTCTGCCTCTCCCTCTCTCTCTCTCTCTCTCTCTCTCTCTCTCTCTCTCTCTCTCTCTCTCTTTCTCTCTCTCTCTCTCTCCTTCACACTCTCTCTCTCTCTCTCTCTCACACACACACACACTCTCTCGCTCTCTCTGACCTGTTCCGTCTGCGTCATCACAGAGGCCGGAGCGCCTGCGGTCCCGGGGGTAGGCAGTGGGGAGGCACGGCTGTCCGGCGGGACTGCCTGCGCGCCGGGGGCTACGGCCTCGGCCGCCTCCAGCACGCGGACAAAACATTTATTTCAACAATTTTCTCTCTTTTTTCATTCCGAATTTTTTTTCATTCCGATTATTTTTTTTATTGTATCTTTTCTTTGATAATTTTTTTTATTTTGAGAATTTTTTCCTGCATTATTTTCCTTTTTTTGTCCCCATTTGTGCCGCTCCATTTTCCTTGCCTTTCTTTTCTCTTTTTTATTTGGTTTCTTTCCTCCTCGTTGCACAGCAGGGTCCTGCGACAGTGACCTGCCCTATCTATCTCCCGTGTGCCCGGCCGCACGCGCGGCCGGCAGCAACAACGGTGACGGCGGTGATCCACAACAACAACACTCGAGAGCGGAGCGGGGGCAGCAGCAAGGGGCGTGCCGACCGCAGAGATCAACAGGTGTGTGCCGCGAGAACACAAAGAGAGGGAGCGGGGCACCCTGACAGAAGGGGTGGCTGTGGCGCAGTGCCTCTCTCTCTCTCTCTCTCTCTCTCTCTCTCTCTCTCTCACACACACACACACACAGGAGTGCGGTTGTCCCCGGGGGGGCTCCCCCAGAGAGTTCGAGCACCGCGACGACGCCCCCCCCCCCCTCTCGCGAAGCCTCGTGCACTTTGACCGCGGCGTTGACTCGGCCAGGTGGCAACGGCGGCGCCGGCGGCCGCGGCACGCTATCAGCCACGGCCCCACGGCACGCCCACCACTCTACCTTTGCCCCGTTGAACCCTCACGGACGGCACGGCGGGCACGCGGTCCGGGGTAGGCAGCGGCAGCGGCAGCCAGCCGCGAGGCGAGGCAAGGCGAGGGGCTCTCGACTCGGAAACACTGCGAGCTCCGACCTCTCTCTTTCGATCTCTCTCTCTCTCTCTCTTAAATTAAAAAAAAGGTCTAGTTGGTAATCTCATACCACCCGCCTGTGAGGGGGTGAGTGGTCTTCGCTCACCATCTTTTGTATAACTTCACAATGTATGTTGTCTTGTTTTCGAGATGTCGTCACAGGTCGACACGTTCAAGTCTTCCCGTCTTCCCGCGGCCCCGGCCCGCCGAAATGTGGCGGGACAATTTCTCATAACAACTGGCGGTAGAAAAACAAGTGGTTGACTGTTATGAGAAGTTGAGCGTTGTCAATGTTGTTTACGAACAGTCGAAAAATACAAAATACGGGTTTGAGTTGTTGCGTATTTTGACCGCTTTCGGCCCGCCAGATTGTGGTTTTGTTAGATCCGTCGGCTGTCTGCCATTGACAGTTTGTGCAGCGGCCAAGAGGGGCGTCGAAAATGTTGGAGCTCCAAGGCTACGGGACGAGCAGCGACAGCGAGGGCAATTCCGACTCTGAGAGCACCTTGCACCTCAAGCCCCTGGAGTCGCCTATAAAGTCGAAGGTCGTCGCTCTTTGCGCTGCTCCAGATGTCGTCCCTCTGGTAATTTATTTGTTTTTATTCTTATTTTTCAACGCTTTTCAAAACCTTCAAAAAATGCTTGTTGTGTATGTGTTTGAGGTTAGGTGATCGTCCAGGGTTTTTATGAAAAATATCGAATTTGAAACCTTGTTTTGTAAATAACGCAATTATTTTGTTTGTTACCTTTTAGGGGGCGAATGATTCTCGGCCGCTGGTTGATCCAAAATCAAAGGAAATTATGTACAATTTGAAGTATGAGCATTTGTTTGCACCCGAGCTTGGCCCTGAAAATCCTAATCAAACTCAGCAGCAAAAGGCCCAGAGGAACATGCTGTCTGGTTACGTCGAAGCTGCACACTTTGACGCCTTTCAGTTTGAAAATCAGCGACGAACATTTGCTAGTTATGGTAAATTACATTTTGTTCATACTTGACTATACCTGCTCATTGATTATTAAGGGTTATAGCATTCTTTTTCGGGGCCCTGTTCACAGGATTTGCACTCGACCCTAGTTTTGATGCTGAGGCTGTTGAGGGCTCCAAAATGATTGGCTCAGAATTAGCTGTGCAAGAGACTGGTGGAAAGACAGTATTTGAAACAACGGGTAAAAGGCCTTTAGATAAGCGGAAAAGAAATAAAAATGACAAGCCAGAAGATATAGAAGGATTTTTAGGTCCTTGGGGCTCCTTTGTCGATGAAAAGAAGGTCATGAAGCCTAATGAGGTGTGTTATTTACTAATCCTTTTTTTTAAATCGTGTCCTCCGTCATATTTTCTTACGAGTACCAGTTTATGCCTCTTGTCATTTCCCCATGGTTTTCCAGGAAGAAGCTGCAGAACTGGAAGAAATTCTCGCCAAGAGGCAAAAGAGAGGAAAGCAAGTTGATGACAGACCTTTGGAGGAGAAAACTGTTCTGCACAGTATGTTTCATAGTCACCTCCAGCTCCTGAAGCTGTTATTTTTTTATACTAGAATTTTCTTGATTTTATGTGATTTTGTTTCTCCAATGCAGTTAAGGATCCTTACGATTATCAAGGGCGATCGTTTATGCATCCACCACAGGATGTTGGTGTCAATCTGAAATCAGATGCCCCTCCAGACCGTTGCTTCTTGCCTAAAAACCTTATCCACACATGGGAAGGACATACGAAAGGGATATCTGCTATGCGATGGCTTCCGAAGACTGCACATTTACTTTTGTCATGTAGTATGGACTGCAGAGTGAAGGTATTGTACTTGCACCATAACATGTAATTTGCAGTGTATGAGCTATCTACTTGCTTTTGGTTTAGCTAATTTTTTGGTTTTATTCAGATTTGGGAAGTTTACAAGGAGAGGCGCTGCGTTAGAACATACTATGGGCACAGGCAGGCTGTACGTGATATTGCATTCAATAATAGTGGTACTAACTTCTTGTCTGCTGGTAAGTGATCTGTTACATCAAATCAAACTTTAAGTTGGTACTGAGTGATGGTTTACTTTAACTTGTCTTTTTGTCCTCACAGCTTATGACAGATATGTTAAATTATGGGACACAGAAACAGGGGAATGCATTTCCCGGTTTACAAGTCGTAAAACTCCATACTGTTGTAAATTTCATCCTGATGAAGATAAGCAGCACTTGTTTGTAGCTGGAACATCTGACAAAAAAATTATTTGTGTAAGTTTATCAAACCTCCCTGAACTTTCAGTGCAAAGTGTCTTTTCAAATGTGCTGTGGTAATCTTCTTTCTTTTTCAGTGGGACACCCGTTCCGGAGAGATTGTTCAAGAATATGATCGGCATTTGGGATCTGTCAATACTATTACCTTTGTTGATGAAAATCGTCGTTTCGTAACAACATCAGATGACAAGAGCTTAAGAGTCTGGGAGTGGGACATTCCAGTTGATATGAAGTATATTGCTGATCCAACCATGCACTCTATGCCAGCTGTGACCCTTTCTCCAAACTACAAGTGGCTTGCTTGTCAATCAATGGACAACAAAATTGTTGTCTTTTCTGCACTCAACCGCTTCAAAATGAACCGCAAGAAGACTTTTTCTGGTCACATGGTGGCTGGATATGCCTGTTCTTTGGACTTCTCTCCAGATATGAGGTAGGGCCATGCCACTACTCTGTTTATGAAAGCTTTACACCTAAACTGCACAATACTGATTTTATTTTCTCTCTATATCTGCTTTCAGCTATGTTGTTTCCGGAGATGCTGATGGCAAAGTGTACGTCTGGGACTGGAAAACTACGAAACTTTTCAAGAAGTGGAAGGCTCATGATGGTGTCTGCATATCTACTTTGTGGCACCCTCACGAACCGAGCAAGGTTGTGTCAGCCGGATGGGATGGTAAACTGAAGTTTTGGGATTAAAATAGCCCTGTGTTACCTGAATTGTAAATATTGATGAAGAGTAAAATTGTATTGTATATACAGTAATTTTTGAATCATGACTTTTGTAAATATATAAACAAATATGAGATCTTGAAATATTTTGTCCTATTATCCCATAAATACCCCCCAACCGGTGATACTCCCCTATAATTTTTATCACATCACATTCATATCAAAATACAAATTCAATGCTAAGGAGCCAACACATTCTAATCAAAATATCAATTCAAGGCTCAAGGGCCCACCGAATCGTGCGGGCCAGCCCTGTCAGGCCCGTTTGGTCGCTTCGGCACCAGCCCCAACGTAACCCAGCCGCCTCCGCATTGCACGTACGCCCTAAGCTAGGCTCGGCATGGCATGGCATGGCATGAATTTCGATTTCTCGCGTGGAACGTGTCTAGACCGACCTCTAGACGTCGTTCCGTCATGAAATATGTGCCGCATGGCCCTCATGGCTCCGGAAAATGCAAAGTAACAGGTCGTCCACGCCGGGAGGGTAGGCAGCACAACTTGCACCACACGTTAAGCCCTTTCATCTGGAAACCAGAGGTGCTTTTTTTGAGCAACTAAGGGTGGTTTTGTACTAATTAGGACCTCCCCTATCTCCCATATCAGTTTCATCAAAATCTGGAACACAAAATATTTTTTGCCAAAAAAATGGTAAGGCTATAGCCTTTGCAATTTTTCCGATTTTGGTCAGGAAACCAAATTCCGATTTCTCACCCGGAATGTGTCTAGACCGACCCCTAGACGTCTTTCCGTCATGAAATGTGTGCCGCACGGCCCTCATGGCTCCGGAAAATGGAAAAAAACCCCGTCCACGTACGCCGGGTTGTTAGGCAGCACACCTTGCACCACACGTTAAGCGCTTTCCTAAGCGAACCCTGGGTGCTTTTCCGAGCAACCAAGGGTGGTTTTGGACTAAGTAGGACCTCCTCTATGCCCCCCATTAGTTTCATCTAAATCTGGAACACAAAATATTTTTTGCCAAAAAAATGGTAAGGCTATAGCCTTTGCAATTTTTCCGATTTTGGTCAGGAAACCAAATTCCGATTTCTCACCCGGAATGTGTCTAGACCGACCCCTAGACGTCTTTCCGTCATGAAATGTGTGCCGCACGGCCCTCATGGCTCCGGAAAATGGGAAAAACCCCGTCCACGTACGCCGGGTTGTTAGGCAGCACACCTTGCACCACACGTTAAGCGCTTTCCTAAGCGAGCCCTGGGTGCTTTTCCGAGCAACCAAGGGTGGTTTTGGACTAAGTAGGACCTCCTCTATGCCCCCCATTAGTTTCATCTAAATCCGGAACACAAAATATTTTTTGCCAAAAAAATGGTAAGGCTATATAGCCTTTGCAATTTTTCCGATTTTGGTCAGGAAATAAAATTTCGATTTCTCACCTGGAATTTGTCTAGACCGACCCCTAGACGTCTTTCCGTCATGAAATATGTGCCGCACGGCCCTCATGGCTCCGGAAAATGGGAAAACCCCGTCCACGTACGCCGGGTTGTTAGGCAGCACACCTTGCACCACACGTTAAGCGCTTTCCTAAGCGAACCCTGGGTGCTTTTCCGAGCAACCAAGGGTGGTTTTGGACTAAGTAGGACCTCCTCTATGCCCCCCATTAGTTTCATCTAAATCCGGAACACAAAATATTTTTTGCCAAAAAAATGGTAAGGCTATAGCCTTTGCAATTTTTCCGATTTTGGTCATGAAACAAAATTTCGATTTCTCGCGTGGAACGTGTCTTGACCGACCCCAAGACCTCGTTCCGTCATGAAATATGAGTTGCATGGTCCTCATGGCCCTGGAAAATGCAAAGTAACACGTCGTGCACGCCGGGAGGGTAGGCAGCACAACTTGCACCATACATTAAGCCCTTTCATCCGAAAACCAGGGGTGGTTTTTCGGGCAACCAAGGGTGGTTTCGTACTAATCAGGACCTCCTCTGTCTCCCATATCAGTTCCATCAAAATCCGGAACACAATTTTTTTTTCCAAGAAAAATTGGTAAGGCTATAAGCCTTTGCAATTTTCCCAATTTTGGCCAGGAAACAAAATTTCGATTTCTCGCTTGGAATGTGACATCTGGAAACCATCTGGACCTCCCCTATCCTATATTAATTTCATCAAAATTCGGAATAAAAAAAAAATTTTGGCAGAAGAATGGTAAATATATGTTTAAAACACTAACAAAAATTACAGGGAGTATCTCTGGTCAGGGGCAACCCCAGGATAATAATGAAAGATTCAATTGAGACATTTTTTTTTGTAAACATTTGTACTTCAACATACACAAGGAACAAAAATTAAAAGGGGAGGTTCTGACATGTGAAGGAACCAATAAATTAAAGAAAAAATAAACCATAGGGAGCACATTAAAAAAATTTAATGGAAAAATGCAATCTGCACAAGGATTGGTGTAAAGTTGTCGAAGTCCAAAGCAGGAGAAACAGTTCCAAATCTTGCACAGATTTACACAGGATTTGTAATTGGAATGACACTAAGCAGACTGTTTTGGCTTAAATTATAAAACATACTGTTGCTAATATCACTAACTTTATACATGCTATTATCACAGTGATAATATCTTCACTCAACATGGCACAAGTAGGGGCATGTGGATCACATTAGAAATTCTATATTTACAGCTCGTTTCAAATCAGGAGTGGCTCGACTGATCAAGTCAAAATGGAGGAGCACAACAACAGGGCATGGAATAATACAATTAACTTGTCTATCCCTGCTACATAAGAGATCGAAGGGGAAAACATATTTCCTGAGAAGTCTTACATTTATCTCTTCGACACTCCAGACTGCTGTAAAAACAACTCACAGAAGTCAGTCACAACCATGCACAACTGATAAAAAAAAGTAATTAGAAATTCATAACAAAGTCACAATAGTCTATAGGAAACCCAACCGACCCTGCCTCACTGTTCATGACTCTCCTGATAAACTTGTCACCAACTAATATGCAACATTACCCTCCCACTTGTACATTTAACAGGCAGCCGCATGGAATCACAGTTTAAAAAGAAAATAAATGCATTAACAAAAATAAATTGCAAAACCCCGGCCAATGACAGAAGGTGGGTTCTTTTGCTTGATACGACTCTTTTGTACAATAAACAGGATAATAAAGTGTGTCTTTAATTGGACCCATAGGTAGCTGAATGAAGATTATTGTGGGCTTGAGCACAACTGTTTAGAAATAACCTTCCGACTCTGAGAGCGCTCATCTAACTTAAACTTACACTAAATCAGTTCTTTCAAGTTGAATGCAAATTTTACAGGACAATTGGGAATAGCTCAACTTAAAGACATTGGTAATTTTTTTTTTATATATAAACGTCTTTAAGGAATTTCAGGTAGAGAGATTACCATCTCCAGCCTGTAGAGAATATTGCCAAAGTAAAGCAGAAATCATTTATGTGCCTAGCCAGAAGCTTCATGATTCCTTTTCATTTGGGGAAAAGGAAAAATGCAAACTCAGAATACACATGGTTTAAGTTTGAACTAATGCCCGTTTTTCTAGCTCATTTCCTGAGATGAGAAGAGAAGACAATACAATGCATGTCAAGTTTGTTTTTCACATGGCACTCAATTTCATTAACACTACCAGTACTGGCCACAGTTACATCAATCTAATGACTTGGATGGGTGGTTCTTTTGGTGACTTTTTCCCACACGGAATCACAATGCACGCCAAGATGAGAGCGAACACCAAAGTGAGCGCAGGAAAAGCATACATCATGCCCTTCTCGACAGCACGCAGGGTGAAGGTGGCATGAAAGACTGCACGTTTCGTCTCTGCAGGAAATTGGTTGGCATTCTGGAAGAGAAACATGTCAAAATCAGACCAATGACGCTAGCTTCTTAATTTGAAGTCAGAGGAGGGCAACTGCATTACCGTCTCAATCCAAGCCACGGGTAGTATGGTTTGATCCTTGAAATTATTCAATTGAGCAATGTAACTCGCTGGCCTGATCATGATATTGATCTGGATCCGTGTGACTGCTCCCAGATTCATACCGAGTCTCTGAAATCACAATACGTGAAAACAAATCACCCTCCCCTCCTCGCTAAACCTCAGCCAGTCCAGTCCAGCTTACGGGGTGAATCGTGAAGTAGAGCTCGTGCTTCTCCTGATCCGGCGGATCTATGCCGTCCACGGTCTGCCTGAGAATTGGGTCCCCGAGGTAGAAGTGCGGGAAAGACAGGAAGGTGGGAGAACCTGGAATTTAAAAAAAAATTATCGATTTTTTTTTTAAAATTTTATCATGGGAGAACGTCTGAAACTTCATGTCGACCCGAGTAGGGTCCGGCGCTTCGCTCACCGTACGAGCAGGGCGAGTTGTTGAACACGCCGGAGGGCATGTGCGTGTCGAAGCTCGAGTGGCGGTAGCAGGCGTTGCCCCCGTTGTCCACCGCGTTGTGGAAGAAGTCGTCCGGCGGCCCGTAGCGCAGCGCGGGTATGCCGTCCATCACCGTCGTCTCGCCCTTGAACTCCAGCTCCAGCCGGCGGCAGATGCCCGCGTTGAAGAGGAACACGGGCTGCCGCCGCTCCAGGGCCTCCAGGTTGAAGAAGGCGCCCTCGGAGCCGTCGATGCGGTTGCAGTCGGCGGCCTCCCAGGCGGAGAGCGCGGGCCGCCCGTTGAAGCGGTTCACCACGTCCAGCCGCATCACGTCGCCGCGCCCGGTCCACACCGTGTACGTGTCGTTGCTCTGGCCGGCGCGCTGCAACCGGGAGACGACGGGGACGTGCAGGACGACTCGCACCGAGGCCACCAACCGCCGCCGGCCGCCGCCGCCGCAAACAACACACTCACCGTGGCCAGCAGGCCCAGCTTCGGCAGGGGCCCGCCCCCCGTCAGCGCCGAGATGCCCTTCGCCATGGAGTAGATCGAGTTGTTGTAGCCGAAGAGGAACTCCCTGACGGGCAGGTGCTCGAACACGGCCGGCGGCGACAGCATGAACATGCCGTTCAGCGCCATCTGCGCCACGAAGCCCGCGTCGCGGACCCGTGCCACCGCGCCCTGCGAGTCACACGAGGAGAGTCAGCCCGCGGCCGGCACGTGGCCGTCGACAGCGCGCCCCGCGTCCCGGAGGGCGGTACTCACAATGAGCGGCAGGTTGGGCACCACGACCAGGTCGCCGTCAGACCCCGCCGACAGCAGCGGCTCGAACACGTGGCTGCGCCTCTCGTTGTAGGACATGGTGCCGTTGTCGTGGAACCGGATGTTGACGCGCTCCAGCGTCTCCCTGCGGACACACACACATACACACACGCACCAGTCAGTCTCGGCAAACTTTTGTCCAAACATTTGCAAAAATTTTGGCAGTTCAACAGAGCCCCGGCCCAGCCCATCCCCTTCTGGCCTGGCGTAGCCTAGCCTAGCCGGGCACAGAGGCGCGCCACGCCACGCCACGCCCGTCGATAGCTCGTATCTCGCGGCGCGGACTGCGGGGCTGCGTAATCAAGACACACGTACACACACACATGCGCACGCGCGCGCACTCACAATGTTTTTTTTTTTGTGGTTTAAACTTATTGCCCTGTTGTTGTTCAGGCCATAAACTTCAAGGAGAAGTTCGAATTACCGCCTCCCCCCTCCTCTAATCTTACCGTGCATTGATTATCATTAATTACCCCCCCCCCCCCCCCACACACACACAGCATTTTTTTTTTGTTTTCGTCAAAAGTCTCCGGGGGAAAAAAATGGACATTTAGGTAAAGATGATTTCTTTAACATTACATCCTTCAAAAAAAAAAAATACTTCCACTTCCCTGCATTTCTACCTTCTATCTCTCTCTCAGCGCCGCCGTGTGGCACGTGGCTCCCACAACCCCCTAACAGGATCTAGTGCACCACGGCGGCGGCGGTGGGGGCGGCGGTGGGGGCGTCTCCCACCCCCCCCCCCCCCTCTCTCTCTCTCTCTGTCGCACTCGCTGCAGAGGCCCGCCGCCGCGGGTTCCCGTGCACGGACAGAGGCAGCGTGTTTCGGGTTGGGATGCAGGACGAGGACGGGGCGCCGCGACGCCAGCAGGAGTGCCTAATCTGAGAGCCGGGCGCCGCGCCCCGTCCTATCGGGGCCGAGTAGTGGCCGCGTGGTGGCCGCGGGGCCGGCGGGCGGGGGCCGCCGGGCCTCAAGTTCAAGTTCGGACGGGTATGGCTGCACCGGGACAGACTGACTGGGGGCGGCGGTGCCAGGTGCCGGGCGGGGGGGCAGACAGCCCGGCCCTCTCCCACGGCACCCACACTGATAACCCTGCACGTGTGTGTGTGTGTGGGCTGCGTGCACTGCGACTGCAGGTGTTCGCACAGGGGGTGGCTTAGCCACAGTAGTAGGCCCCCCACCCTCCCTTTTTTTTTACCGGCACGACTTGCAATTTTGTACAGCTGTTTCTACCACCAAGAAAACCAAGAGAAAAAAAATTCGCAAGAATTCTGCTTTACATTTTCTCTACTAGAAAATAAGTTTTTTTTTCTTGTTTTTTTTTTGGGGGGGGGGGGAGGTTCTACCCAGCCTGAAGGAGACCCTCACCTGAACGAGTAGGGCCCCACCTCCTGCACGCGCAGCTTGCTCGCCAGCCCCTCCACGAACTCGGCCGAGTTGGTGTAGTTGTAGATGAAGACGCGGACCAGGGGCTTGAGCGGCGGCTTCTTCCAGCCCGAGAACAGTGGGCCGCCCTCCTGGTACACGAGTCCCTGCAAGAGGACGGCGTCGTCAGAACGAGTCATCGTGGTGCCCGGGGGGAGGCCGTCCAGGGGGGAGGCCGTCCAGGGGGGAGGCCGTCCAGGGGGGAGGCCGTCCAGGGGGGAGGCCGTCCAGGGGGGTGGCCGTCCAAGGAGGGACGCCGCCGTCGGCACTCACCTGCCTGACCATCGTCTCGAAGAAGTCCGTGAGGCAGAGCAGGATGGAGCCCGTGAGCAGGATCGTCACCAGCAGGCCGAGCACCAGCCCTGCGCACAGAGCACCTCCCCGTCAACACCACCGTCGCGCACTGCTCCTCCAACTCCGGGACCCCCGCGGCTGTACCCACCGCATGTCAGCCTCCACGTGCAGAGCCGGCGCGGTCCTCGGCGCGGGGAGGCCGCCAGGGCCGCGTCCAGGCGGCCGTCGGCGGGCGCGCGGCTGTAGCGGAGGTGCGGCCACGCCCGCCCGGACGGCTTCTTGTCGGCGGTCATCGCGAAGCCCGCTGCTGCTGCTGCAACACAGAGGCCGCCGCCGACGGCGTCGTCGTCATCCTGGGGCACTACACGAGCAGGGCGTGCGCGCGAGCACCGCGGCCGCGGGCAGCAGAGCGCCGACTCGCCGGCCGTGCGCATTATCTAGCACAGCTGAGAGGCGGAGGTAGGGGGGGGGGGGGGGGGGGGGGGGGGGCACAGCGACCACCGCCTGCCGCCACCACGCCACTGGCACCGGCTCCTCGCCGCCGGGCCACACAACACGTGTATTCCTGAGCGTTTCGCAGAAACGACAAAGACGGGCGGGCGCCGACAGCTCCAGGAGGACACGCATTTCATCATCAAAACATTCCGGTCCGACGCGTCATTTCTCATCCGAGAATAAATCAGCAGCCGTGAGGGCAGAGCCCCCCCCCCCCCACACACACACGCAGGCACACTTCCTCCCTTGACAGCTCCTAGAGGGCCATCCCGGCCGCACAGCCTCCGCACAGCCGCCGCCCCCGCACACACACCACAATTTCCCCATTACTCCGCCAGGATGCACGTGCAGGCCATCATGGTGGCGGGCTGCGCTGCGGGGCACCGCGGCGACCGCAGGCACCGCCCCCTCCGTGCCTCCCCTCCCCTCGCCCGGAGAAGGACGCCTGCAGGAGCTGGCGCTCTCAGGGTCCGTCCACAAATGACGTCAAGCTCTTGTAGGGAGGGAGGGGAGGGGGTCGAGGTTCGGTACCATCTTTAACGCCTTGGAAGGTTAGATTAGACCCGTGAGTAGGGGGGGGGGGAGGGGGTAAAAAAATTAGCCAAAGAAGCGTGACGTCATTTGTGACCAGCCCCTTATCCATAGCGGTGGCGGCAAACACGCCAGTCGCTATCAGTGGCATGCCGATTCTGCTGCGGCAGGGCAGGCCCCTTCCGAAGGGTCGCTCCGTCTCTGTCGCACTCACGGGGCGTCCTTAAGGGCGCGAGAGAGAAAGAGAGAGGTCCAAAGAGAGACTGCCGGAACGGGCCTTTGGAATCGTCAGGGCAGCGAGCTGCACGGCGGCGGGGACAGCGTCAGTAGCGGTGTCGGGAGCCCCGTCGGGGTCGGGGCACCGGCGGCGGGGGCCGCGGCCTTCCCCCCGGGCGATAAGGAACGTCCGTGACGGCCGCCGCACCCCGCTAGGGGACCCCGACGACGACGGCACGTCCCCGACGGCCCCGTGCCGCGGCCGCGGCCCCCCCCCCCCCCCGGTCCACTTCGGTGTGTATCGCTCATGCATGTTTTTTCGACAATCATCACGCTGCTGCGACAACGACAAGCCAGGGCAAAAAAAAAACAGCAGCTGAGGGGGAGGGAGCGAGAGAGGGGAGGGGGAGGGAGCGAGAGGGGAGGAGGGAATAACGGACAGCCCCGGATAAGCAAGGCGGCAGTGCGGTGACTCTGCCCGGCCCCTCTTTGTTGTCCCCGGTCAGAGAAACCGATTGGCTTGGCCAACGTTCAAGTGCGCTAACCAAACCGGCGGCGGCGGCCGGCAGGGGCGGCACAAGGGGAGGAGGGAGGGGGGGGGGGGTCAGCAAACCCGGCAGCGGCTGCGGCGGTGGCCGGCGGAATGGTCCTTCCCTGACGGCGTCCGGCGCCAAAACGGCAGTGGCAGCGGCCTTCGACACGCCACGCGCCGGCGGCGCAGGTTAGGTTAGGATGCCGACGGCGCACGCGTCGACGGGGTCCCCGCGGGCCGGGCCTCACCTGCGCCACGACCCTCATGACCACGGCGCGACGCCTCCGCCTCCTCGGCGCTGTGTGTGTCGTCTGCTGCCCGACTGATTCCCAGTTTATCGATGACCCCCCCTCCCCTCTCTCTCTCTCTCCTTCCCTCTTCCCCCCATAAGCATGCCGACAGCCGGTTTATCTGGCTGCTATGGCTGCGCGCGAGCTGCTTCCCGTCGCGGGCCGGAGCCGCCGAGAGCGGGGGAGGGGAGGAGGGGGAGAGAAGAGGAGGGAGGAGAGAGGGCGGCGGGAGGAGAGAGGGCGGCGGGGGCCTAGTGCCAGTGCTGGACCGCTGGACCTGGAAGTCATGGAGCACACACGCCCGCCTTCGCCGTGCCCGGCCCAGAGTGTGGCGTCACCCGACGTCATCGGGTGGCCTGAGCGCCGGCATCGGCGCTGCGCTAGAGTCCTGACTGATCAGCGTGTGTGTGTGTGTGTGTGTGTGTGTGTGTGTGTGTGTGCACCACTCCGTTGGCACCTCTCCAGCATGACCCCCCCCCCCTCCCCCTCCTCCCGCCCCCTTTGTCCCCGCATAGCAGCACACACACACACACACACACACACATACATACAACACTCACCTCAGCGGCACGCGCTATGCTACGCCACGGAGGCCGCTGCTGTTCACGGACGTGCCGGGCTTGTTGGAGGAGCGGCCGTGTGCGCGCGGAGGGCTCCATGCCGCGGCCGCCGGCCGCACCTCCCCGTCGTCGGCGTCAGAGTCTCGGGGGGGCCGGCAGGGGGCGTCGGCGGCGGTGTGTGTGTGTGTGCGCGCGCGCGTTTGCGGGGCACGCGGGGGAGGCAGTCCGTCGCCCAGAGTCCGCACCGTCCAGGAGCACGGCGAGGGCGGGGGCACGGCGTGCGACGCGCAGCTCGCGGGCACGGCGTCGACGCCGATGTCGCGACGACGGCCTGACGCGACGAAGGACACGACCGGCTGCACCGCTCCGCACAACACTACTGATGAGAACCGAGCCGGGCACAGCCGCAGCCGCACCGCCGCGCAGCCAGCCGGCCGGGGCGAGCCGGCCAGCCGCGCCGCCGCCGCCGCCGCGCCACAGACAGGCTGCTGCACTGCACTCGGCGTGGCGTGGCACGGCGTCGGGCCGCGGGGGCCGCGGGGGCCGCGGGGGGCGCACGCGGACCCCGGGCTCAGAGGCCTCGGCATGAAGCAGGCCCGGAGCAAGCCCCCCCCCCCCCCAGACGCAACGCCCATGCCGCGCCGAACCAAAACACAGCTGGTATCCTCCTCCTGCAGCCCCCCCCCTCCCCTGCACCTGCACCGCCCCCCCCCCCCCCCCCCCACTCCGGCCCCCCACCCGGCGCGGCGCGGCGGTTACCTACCCGCAGGAGGGCGTCGGCGGCGTCCTGGTCCGGAGTCCGGGCGCTGGCGGACGCCTCCTAGAGAGGCCCGCGGGGAAGAACAAGGAAATGCCGGACGCCTTGGACACGGAGAGAGGGGGGGTCCTTCGTCTCCTTTGTGTTGCGTTTGTTGTTTGTGCATCGGCCGCCGCCGAGCCGAGAGCCGAAGTAGTGCCGAAGCCGAAGCACCTTCGGCTCGTGTATTTTTGTGTTTACCGAGCCGAGCCGAGCCGCGGCAGCAGCAGCGGTTCACCCTGGTTCACGGCCGCGCCGACGGCGTGGCGTGGCGTGGCGTGGCGTGGCGCGGGTGTCCACCAGGACAGGGGCGGGGCGGAGGCGTGCTTCGCGGCTTCGCGGCCTGTTGGTGTTGCGCCCCGCTTGGCCCTCACAAGTCGTGCAGGCCGGGCACTCACTCGGTGTCGCACTGCGCCTGACGGGGGGCGACCGCGACGCAACGCGACCGGACTGATGACTAAGCGTTCCGTCTCTCTCTCTCTCTCTCTCTCTCTCTCTCTCTCTCTCTCTCTCTCTCTCTCTCTGTCGCTAATCACTCGCCGGGCAGCGATTCGCACCAGAGGACAAAGCGTGAGGGACCGTTGGGCATTCCCTTGCACCCACACACAAAAAAAAAACACGGCAAATTTTAATGTACACAGTCACAATAAAAATTAAGCAATGGATAACAAAATAGTAATTTTTTAAAAATCAAATTAGAAATTTAAAATTTCTTGCAAAAAAAAATTGAAAAGAGCAGCAAGTAAGATTAAAAAGTTCCAGCGCCCATTGCACTGTGAGCCGCTGCAAGGGGGCTTCGTGTGGGCTCAAAAAGTGACCAGAAAAGGACGTCATTGTCGCGTCCCCGCGACGCCCCCGATTATCGACGGAATTTTCCCGCGAAGCGCGAAACAACGTAAATCCGGATTCCGTGGGCCCGCAGCAGCAGCAGCAGCCCGTGCCCACCAAACTCGTTTCCTCCGGCGGGCAGTGCGGACGCGCGCGCACACGTCCCTGCTCTGTAAATACGTCACGCCGGCAGGTGGCAGGCACGGGGTAGCGCCGCCGCCTCCGCCCGCCGGCGTGTGGCCTGACCTGACGACCTGACGGACATGACCGCGGCTCCACAGGAGCAAAAGCCAAAGGCAGCGAGCGACCGGGCCGGGTGCGGCCGGGTGCCGGGAGTCGACAGACGTCAAAGCAGCGTCCAGGACGGGGGGCTCCGGCGGCAAATCGCGAAGGAGAGGACCGCGAGTAACCACGCGCCACGCCGGGCGGCGCGGTGCAGGGCGGGCAGGGGCCGCGCCAAGGCCGCCCCCCGCGGCCTCGGGGGGGGGGGGGGGGGGGGGGGGGGGGCTCAGGGCCGAGCTTCGAGCGTTTTAATCGTGTGCCCTACGCCCACGCACGGGTCGCGGCTCTCCACGGCGACTTCACACCGGAAGCGCCAAGTTCGAAACCCGTCACGTACTTTCTCTCTCTCGCTCTCTCTCTCTCTCTCTCTCTCTCTCTCTCTCTCTCTCTCTCTCTCTCTCTCTCTCTCTCCCCCTCGCGCTCCCTCTATCTCACCACACACACACACAGGCTACTAACCTGCACTAGGCGCCCCTGCGCGGCCCGGCGCCGCGCCTCCGGCTCCGCTCCGGCCTCCTCCGAGCCCGCCGTCACCGTGGCCGCCGTCGTGTCGCCGGCCTCCCGCTGCCTGCTGCCTCGCTGCCCTTGCCTCCACTTCTCGCGGTGCGCGGCTCGCGGTGGGGCCGCCGCGGACGGACCCTCGCCGTCGTGGACGCCGGCGGCGGCGGCGGCAGAGGAGGGGGAGGAGGAGGAGGAGGAGGAGGAGGAGGAGGACAACGACGGGGAGGTGTGGCGGTGCGCGCGGGGGCAGCAAGACGACGACGGCCGCGGACAGGATGTCCACCGCGCGGTGGCGGGGCAGGCCGTCGTACATGACAGGCGGGACGGCCGCGGGGGCCGCGGGGGCCCCGGTGGGGAAAGCCGAGAGCCGAGGTCTAACTCTAACCACTGCTGATGAGATAAGTGGACCACGCCGGGCCGGCCTTCCGCCGACCCCCGGCGTCACGGACCGAAGAATAAGATTTGGAAAAATGAAAGAGACTGGACCGGGCGGGCCGTCGCGGGGCCGGGTTCGGTTAGGTCATCGCTCTGCCCTGGCCGCCGTCCTCGCAGAGGGTTGTGCGCCCCCCCCCCCCCCCCCCCCCGACTCTCCCACCGCCGCCACGCATGGCAGCCACCCACACGGGAAGCGCCGCCGACCCCCCCGGAGGCGAAATTTGTGGCTCGTCCTCCCCCCCCCCCTCCTACCCCTTTATGTTTCAGGGGCGTGTACGCGACCGAACAATGCGGCCAATTTGCGAAAACAGGAAAACAGGGCGCTGGTAGGGGAGGTACACATGCAAAAATAAATAAAAATGTGCGGGTGTTTGAGCAACTTTAATTAATATTTGTGACGAACACAGCTTGTACACAAATTTTGAGCAAGTACACTGTTAATAAAAAATCAACAAGAGTAGAATTTCAATAAGAATAACAAATTTGGTTAAATATTCGCGAGTATGGAGCCACTTCAATCTCTGAAGGGAGTTATGAGTCTTTTCACGAACAATGTCACCATGGCAAGCAGCTGGGCCAGATACATTGGTAATATCATGACTAGGCATCTAAGACTAGAAGTAATTGAATTGATCTTCACATTGCAAATATGTAATACTGAAAAAAAAAAGGCCTTTAGCACACTGACACTTTCTCCAACTGAGTATTAACATTAAAGGCCCAGGTACATCTGCAATTAGAAAGAATGAAGACTATTTGCAAAATACTGACTGATCAAGACTATTTGCCAAATACTGACAGCCACAAGCTAGTCAAAAGTAAAATGGTATTGTTTCACTCACTCTGAATACCTCATAAAATCACAATTAAAATAACGAAGGAAATTAAAACAAGAGGACAAAATATTGCAACATAAAGTAACATGTGGAAATTGTATGCAATACTCATGACTAAATCAGATTGTAAAATTAAGGTGATACAGCATTTGAAATAAAAATGCAAATCTTAAATTATAAATAGGAAACATCAGGCAAAAGCAGGTACTGTTAATGCTTATCATCAATACTTTTAAAATTTGTTCAAGAGAGCAGTGAGCAAACTGGTGACTACACAAAATAAAAGAAGAGAGCACACAAGTTGTCTTCTTATAACTTCTATGCAAGTGAGCTTAAAGCAATCTCGACATCAGCAAACACCTCATCAACTGGCCTCTCAGCATTGATCTGAAAATTGAGATTTGCTTTAGAAATAGCAATGGCAATAAGGGCACAAAATTTCAATAACATTTTTCAAAGTTTACTTACAGTTTTGCACAAGCTGGCATACTGTTTTATGACAGGCTCTGAGATCTGGTGGAAAGTTTCAATACGAGCCAGAATAGTATCCATATTCTGATCATCAACACGTCCGGAGCCCTTTCCTCTCTCCAGCAGACGAGCTTTCAGTGTTTCATCAGCTACTTCGAAGTTCAGAACCAGAGCGCAAGTGGAAATCTAGAAACACAGTCCACATTCAAAAAATATTGTCACACTGTCATGTATCAAAAGAAACAAGGAAATACCCATACCTCTTCTTCGAAGATTTTAGCCTGGCCCAGCTCTCTTGGCAGTCCATCAATGAGGTAGCCCTTGGATGTGGGAACGGCCTCCAGGATAGCCTTCTTCATCAGGTCCATAATGACACCCTGAAATTAATAAGTGGTCACTGTTAGTTCTTCCTATCGCCTATTCAGATATCTCTTGATAATTCAAGAATATTCTACAACGACATACCGTGGGGACCAGGCTGCCGGACTTCATAATGGCCTCGCATGATTTGCCGAGGTCAGAACCAGACGCAACTTCGGCTCTCAGCAGGTCTCCAGAAGAGATGTGGGTGTAACCAAACTTCTCAACAATTTTCACACACTGAGTGCCTTTGCCCGAGCCAGGACCACCTGAAAAAAGAAAAGAAAATTTGCAACTCAATACTTGAACATGACTGTCTCCCAACTACAACTCTTGACAGCTTAATTTTTAGGGTAATAGTGGAAATTACCCAGAACCCAGATAATGGGCAGTTTGGCGTCCTTGAAGGGAGTCATGTCCAAGTTGAGCCTCGGTACCTGCAACATGATTCGTGTACAGTCGTCGTACGGTGATGGTCTGCTTAGTCCTTCCCCGTTTCCCAAACATTATTGCTCACAGAACAACCGCCAGCAGTACCTCTCTTTTGATGCACTTTGCATACAGTGCATCTCCATTATTAACATGCTCAGAGAGTACACTTGGGCTGCTGGAAGTTCGTTTACTGATGATTTTGCCATAGCAAGCAAAAAACGCGAACAGAATCAGCAAACCAGCACTCGAAAACATCTACTTAGTATCGCCCAAAATTAGTGAAACCACATCCCAGTCTTGTCTTGTCTTCTGCTCTGGCTGTCTCTACCGACGGCCTCTGCGAGCGCTCGACGAGGTGACAACTTTCGAAAAGTTGCCAGCGACGTCCGTGGAAATTAAACGTTTCGCAAAATCAAAACACTCACTCACCTCAGCCATTTCGCCGCGTACTTCTGGCTTTGTCAGAAAATAGTAGAGCGATGGGAGGTTATGTCCTTCCTGGTGTCCTGTCCGCGGGGGTTTTCCTGTCTACGCCTTTGTCCTGCAGGCGCCCACCCCGCCTCCGCTCGCCCAGGGCGTCCCGGGGGTCACACAGAGGTCACTCGTTCGCACGATAAAATCCTCGGGTGGTCCCCGGGAGGGGCGGCAGGACGAAAATATTTGGCGCGGGGGATATGTATCCTGAAGCCGTCGCTATGCCCTGAGGCCCTGACCAGCAGACGACGCGTCGGGCGCGAGGGGAGGGGGGAGCAGAGCCGAACCGGAGCTGCGGTGTGGTGGGGGAAACAAGAAACACAACCGACCGCTCGCGGAGCGTACGCATGGCGCCTCCTTAGCTCAGGGGTTAGAGCACTGGTCTTGTAAACCAGGGGTCGTGAGTTCAAATCTCACAGGGGGCAGGACTATTTTTGTCGACTTTTGTGTGTCGTTTACTCGCACCGGCACGCGAACGTTTGTTATTCAACCTATATCCTGTTCCGGTTTTACCGAAGGGTCCACGGGGCCTATGGTACTACAAGGACAAGGACCAGGAGGGAAGCGAGTTGCGATCAATTAAATTAAAGTCGGCGGACTTTGCTGTGAAGTCTTGAAGTGAGTTGGCAGGCAGTGCCCGGCAGGGAGTGCCCGGACGAGGGAGTACCCGGCAGATGGAGTACCCGGCAGAGAGAGTGCCCGGCAGGGAGTGCTCGGACGAGGGAGTACCCGGCAGAGGGAGTGCCCGGCAGAGAGAGTGCCCGGCAGGGAGTGCCCGGACGAGGGAGTACCCGGCAGAGGGAGTGCCCGGACGAGGGAGTACCCGGCAGAGGGAGTGCCCGGACGAGGGAGTGCCCTACGGGCGGCGGCCCACGGAGTCGGGAGGTCCTCTTAGCTCTGCGACGGCCGCGCCCAGGTGAGCAACAGCTTAGAGAGGGGAGCCGTGCCGACGGCGCCGCCGCCGCCGAGTCCACGACGAGTGATAAGAGCACCGGCACACTGATAAGCCGCCGATACACCACGACAGTGCTAACAGAGCAGGGGCGGGAGGAGGAGGGGGGGTGTATGTTCAGGTGAGCACGCCGCCGGCGGGGCCGCGGCCGTGTGTTCAGTGCTCAGGCTGCCCTCGGCTCGGGACGTCCGCGTGTCGCAGGGCCCGCGCGGGCCTCCTAACCAACCACCCCACCGCCACCGTTGCGGCCGTGGCCGCGGCCCCGGCGTCGGCAGCGTCGGACACCGCGGCCGCCGCCGCCGCCACCCCTCGCGCCGCGCACGCGCCCCGCACGCGCCGCCGGCAGCCGGGGAAGTGCTGGAGGCTGGAGGGGTTCCCGCGGCTCCCCTGGCTCCTGGTGCTCGTGCCCCACCCCACCGCGGACCCGCCGGCCGGCTGCAGGGCGCGCTCGGGCTCGGCCCTCCCCCCCGGCTCCAGCTCCAGCCCTCGAGAGCCCGGGCTCCAGCTCCAGTCGCCCCGCCGCCCGCCGTGAGGGAGGTCATGCCACGGCGCCGCCACCGCCGCCACCGCCGCCAGCACCGACACGACCCCCGCGGCTGCCGGGGGCAGCGGGGGCCTAGCCGCCAAGGCGCCGCCGCCGCCGCCGCCGCCACCACCACCACCCAGGGCTGAGAGGCGCCGCCCGCCCTGTTGCCCGCCGCCGCCGGCCACACCGGACCAACAAGCCACCGCAGCCGCCGCCGAAGCAGCCAACCCTCACGCAGCCCAGGTGCTTAAAGGCGGCGTGTTGCAGGACGTGGCGAGAGAGAGAGAGAGAGAGAGAGAGAGAGAGAGAGAGAGAGAGAGAGAGAGAGAGAGAGAGAGAGAGCGAGGGGCAGCACGCAGGCCTCAAAGTGACGTAGAACGCGCTGGAAGTGGCATTAAAATGTCGCCGACAGAGATGCATGCATACACGCGGCCCTCGTTAAGCGAAGGAAAAAAAATTTCCTGAGCGGAAGGCTTCCTTTGAAATCTGCTGTCATGACGGCCGCGGGGCTCAAAGTCAGGCGAAAACGAGGAGGGAAAAAAAAGTGGGCTCTATTGTTTATTGGCGGTGACGTCACCACACTTGCCTGGACGGCTTGCTGCTAGTTACGGCGGTGTACGTAATGACATACAGCCGGCTGGGATTGACACGCCGAGAGAGAGGGAGAGAAAGACGGGGGCGAGAGGAGAGAGAGAGAGAGAGAGAGAGAGAGAGAGAAGAGAAGAGAAGAGAGAGAGAGAGAGAGAAGAGAGAGAGAGAAGAGAGAGAGAAGAGAGGGGGGGGCGTACGCAGCACACCTCCTGCGGCCGGGCCGGCCAGACTGTAAGGGCGGTTTTAATTAATGAGTGTAGTTTGCCGGGGAGGACGTTGGTCGCGGGTCCGGGCCGGCCTTCCGCGCGGGGTGGCGGCCAGAGGCCGGCAGCGGCCGCGGCGGCGGCGGCCCGGCTGCCATTGACAGGCCAACGCGGTCACAGACGCGGGGCGCTGTGTACAAAGCCGGCAGGAGAGGGCCCCGGGGGGCCCCGTCCCGGCCGGCGGCGCCGACTCAACGGCCCACTGCGCGCCACCCCCCCCTCCCCCCGCCGATGTGCGATTTGGGGGGGGGGGGGTTATTTTTCAGGATTAAGACAAATTTCTCTCTGACTCGAAATTTTAAAACCGATTTTTTTTTATTTGCAAAGAAAATAATCGAAAAGTATACATTCCAAATTTTGATTGTTAAACGTCGATTGATAAAATGACCTTGCGCTAGCCCAATTTTAGTGCGGGATCTAAACAGCATGGCTATGGTATATCATTAAATTTTTGACAATTTCAGACAGTCACCATACTAGATTTCTGTACCGAACATCGCCTGATTTCGATTTCTAAAAAAAAGAAAGAAAGAAAATAAGAGCAAATCTTAGCGGGTGACTGCTGTGGTCGGCCCACCCCTCGCCCTCGCTCACCGAGCCTTCGTTCGTTACATGGTACGCGTGCAGAGACTGCCCACGCGTGGGGGCTCTTCCCCCCCTTTCTCTTCCACGCTGTCACAACTGTCACAGGTGTCATGGCTAGTGGAGCTGTCATAGGCCTCCGGCGTCAGCTTGCCACCGTAAGACAGGGGGGCCGAGAGAGTTGCCGCAATTGTCTCTGTCGCACCCGTCTGCTCTCTGATTTTCAGGTGCGAGAGAGTCTTTTGGCAATAATTTGTTTTGTGTGTGTGTGTGTGGGGGGGGGGTAGTGGCCGTGCCGGCTCCTCGGACAGGTGCGTGTAACGTGGGCGGGGTACTGCAGCGTTCGCAGGGGTGGCGGCGGCGGCGGCGGTGGCCGCTGCCGACCCCCCGGCCACGGCACGGCCCGGTCGATAGCTATCGGCTGATCGGCTTGCTGTCGTCGCCCTGTCGTGTCGGCCCCACCGAGCTCCTCGTCAGACATTTCGCCGACAGGCTCAACAACATTCTTAAAAAAAATGTATAATGTAAAAAAAAACAAGAAAAATAACGATCTAAATTCAGGCAGTGGTCAGTGAGGGCTCCCGCCCCCTTGTCGCGCAGAGTGTTGACACTACCTTGTGGTGCTGCAGGTGCTGCGGGCGGCGCGGGCGGCCATGGCCCCCGCCGACCACCGGCGCGTGGCGGTGCTGGCGGCGCTGCTCTGCACCTCCTCGTTGCTGTCCGTGGTGGCGCTCGGCGTCATCCTGGCGCACTGGCACGACGCCCTGGACGCGTGCGTGCACGCGGACTGCGGCTGCCTGCTGTACGCGCGCGTCGCCTCCTCCACGTACGCCATCACCGGCTCGGACGTGTCGCTGTGCTGGTTCGGCGGCACGGCGCCGCTGCCGGGCCTCGTCGTCGGCTTGGTGCTGGCGGCCGTCTACGGCTACCTGGGCTTCGTGCGCACGCCCCGGCACCGGCGCCGCGTCATGCAGGTGGTGCGCGCCGCCGACGGCAGCGGCGCGCGCTTCCTGGTGCCGCAGGCGCTCCCGACCACGCCGCCGGCGTCCACGGGGACCTCGGACGGCCCCGGGACCCCCGCGGCCACCGGGGCGCCGCCCTCCCCGCGGACCCGCACCAGGACCGTGCTGTGCGTCAACGTGCTCGTGATGCAGGTGGGTGCCGGCCGGGACCTCCGGGACCCGCCCCCTCCCTCCCCCAAGTAGGTCACGGGGTAACGCGACCCCCGCGGCCGACTGCCCCCGGCTGCCCCCGGCACGCGGCCACGCACCGCCGACATGCCTGTCGGTAATTGGAACCCCATAAGTCACACATTTGAGTGTGCGGGCCTCGCGCCGCCGCCACACAGACACGGCACGTGTGTGTGTGTGTGTGTGTGTGTGTGTGTGTGTGTGTGGAGGGAGGGGTAGCCGTGGGGTGTGTATCACCCCCCCCCCCCCCCACTGTTAATGGAGTGGAGAAGTAATGAACCGAGTTGAGAGTGGAGCGCCGAGCTCTGCCGCTGAGCCCTGAGCTCTGAGCTCTCCGGGGGTGGCAGGGGGGGGGGGGGGGGGGAGTGGCTGGCTCGGCTCCTGCTCGGCGGGGGGCGTGCCAAAGTCCGCCGCCTCCCGGTCACCCGACGCCTATTACACCGGTTGCTTCCCCCCTTTCACCTTGTACTCGGCGTCGCCGTGCTGCCGCAGGGCGCGGGCTGCTTCCTGCTGGGGCTGGTGGCGCTCAGCCACGCCGCCCTCCTCACCGACGGCATCCTGGTCACGTGCCGCGAGTACCGCCACGCCGTCCTCAAGACCCTCAGCGCCTCGGGCAGCCTCGCCGAGCTCGTCAACGAACGCCTCTCCTGCCCCGTCATCTTCGACTTCCTCGACTACATGAAGCCGGACGTGCGCGAGATCAACCAGGGCAACCACTGGTTCCCCGGGCAGAGGTGAGGGTCTACGGGGGAGAGAGGGGGAGGGAGGAGAGAGAGAGAGAGAGAGAGAGAGAGAGAGAGAGAGAGGGGGGGGAGCGAGGGAGAGAGAGAGGGGAGAGAGAGAGGGAGAGAGAGAGAGAGAGAGAGAGAGAGAGAGAGAGAGAGAGAGAGAGAGAGAGAGAGAGAGAGAGGGAGGGACTGACGCCCCGCGTGCCCCGCAGGAGGCTGACGACTGTCAACACCTCGGCGGCCCTGGTCATCAGCCTCATCTCGGCGTACGCCACCTCGCTGCTGTGGGTGGTGATCGCCTTCAAGTTCGGCCGGATGGCGCAGCGGGCCACGCGGTCGGCGCGGTACGCCCGGGCCGCCGGCGCCGGCCCCCGCGACGCCGCCGCCGCGGAGACCAACGGCGGCTACGGCGCGCTGCCCAGGCGGGGCCGCATGTTCACCACGGACCTGTAGTCCGCGAGGACGCCCGCGCGGCCGGAGCGACCTGCCTGCCTGCCCCTCTGCGCCGACGGACCCCGGGGGACTCTACTGGTGTGGCGCCGGCGCCTGCCGGGTAGGCAACCGTCGGGCCGGCAACGCACGCGTGTCGTGCGGGCCGGCCTACCCCGCCACCCGCGGGCGCCGGGGAGCGGCGTGGATGACTAGAACTGGTCTCTCTAGACACTCTTGTTGTTGTTGTTGTTGTGGTTGTGTTTAAATCTTTTATCTTTAGTTCTCTCCAACGTACCAAAGATTTTTCTCCTTTACAACGGACCAAAGACAGTCTAGCACCGGTGAGTGTGGTGGACTGAGTTGAGAAGGAAATGAGGTGGGCGTGCCCCGTAGGGTGTAAGAGATGCACAAGAGTGTCTGCTTCGCAATCGAAATTTATTCATGTCATAATTCAGCATAACATACAAAGAAAAGGAAGTCCAGTCATTTTGTGCAAGAAAATTCTAAAACAAAAATGATGTAAAAATTTCAGTCAAAAACCATTTTCTAAGCTCATAAAATTTGAATGTGATGTTGTTCATATAAATTCAGAAGTTTTTTTTTTTTTCAAAGCCATCACAAATTGCACAGTTTTAAACAAAGTTGTACAATGTTTCACATCAGGGCATAAGATTAGAATTAAAATTAAGAGGCATCATACTACTCAAAGATTGGCACAGACTTTTCTAGAGCCAAGACAAAGTATAGCCGAGCTGTGTATGAAAATAAGACTTTCTAGAATTTAAGATAGACATAGGAAGGAAGAAGTTCCAATTTCACAAGTATATATTGGAGCCAGCCCATCTGACGTGCCAAAATCAAGAAGAAAATCTTTTGATTTTCAACATTTTAAATTGCTGAATAAAAATGCCATAACACATATTTTGATTGTGCTAAAAAATATAATTTTATTTGACAAATCTGACAAACTAAATTTTTTAATTTAAATCACTAAATATTTTGTGTTGTAGGACAGCAGCTTCCTACAAGGCAATAACATAGGCATGTGTCGCAATGTACATTAATTTCTATTTCTACACTGGTTAGTTAATCTAGCACATGTTTGTAATTAAATATAACTTGTCTAAGCTCAAGAAAGTACCAAAGGGCAAGACATGATATGGAAGTATGGGAACAGAAAAAGTAAGCCACTAGTAAATAAGAAAACTAACATGGGATTTGTTATGGTCACAGTCCAAGTAAGGATGTTGCCTTACATACCCTGCTGGGTCCAAGTGCAGAGAGGTAGAAAAAATATTAATATCTCAAACAAACAAATGTTGTAAAAATAAATTATTGTTTGTACATGAATCATGAACCAATAAAA
Source organism: Megalurothrips usitatus (assembly GCA_026979955.1). NCBI lineage: Eukaryota > Metazoa > Arthropoda > Insecta > Thysanoptera > Thripidae > Megalurothrips > Megalurothrips usitatus. The sequence goes on along the minus strand of CM049604.1, from coordinate 5,856,905 downwards.
TGATTAAACTGTCCCTAGATCTGTTACGCTATGTCGCTTAGTTATAGTAATTGGACCTATTTTTCTATCAGTTACAACATCCTCACTGCCACTTCGCGCAGCAGCCGAAATGTTTGGAACCGTTTTTGAAGATTGGATCGCACCAGAAGACCTGTCCGGTGAACCTTTTGCATATTTCAGTGTCAATACCCTCGCCATCAAATCTGCAGTGGTGTTCTCCAAAAACTCCTCTTTCTTCTTCATGGCCGTAATTTCACGCTCTTTGGCCCTTAATGCGCTTTCAGCATTCAGCACACTACGATCAGTAAAAAAAGAAAAAGAAAAGAGGATGTTATTTACGCAAAGCATATTTTATGGGATGGTTATATTGTGAAAATAAAAAAGTAAGCACTTTACCTGACAACAAGAGAGCGCTTCTCCTCTTGCAACCGTCTGTAATCTGCTTCAACCCTTTTACGAAAGACTTCTTCACCAAGCAGTGCTTTTTTCTGCAGTGTTAACTGAGATTCCAATGCTTCGATTCGACAGTTTGAAGAACTGAGGGCGGTGTCCATGCGTCGCCTGTATAGAAAATGGAAACTTGAAGTCCAGCAACTGACCAAGTACTTAAAATATAGCAGATTACCAATATTATTTACCTCAACTCCTCCAATTGAGATTTCCTCTTAGCTTTGTGACGCATGTACCTCAAAACTAAACTATTATACTTCTCTGCAAGAGACGCTTGCTGTTCTTGCAGGGCATTGTATTCAGCCTACACAAAAGAAAAATATTTGTTGTACATGACTGCATAACAACCTAAAACAAAACATTTCTAGTTTTGGTCCTGAATGCTGATTAAACATACTTGTAGGTTCTTCACATCATCATGAGTACTGCCACCAACTTGTGGTCCAGCGCTGTTGCCAAAACCAGGCTGAGAATCAATCAGACTTGACAGTCTTCTTAAAGAACCACAACTAGTATTGGGCTCACTTAGAAGCAAACTTGTTGGTGTTGAATCAGCACTGAAAAAACAAGGGGAACTCCCGATAATAAAGCTTTGCACAGTCCTGTGATAAAATTGGATACATACAGTACATACCCAAAGCTCCGAGTGTCATTTCTTGAAAGCCTTGGCATTGGCTCATGATCATGGTCTAGGAGACTGGCTTCTGATGAATTACGAGGCAAACTCTCTCTTCCTTCAGACGTATCACTGTAACACAATAAGAATATTAAATGTTGTGGAGAAAATAGCCCCATAAGAAAGCACATGTAGATTTGGCATCTCTTTGCACACACCCTGTGACGTTTCGGAGACTGCTCACAGAAGGCTCTCTATGGAACAGTCCAGTGTACATGGACTGGCTACGGCCACACTGCTTTGTCCTCTGAGGTGAAACCCAAACTAAGCTTTCACCAACATTATCACTTCCACCTGAAAAATATGGGATTTTCAGTCAGAATTTTAATCTGGGACCAAGGCAAATGCATGAAGGGATTTATATTTCACACACAAGTGACCGGAATCATGAAAAAATGTGATTGGAGAAGTAAAAATGATTCAAAATCAGAAATACAAATTAGATACAAAAGTGCACAAAGCTCTACAAACTACATGTAAAAATGAGAGCAACTGCAATCAACAAAAAAAAGAGAAAAGAAACAAAAAACAACATAAACATTTTTCATAACACAAACTACCAGGCTCTGGTGGTTCAAGACTGGATCACAGATGAACTGACCTAATTGTTTTAATTGTGCTTCTCGTTCCTCCAGCTCGGCAAGAGCCTCAGAAAGCTTGCATCAAAGTCATTCAGAAAAGTTAGACAGTGAAAAGACTTACTCTCTTATTTTAAAAAATGACCTTATTATATGCAATATCAATCAGAACTGTTGAAAAGATGAAGAACCCCACCATCTGGATGAGCTTGAACTTTACCTTAAATGCTAAGCGTTCGTTATCTAACTCCAGCTGTCGAGAAGCTTTCTCCAAAAGTGTCAATCTTTCAGTAACATCTCCAACTTCTCTTCTTAGCACCTCTTTCTCTGATGTTACCTGAATGAAAAACAGAAAGGCACAAAAAGTTCAAAATGTTGGAGCTGTAGGTGGCTTAATTGTCTAATGATTGTCTAATGTTACTCCATAAAGAACATGACTAAGAACTCACTTTAACCATTTCTGACAGGAGTTCACTTTCCTTCCCTAAACCATTTGGAAATTTCAATCGTTTCAGAACTTCCACCTCTTCCATTAATTTTAAATGGTCAGCCACTAAAAATGCAACCTGTAAAATTTATATAAATTGAGATAAGACAAATGGCAGATACAATAAGGGATAACAAAAACACACATCGACTTATTGCTAATCATTACTTGTTCTCCAATGCTGTTTTCTCCTAACTGATCGAGGCCCTGAAGGCCACTCCTCTGTAAGAGATTGTTCAAGGTAGCTGTTTGTTGCTGAGTCAAGTGTAGCTTGTTGCGTAGAGACATAGTCTCTGATTCCAGATGGTCTGTCCGCTTCTCTGCCAATTCTCTAATATGCCCTATGTATGATTCCATTTCCTGCACAGAAATGGTTTAAACTAAACACTTTACCGATACTATGAAAAAATATTAACATGACTACCTCCCACTTAGAGAGACAGTAATCACCTCGAGTTCCTCGTGCTGCTGCTCCCTCAATTTATCCAGCATTCGTCTTGAGCTGTGGAGATTACTTTCGGCATCAACTAGCCATCGCCAGACATGCAGAAGTCGCTGCTCGACGGACAAGCATGAGTAGTCCAGCCCTTCCTTGAGGAAGCGAGCGCGAAGCTCGTCCCACTCGTCCTCGCACTGAAAAATAAAAACGACCGTAAACACAATTTTAAGTTGTGGATAAGTAAACAAAGCAGAAAGAGTTGGGTTATGACAGATAATAATACGGTCATTTTTGGGGAGCCAGCGAGATAAATATGGGGAACGCCTAGAAGCATGTCTTCGCCGACACAAAATGAGAACTTTTTTGCCCATCAAAAGGAAAAGCTCACCGTCCCGTCCCCCGAGATCATGTCGATATTTCCGTCTGCAGCTGAGCTGCAGCTGCAGGTGCAGACGACGCTCTGCTAGTGGCGCTTATCGACACCCACGCTGTGGTGTGAATAAGCAGAAACAAACAATCCGCACTTGTGCATGTCAGGACCGGTTGTTTGTTGTGTTGTGGCTTGGCGGTTAAACCCACAAGGTTTGTACTCGGTGGGTAACGGGTTCATCTTTCGGGGTGAGGCAGAGGTACCCGAGAGACGTCGTGCCTGACAGAATGTGCTGTCACTGTAAGAAAGCGTTTCTCTGTCTGACTCTGACAGGATCACCATGAGTGCGCCTCAGGGGCCAACGTCGTCCAAGTCCGACGGAGCATCGGTAGCACCTACATCAGCGGGTTCTTCTGGTACTTCTGTTACTTCTGGTACTTCTAGTACTTCTAGTACTTCTGGGAGTTCCACGGCTCCCGGGTCCCACGCCCTTCTGGTCAACATCAAACAGGTATGGTACGCCCAGGGGTAGCTCTGCGAGTTTTCTTGTTGGCTGTCTGCATATTTTTGATCTTGTATTTCTGCACATCGCAGAGGGGGAACCCTGCTCTCAAAGCTGTCTCTAATGTGCCGTGGGAGTTTGACGAGAGCATTTTGGCTGATTATGTAATGGGACCATCTATGTGTGCCCTTTTCCTGACCATTCGATACCACAACCTGAATCCAGATTATATTCACGATCGGTTGAAACTGCTTGGCAACAAATACGAACTGCGAGTTCTACTTGTCCAGGCAAGTTTGGCAAATATCTACTCAAGACCCATGTTGCAATTTTGCTATGAAATTTGACATTGAAACCAACAATTTTTTTTCCCTGTATGCAGGTTGATAGCCCTGAACCACATCATGCTATTAAGCACCTGACACGTATCTGCATTCTAGCAAATCTCACTCTCATGCTGGCATGGAGTGCGGAAGAGGCAGGACGCATACTCGAAACCTACAAAATCTTCGAGCACAAACCTCCTGACCTCATCATGGAGCGGAAGGAGTCTGATCCACACTCCAAGGTAAGGTTCAATGTTGTCGGTGGGCAGACCTTTTTTCTGGAAAGAAATTTTAATGTTGCAAAATTTTTAGCTTGTCAGCGCTCTGACAACCATACGATCTGTTAACAAGACTGATGCTGGAACACTACTATCAACATTTGGATCTCTGGAGAGGATAGCAACTGCACCAAAAGACACTCTTGCTTTGTGCCCAGGGCTGGGACCACAGAAGGCAACTCGATTGTACAATGTTCTCCACCAGCCTTTCTTAAGAGACAAAAGTACAAAATCCTCAAAATCTAAGTGAATAAACAGCACCAAAAGCTCCCAGTGAGTTTTAGTCTGTAGTTCCAATTGTCTCTTTACATAATACTAATGTCTGTGATATTTTGTGTGAATAAATTATGAATTAACTGCATTGAAGAGGGCTTGTATTTACTTTTTAAATGCACTTTATTCATAATAACATGTGTAAGTTCATTCACTCAAGTAAATGATTCACCACTCTTGACTATAAGAACAGCGATAAATCACAGTTTAAAATTTACACACTCAAAGAATGGCAACAAATGAAACATACTATCACAATATATATATCTTGATTTGCTTCAAATGAGCAAAGTTTTAAATACAATTATTTGTAATTGCTTATACTAATAATACATTACTTGCTAACATCATTGTAGTCAAAAGTTGTAAGACAAGATAGTGTTGCAACAAATTTTTTACAGTCTCACTGAAGTTAGGGAAATAAACCAGAGTAAAATTTTCATACTTTTCCAGTCAATTTTTTTTCCAACTGAGCTTATAAGAGACACCTTAACAACAATAAATCTAACAGTGCTGGTAAAGTACTTTCGAAGTTATTTGAGTCAACAATAGTTCACAATTTATCCTTGGTATACTTGCATGAAAAATTCCTTAACGTTAGTTTAAGCAATAAAAAATCATCACCTATTGTGCAGAAGAACTTCTTCTCTTCAGCACTCGCACACAATTAACATTCCACAATACCTACTTATGAAAGGCAACTTCCTCATGGAGATCACAAGTGTCATTTAATACACTATGAAAATACTTGGATTAAAAAAAAACAACCAGACGCTTTCCCCATTCACTAGCCTTTGCCTTCCACCTGGGGCAGCACTCTAAATGTCATTAAACAGAAACACTGTTTTTGAGCCTATTAAGATAAAAAGGTAATAGTAAGCTTAAGCTCTCTACCAACTAGAAATCTTGTCATACACCAAATTTCAAAATAACTATGGAAATGTGCAAAATAAGAAGCACAAAGAACCTACAGTTACAATCACAACAAAAATGTTTCACTAAGATGATGACTTTAAAGCAATTTTTCGGCACAGAATGAGCAACTGCTTTAAAATAACACAATTTTAACCCAGAGCAAAAGATGGAAAAACTATACAAGACAAATGAAATTCACGATTGTGGAGCTGAAAATTCAATCTTCTCCAACACACTGAATTACTTTTACTTAGTGTAAGTTGGCTAGGAATGAGACATTTGGCAATTCATTGAGGGGGGCACATATTGTACATCTGTCATAGAATAAAAAGAGTTTCTAATACTCAAAAATTATTGGTTTAAACTAAAATACTGACTGACCACAAGAAGAGTAAGTTTGTGGACGGGAAATTTGTACAGGTAACCTGATCTAGCCCTGATTCAAATATTCAAGAAGGAAAATATTTTCATAGATCATAAGAAGGAAAAAGAATTTAAAAAATGCTCTAAATACGCATTTGTGAAAAACTATCTATGAACAAAAACATATACAATAATTGGTAAAATTGATGACCAGAGAAGTGGTTTTGTCATGGCTTGGCCACAGGCTAGTTCATCTAGGTGGTAAGTGACGTTGGCTGGAACAGATGAATCAGCACGGCACTTCTCTCCAGGTGTTTCAAACTTGCCCTAAACAGAATGTGATTTACAAACACAATTAAAAATAATTTGAAATTTGAAACAGGAATTAATGACAAATAAATACTAATGCTTACAATTAAAAAAAAAAACCTTACCTTACAAAGTTGAGAACATGGCGGGCATATTAAAACACCATTGTGTAGCCAGCCATTCGACAGTAGTTGAATGGTGAGATGCTGACCCTCATGGTAGCACGTAAATGTGTAGTTTTCAACCTGGTGGGAAATACAAACACGCCCGTCAGACACCGCTTTCAGCTAACCGACTGGCAGGTGCAATCCAGTGCGATACTCACATGTATGTGCAGTCTGCCATCAGCACAATGATACTCGTAGCAGCCAGAGCCCCAGTGCTGCCACTGACGGAGCTGAGTACATGATCGCTCCTCCCACATTTTGTTTGTATGTAAAATACACTTGGACTCGTCCCCATACTTTTCGAGGGCAAAATTCTTATCTCGTACTGTTATATAAAAACAAACAAATGTTGTCACAAAAAAAAATAATAATTAAAAAGGCAAAAAAATAATAATGAAAATCAGAGCGCAAAAATGGTTGCTACTCACGTGGATTATTCTCGGTGTATTTGCAGTGCGAGCCTCGCACGACCACATTCTTGGAGCGCCACGTAAATTCCTGTATGTAGGGGCAGTAGTCTGCCAGGGAGACCGAGCCCCCGTAGTAGTCCTCGCGGCCGGCAGGCACGTGCGCTATCTCGTCAAAGTTCTGCGGAACAACAAACACATCAGAGTCTAGCCGGAACAATATATTTCGGGCGGGAACAAACGAGACGACGAGGCCCCGACCTGGAACATGCGGGGCAGGGGCTCCGAGTGCTCGAGCAGGTTGCAGAGGGCGACGGAGTTGCGGTCGTAGGTGCACTCCGTCTCCAGCGGGTCGCGCTTCACCTTGGCGCAGAACGGCGCCACCGGCTCCCCCCTGCGGACACAGACGCGTTAAACGGGGGCCCGGCCGAGGCGAGGGAGGCAAAGGGGAAGGCAAGTCAGGGTGCGTACTGAGAGTGCCGCTTGTCCATCCACTCCTTGCAGCTCTTCATGGCGAAGTCGCAGCCCAGCTTGTGGCCCCAGCGCAGCGGCTGCGCCATGCTGTAGTTGGCGCGGTACCAGCCCGTGTCCTCCATGAGTGCCAGCGTCAGCCGCGAGTACACCGGGTTCTGCGTGTGCGTGCCCGTCATCGCCTCGTTCTGCAACAGGCGCCACAGTGTCAGGACACCACACGGAAACTGTAGTTTTCGCAAAAGAAAACTGCAGTTTTTACACACACACACAGCTAGTTTGGGCACCGCAGTTTTTCATCACCGCTCACCTCGAACACCCGCTTCTCCCAGTGCGTGAGCGAGGTGCCCTCGTCGCCCTGGTCCTCCAGCTCGGCGCCCTCCAGCTCCGGGCAGTTGAAGTGGTCGCGGACCTCCTGCCGCACGCGCGGCGTCACCATCATGAGCACGTCCCTGGACACGGAGCCGCCGCGCACCTTCCACTGGGGGCGGTGCACGGACCGGATGACGCGCTCGGACCACTGGCGCGCCTGCAGCCTGCCGACACAGGGGCCGTCACCACCGCGGCCTCCCCCACCATACCGCCTCCTCCGCCACCACCACCACCACGTACTTCTCGTTGAGCAGCGGCTTGCCGTTCTCCACCCGGGGCGTGAGCGGGTTGCCCTCCTGGTCCCGGTAGAAGGCGTACAGGCTGACGGAGAAGCCCAGGGCGTGCAGGATCTCGTGCTTGACGGTGGACAGCAGGATCTCCAGGTCCTGGCGCTTCGTCACGATGTTCTCCGGGCACAGGTTGGCGTGCCCGGCGATCGGTCTGGAACCGCACCGAAAAAAAAATAAAACCCTCTTTAAAAAAAATCCAAATTTTTCAAAATTTAAAAAAAAAATATTTCCAAAAAAAATACTTTTAATTTTTTGAAAAAATATTTTTTTTTCGTCTTTTGAAATTTTTAGATTTTTTTTTTGAAAAATGTACGAAAATGGCAAAATTTGTCGGTTGGTCGGCGAGAGACAGAGAGAGAGAGAGAGAGAGAGAGAGAGAGAGAGAGGGATAGAGAGACGGCGGACCTGTCGAGGGCGGCCTCCTGCTGGCAGTGCGCGGCGTAGGCCACGGTCTGGCCCTTGTTGCAGCGCTCCGTCTGCATGGCCGACACGTAGAAGATGAAGTCGGCGTTGTCGATGCCCGCGCCGCGCGCCGAGCCCGGCTGCGTCCCGCAGTCCTGCCCGGTCTCGTTGCACGTGCGGCACACCTGTCCCATCGTTTTAATAAATAACCGTGTTCAAAAAGTCGTTCAAACCATTTTTTTTTAAAAGAAAAACGTCCACTGGTCCTTAGACCCACCCACCCACCCACCTCTAGGTGGTCGGGCGGCACCTGCACCTCCCCGCACATGGTCCGCTCGTCGCACGCGTTCTTGCAGTACACCTCCTCCTTACGGTAGAACAGCTGGTTGTTCTCGCACTTCCTGAACGGGTCCGAGAAGGAAGAAAGGACAAGAAAAAAGAACATTTTTAAAAAAAATTTGGACTTCAAAAAAATCGAATTTTTTTAAAACAAAAATTTCCGGAAAGACGCTGGCCGCTGGAGTGGCACTGGAGCCCCGCTGGAGCCCCGCTGGAGCCCCGCCGATGCACCCACCTGTTGAGGCGGATGGTGGAGCCCGCCCGCCGCACCATGAGCGCGCTCTCCCAAAAGCGGACCGCTTCCGGCAGCACCGTGTTCTGGACAAGAAAGAGATAAAATAAAAAAATAAAAAAAAAGATGCAAAGTCAGCGGCTGAGGCAAAAGGCGGCCCAGAAAGCGAACGGTGCCAGCGGGCTGCCGCCACCGCCGCCGCGCCCGCCTCTCCAAAAGGGTTCAAATACTCCAGCACCGCTCCTCCAGGACTCCAGCACTTACGTTAATCAGCTCGAACTTCTCCTCCTCCAGCCTGGAAACAAGGGAAAAGTAGCACGGCGTCAGCAGACTTGTTTTGTTGTCATTTTAAATCACGCTTCGTTTTTGTTTTCACGGCGTGTGCGCGCGAAAAATAAGAACAAACAAAACAAGCACGAACTAAACAGGGTCTGAAATTCACTCAGATAAACTCTGGTGTGGAAACATTCATTTTTTCCCCCCTTCTTCCAGAATTACCAATAACAGTCGTTTTGCGATTGTGGGGAAAGAGAACGTGTCGAACTTGCCGCTCCTGAGGGGCGGGGCGCCCCGCGGGGGGTAGGCCGCCGCGGCACTCTGCTGTCCGGCGGGGCTGCCTACCCCGCACTCCACGGGCGCTGAGGCTCTCTAGGCGCTCCGCAGCCCCCGCAGCCCCCGCAGCCCCCGCAGCCCCCGCCCACCAGACTGCTCCGTACTCGCCAATGTCGCCCTTTCCGCACTAACACGAACAGGGCCTTCACCGCGTGAACCGAGCGCCAAGCTCACTGCTCCCCCCCCCCCCTCCTTTCCCCCCCTGCCCGCCCCTGCCACGCCCCCTCCCCGCCCCCTGCCCCCCCTCACAAAACGAGCATGCACTTGGCTCTCGGTTCGACAATGCTGTGAGCGTAAACCACGCCAAGGCTACTTAGCACATGACCGCGCGAAACGAAAACGCAATAGACCGGCGCCGCGAGAGCGAGAGAGACAGAGAGGGGAGGGGGCCACGGGAGCGAGACGAATGCGGGGCAGACAGAGACAGAGTCAGCGCCGGAGAAATGATAGAGGAATAAGAATGAGAGAGAGAGAAAGAGAGGCGGAGTGTGTGAGAGAGACGGAGAGACACGGCGGGGCACGACGAACGGTTCACACGCTGTTATCAGAGAATCGTCAAGGAGCCTGTCTTTTTTTTTATTCTGTGCCGTGCTCGGTCATTCCCGTGTGACACACACACACGCACACACACATTATTCGAAGACACGCGCACCGCACCTGCTCCGCACGCGCCGGCCACGCGTCGCTTTTTTTCTTTTACGACACTTGCCGCACGCAGAACGCCCCGTCGTCGCGTTACGTTTCACTTTCGACGAGGAGGAGGAGGAGGAGGAGGAGGGAGGCATAGCGGCTTGGCAGACGTGCGAGGCGGCGCCGTCACCATTCACGTGACATCACACACGGCAACCCTCTCCCCCCCCCCTCTCTCTCTCCTTCGATGTATCATTCTCATGTGTTTCTCATTGCCTCTGCCTATCTCTCTGTCTCTCCTAATTCATGGAAAATTTGGTGCAATTTTTTATTTGCAATTTTTTTTTGTTGAAACACTCTTGCCCCCCCCCCCTCTCTCTCTCTCTCTCTCACACACACACACACTGTCTCTTCCACTGTGTCTCTCACTGTCTCTTTCAGGAATTAAATTTCTACTTTCGGCGTGGTCTGTCTCCTCCTCTCGCATCTGTCGGCTTCAATCCCCGCCAGTACCGCACGAGAGAGAGAGAGAGAGAGAGAGAGAGAGAGAGAGAGAGAGAGAGAGAGAGAGGGGGGGGGGGGGCGGATGCCCGGAGGGCAGCGTAATATCCCGAGTGTTGCCCGTTTCTTTCCATTACGAGAAGCGGAGAACGAAACCGACAACGGCGACCACCGGCACCGCTGCATGAACCCCGGCGGCCAGCAGTGCTGCACCGCACAGGAGCGGCCGCAGAAAAAAAAAGCAAATGTCAAAAAAATATTTGCAAAAAAAAAACATAATCTTGCATTAAAAAAAACAATTTAAAAAGTTTTTTTTCAAATCTGTCTAGAAAATAATCTTGCAAAAAAAAAAATGCAAAAAATCTTGATGGGAAAAATAATATTGCAACAAAAAAAAATTCTTCTAATGCGATATCCCGGAACAAGACACACGGCCCATGGGATGGGGGCGGGGCTGACGGAGCACGCGGAGGCCTTCCGCGGCGCGGACGACAAGCGCCTCGCGGGTGCGGCAGGATGATGTCATCCGAGAAGGGGGGAAGGCCGGAGGAGCCGGGGGCAGGAGGCCGCCGACGGCGTGCCCTCAACCACCGCCACCACCACCACCACCTTGGGCAGCGCGGCAGAGGACGTCCCACGCCGCTCACCGGGCCGAGATCACCTCGCCGTCGTCTGGCACCGCGCCGCCACACGGTGCCACGACACACACACACACACACACACACACACACACACACAGTTCCTGTGCGGCCCGAGGCGCAGCAGGCGCAGCTCAGGCACCGAGGACGAGCCCCAGTCCGTCCTCTCACTCGAGCCGCGCGAGGCAAGTCCCCATCGCCTCCGATCACAAATCTCACTGCCCTCTCTTCTCTATACCTCGGAGATGAATAAGTAGAATCGCCATTATATTCAGACATGCAGTGTTTCCAGATCCACACACACACACACACAAATCCAAATGATACTACACCAAACTTGAATTTTTTTTTCTGAAAAATTTAAAATTTAATGTACGATAAACACCTTTTCTTTCTCAACCCTTTTCCTCGGCCCTTACCTGTAGACGCTGTCGTCGTAGTAGAGCGTGATCCGGAGCGGCTGGTCGGCGGCCCGCTTGCGCACCACGTGGTGCGGCTCCCCGAGGTCCACGTGTCGCACCACCTGCAACACACACACACACGCACACACGTGTCATACTGACTGCGCTTACCGCGTGGTTTTGTGCACACCGCCTCCGACAAGGCCGCCCATTTCATTACAAGGGTTCGGCAGTATTCGCAGCAAGGGGGGGGGGGGGGGGGGGGGTTGCAGACGGACCCTGACTTGCCCTCCGCTTTGCCTCCCTCTCCTCGGCCGGCGCGGTAGCCATCCGTGGTGCGCTATCGCCGCCACGGCCCGGCTGGCTCCAGCGGCTCCAGCGGCTCCAGCGGCCGCTCCAGCCGGACTCACGACTCGCACATCGTGACACCAATATGCCGTGCCGCGCTATCGGGCCGCTGACTCCAGCAGACTCCAGCATGCTCCAGCCGGGAAGCTTCGACTCATCCCGACAATTTGTATCGTCTCCGCGTGACGCCGCGGCACCGCACCGCCGCCCTTTGGCTCTGCCTTTTGGCTCCCCCCCCCCGGACCATCAGAGAGAGAGAGAGAGAGAGAGAGAGAGAGAGAGAGAGAGAGAGAGAGAGAGAGAGAGAGAGAGAGATAGACAGAGAGGTTGTCGCAATGCAGCCCCACTGCCCCCCATAAACCCAGCCAACCAGCCGCCCGCGCGGCCCGGGGGCCCGGCGCAGCACCGGCGCCGCCACATCCATGCAACAACCTGTCCAGCCTAGCGGACCCCACGGACCCTGCCAGAGCCACAGCCAGCCGCGCGGCTGGTTCGGTTTGCCAAACGGCTCATCAGGCATTCAGGCGGCCGCCGCTCAGATGATACCAGACCTACGCAAGGATGTGCCGGGTCAGGTCAGGCCAGGATGCCGTGGGGCCGGCACCCGGAGCCTCTTGTTGCACAGCTCCAGATCGTTATCCAACGCCGAGCCGCTAAGGAGCGGATAACGTCTCTCTCTCTCTCTCTCTGTCGCACCCTCTTTGTCTCTCTCTCTCTCTCCCTCTCGCTGCCCCTCTCTGTCTCTCTCTCTCTCTCTCTGTCTCTCTGTCTCTCGCTGCCCCTCTCTCTGTCTCTCTCTGTCTCTCTCTCGCTGCCCCCCTCTCTCTCTCTGTCTCTCTCTCTCAGCCGCTTCCTAAAACGAACGCCTCTCCCGCAACACCAGCAGCAGCGGCAGCGCGCTAAGCTCCCATCAGCCTCTGCATCATCAGCTCTAATTAATTTTGAAAAGGTGCGGTGTGAAACCGGTGGCGGCGGCAGCGGCGGGCGGCGGCGGCATGCCGTCGCCGTCGGTCTTTATACATTGTCATCGCCCTTATTGCGAAAGGCGGCGGCGGCGGCGCCGGAAAAAGCAGCCGCCGCTGCCGCCGCCGCTGGGAGCCGTACCGGCTACGGGGTGACGGGGCACACACGGCGCGGCCCGGCACGGCCCCGCCGATACCCAATGCCTCGCTAATCACGGCCGGCACAGTCACCGCGGCGGCCACCGCCCCGCCTCACCGCCCGCCGTCATGACGGCCCGGAGGCAGCACCACCACCACGACGACACGCACGCCGCCCAACACTTCCGATCCTGGCCGCCGTGTCGTGGCCGCCGTGTCGTGGCCGCTTGTTGTTGTGCCGGGCGGCGGCGGCGGCGGCGGCGGCCACAAGAAGGGCGTCCGTCAGCGAGGCAGGCAGCCCCGATAATGCGGGTGGGGTGGTGTAACACCACGGCCACCACCACCACCTGACCCACAGCCAGCCAGCCAGCCAGCCAGCAAGCCAATTCGCTCCAGTTCCGGTGGCCGTGCCACGCCCTTGTCCGCCGCCGTCCAGGCCGGCGGCGGCGGCAGGGCGTGCAGGCAGAGCAGGCAGAGCAGGGCCCTAACGACACGTAACGCCATGCGGCTCCAGCGGCTCCAGCGGCTCCAGTGGCTCCAGCAGCTCCAGCGGCCCCAGCGGCCCCAGCGGCTCCAGCGGCTCCAGCGGCTCCAGTGGCTCCAGTGGCTCCAGTGGCTCCAGTGGCTCCAGCGGCCCCAGTGGCTCCAGCGGCTCCAGTCGTGAAATTAACAACTCTCCTGCATTATCATCTAGGGGCGACCACGGCAGCAGTGTGCGCCCCCCTTGACAGAAGCCGCCCGACCAGCAGTTGGTATACTGAATCAAAACACCTCGCCTCGATGGCAGCAGGAGAAAAGTAAAAAAAAAAAAAGTTCAAATTATTTTTTCCCAAGATCAAATTTCTTTTTGAGGGGAGAAAGTTCCTAACCTGAACTCTTCTTTAATTTTTACTCTTGTTTAAATCTAAGAAACCCGTACACAAATAAAAACATTTCTTGCATTTTTCCTAAAAACCTGCTTAACGCGCACCCACCGCCGCCCACCCGAAACCCGCCGCGAGTGCAACACGGCGGGGCATATCGCACGGCAATGGGGGTTCGGGGAATGTGACGAAATGGAGAAGACGGACCGGGCACACCGCACCGCGGCGGCGGCAGCGCGGCGGCGGCAGCGCCACCACAGAGCCGCCGCCACCACCGCCGCCGCCCGCCTAATGGTCGCTTTGCGGTGGCTGCCGCTGGAAAGCAAAGCAGAGCAAACACAGCGCTTCCTCGACGAGTAATTCAAAACTGGCGCGCGCCGCTCGCGCCCCCCGCAGACGCCGCCGCCGAGGAAAATGATACACATTCGCGCAAAAGGCGGCGGCGGCAGGAGCGCGCCTTTCACCCGCGACCCGTGTCACTGTCTCTCTCTCTCTCTCTCTCTCTCTCTCTCTCTCTCTCTCTCTCTCCCAAGTGTCCCTGCAAATGGGGACCTACCCAGATAGAGATGAATGGTATTGGACGACGGCCCCGGGGGACGGCGGTGTGCCCACCTACCAGGGCCTGCCCTGACAGCGTTCCCACCTACCTAGGCCTGCCGGTCCCTACCTACACCTACCCAGGCCTGTCAGAGCCCGTTGCCGCGCCTAGGGCCGGCCCGGCACCGGCCGCATCTTGCATCCTTCATTACCGCCGCGGAGACGGCGGGAGAGGGAGGAAGACGGAAGGCACCGGTTCGCCACGCCTCGTTTGATGGTCGACCCGCCGCCGCCGCCGTCGCCGCCGCCGCCGCTGCTGCCGCCTCGTTGACGAAAGATGAAATGTAGAGTGACTAACGCGACACGCGCGCTGTCCTAGTCGCACCCGCTGTACGCGCGGGGGGAGAGAGCGAGCGAGAGAGAGAGAGAGAGAGACGGTCGACAACAACAACAACAACAAAAACCCCTTCCTCTATACAAAATAAAATAAATAATAAAATCGAGAAAAAAAAAATAAGTGTGGCCGAGCGCCTGCTCACCGCCGGGGTAGGCCAGCCCGCATGACGCGCGAGCACGGAGCGGCAGGGATTGCCTACCCACCACGGCGCCCTCCGCGCAGCCGCGCCACGGCCACGTCCCATCTCCTACTCGGCTGGTCATCAAAATAAAAAAAATTAAAAAAAAAACATTCCAAAGGGGAAAAAAAAGAAATTGGAACAGCGCTGCGCGCAAGCTAGCGGCAGCGGGTATACACTAATGCGAGAAAGAGAGATGGAGAACGAGAGAGAGAGAGAGAGACAGAGAGAGAGAAACTTTTGGCCACCATGAATCGAGGTGCGCGCACCACGGCCTGCTATTCGGAGTAATGTCCTGTTGGCGGAAGTCGTGAGTCCTCGTCTGAAGATGTCCTGGAGACCGCAGCCGGGGGGGGGGGGGGGGGGCGTCGAGGCCTTGCTTAATATGCCGCGGGCAGCCGTGTGGTGTCGCAGCAGACAGCTGTGTGTGTGTGTGTGTGTGTGTGTGTGTGTGTGTGTGTGTGTGTTTTGGCTTTTGGTCAGTCAGAGAAAGCCACCCCTCCCCCTCCCTCCCCATATCCCACCCGCCAGCCATCCTGTTCGAGTCAAAGCGCCCCCCCCCCCACACACACACAGAAAGGAGCATCGCAAAAAAAAAGAAAAAGATTTCTTTCTGCGTGTAACAACCTTAGATGTGAGCACACTGTCACTCGGGGTGTCTTTTTTCGATGCAGTGTGAAATGACCGGCCATAGCGCGGGCAGTCAGAGGCAACCAGCGGTCAGTCAGGCAGGCAGGCAGGCAGCCAGCCGCGTCCGTCCGGGCGGCGGCGGCGCCTGCCAGCACTGCCAGCCCCGCAGAAACACAAAAGGGCGTCGCTTTGTGTGAACACAGAACGGCGGCGGCCCGGCGGCCAGGCGTCCATCACAGAGCGGCGGGGGGCCGCGTCCGATGGGAAAACACCGGGCGATCCCGCAAGGCGGCGACCCCGCGGGGCGCGACCCTTCCAGAGGCGGGCCCCCCCAGGGGACTCCAGCGCCCTCCAGGGCCCCGCTCCAGCAGCCTTCCAGCGACCCGGCGTGGATAAGTGTCCCATTGCGACACCGCGACCAATATGCTAATCCCGGACACGGCCGTTAAACAGCTCGGACGCGAACGCGGCGCTGGAAAACTTACGACGGACGTAAATACACCGTCCTCCGAATGCGGCTTTATTTAAATATTTTATTTGTATCTTTTTTTTTAAAAGAGTTGCATTTAAAAAGAGGCACAGCAGGAAAGGATCGCTACGCCGCACTCCATTTCGGACCGGGGGTTAACGACTCTCTCTCTCTCTCTCTCTCTCTCTCTCTCTCTCTCTCTCTCTCTCTCACTCACTTCCACCGTTTGAACCGTTTTCACGCACCTCTCGCGGCGCGCTCCTTTGCCCCCTTTGTTTTCCCCAAAGGCAATGAAGTGCTTGCCGGCCGGGGCCGCCTTCCTCGAGCAGCAGCTGTCGGTGCTGCTGCGGCGGTGGCGGCGGCGGCGGCAGCAGAAGCTCGAGGCACACGGCTAATAGCAGACGATCGAAAATCGACCGCCTCGCCGCCGCCACGGCCGCGGAGCGAGAAATCGGGGTGTCCCGCGCCGACAAGGAAAGCTAGAGAGTGTCTCTCTACCAGGAGCTACAGTCTCTCTACGAGGAGCTACAGTCTCTCTACGAGGAGCTACAGTCTCTCTACGAGGAGCTACAGTCTCTCTACGAGGAGCTACAGTCTCTCTACGAGGAGCTACAGTCTCTCTACGAGGAGCTACAGTCTCTACGAAAAACTAGCCTCTCTACGCCGCTCCTCCAAAATGAGCTGCGGAGAGTCCATATAGAGTGTCTCTCCAGGAGGAGTTCGAGCATGAGCTGCCTCTCTCTCTCTCTTTCCCTCTCTACGAGCTAGAGAGAGAGAGAGAGAGAGAGAGAGAGAGAGAGAGAGAGAGAGAGAGAGAGAGAGAGAGAGGATGTCTCAATGGGTTCTCGAGGAGGCAAACAATCTCTCGCTGCGGAAGCACCCCTTTGCGCTGGACAGACCCGCCAGTGCAGTTATTCTATTTATCTTATCACGTGCTTCGGACCCCGCCCCCCGCGCACGGTATTCGGCAACCCTCCTCTCCCCATTCGAGTCACCCTCCTCCTCCTCCTCCTGTGTGACGCATGCGGACAGAGCACGCACAAAAGCTTTGGAGAGCACTTGCATGTGTGTGTGTGTGTGTCATTGCGTCACCAGCAGGTAACAGTCCGAGCGGCATAGGCGCCCCGTCTTCCTCCTCCACTGCAATAAGCGGCACACCGCGCTGTAAATACCGACCGGGGAAGTGAGCCGTATAAAGCTGTAAAAACCAGCCATCACCACCATTACCACCACCGTCTTCGTCAGCGGGGACCAAAAAATGTACTCGCAAAAAAAAAGCAAAAAAAAAAGGGAGAGAGCTTTCTCAGCAGTAGGATTATTTTTATTTTTTTAAATGTGAAATCTAGAAAAAAATTCTAGTGAGATCTGAGAAATTTCTAGCGAAATTTGAGAAAAATTCCAGTGAAATTTGAGAAAAATTCTAGTGAAATGTGAAAAAATCTAGTAAAATTTGAAAAAAAAATTCTAGTTAAATTTGAAAATGTTTGCGAGCAAATTCTAGGGAGGAGAGGGAGAGCTTTGAAAAAGAAATTGTGTGCCCTAGAAACGCTATAGAGCTGCCTCTCTAGAATCGTCGTCGTCGTCGTCACACGCTCGTGGACGCGGTAATCAATGCATGTGCGTCCGTCCGTCTGTCGGCGGCGGCAGCGTCGCTCCGTCCTTGTCAGAACCCCATCAGCATCGGCGGGGCCGCGGGGCCGCAGGGCCGCCGGGCCTGTCATCTTCATCGTGATCCCATTCCAATTCCAGCCGGGGCGGCGTACAGCCGCCGCGCGCCGCGACCGAGCAGCAAGGGGGCACGGCACGGCACGGCCACGGCACGGCCACGGCACGGCACGGCCACGATACCAGAGAAAGTCCCGGCGCCGCGCCGGGGCCCCGTATTGGACGTGATTTAGCAGGCCAGAGGAGGCGGCCGGAGCGCGGAGAGCCGGGGCACTAGAAGTAGAGCTCTCTAGAGAGAGAGAGAGACAGAGAGACGGTGACTCTCTAGGGAGCGCGCGGGGGGCATAGAGCACGTACCCGCGGTACCCGCGCGCGGCGGCGTATATCCGACGCAGGGGGCGCTAGAGATACATAGAGAGAGGGCGCGCTTTAGACATCTCTAAAAAAACGAAAAAAAAAGGGTTATCTAGAAGTTAATATATATAGCAGCAAACAAAAATCATTTTCAAATTATTTCTTTTTGGAAATTGAATTTTTTCTACTTAAAAAAATTAAAATTTTCCAGTTGTTAACTATCCATTCTTTTTTTTTTTAAATACGGTATGCCCGCGGGAAGAGACAGTACACATTTTCCCCCTGTGCCTGGTTCTTATGTTACAGAATTGGCAGCAAGTCCACCAAGGGCACCACCACCACCACCACCACCACCACACCGCTGCTCGAATTATCCCTCCGGCGGGACTCCCGCCACTCATTGTGCAAATATTACCGCGGACTCCAGAGCCGCCGCCGCCGCCGAGCGGATTGTGAAAAAAGGGAGAGAAAAAGGAGAGAAAAAGCAGCGGGCGCAGGGCGGCGGCGGCGGCGGCGGTGCCCCCTCAGGGGAGGGTGGGGGGGGGGGGGGGGGGGGGGGAGGATATAATACACGCGGTATGGCAATATGAGAACAATAGGACGAGTCCGACTCCCAGGGGCGGGCCAAGGGAAGGGGGGGGGGGCGGGGCTCTATGTCCCAATTGAGTTCCCCTTCACCCAGGCAGGCGGCAAGGTATATGCACACACACACACACACACACACATGCACTCGTTAGCACGCACGGCAGAGATGGGACCACGGTCACGGCAGTGCGGGGGCGACACGCCCACACACACACACACACACACACACACATACACACAGGCAGCCACAGACCCCCAAAAGCAAAGACACAACGTTAAACCCATGAGACACACACACACATGCATAAATACGCACTGATGGCCGCAGAGATGTTGATGATGTGCATACATAATTATACACATCGTCGCATAAGGCTCTTGCGTGTGTGTGTGTGCACGCGGACGGCGCAGTGATTTCTTAAAATAAAAAAAATTAAGAAATCGAAATTATTATAATAATATTATTTTTGTTGAGATTAAATCTGCGACACGGTGTCCGGAGGGAGGGAGGGAGGGAGAGGTCTTGAGGACAGACCGCAGACCGCCGGTCGTGGTCCGTGGGGGGCGTGGCCCGTCAGGTGCACAGCCGTGTGGCGCCTGTAGCTGAGCAGAGCGCCTCCCGAGGCTGTCAACTCCCGAGTCTCTCTCTCTCTCTCTCTCTCTCTCTCTCTCTCTCTCTCTCGCTCTCTGTCTCTCTCTGTCTCTATCTCTATCTCTCTCCCCGATCGGTAGGTTGGGCTCCGTGTCGGCTGCACCACCACGGCCAGGTTCTCGTTGCCGCGTGATCAAGGCCAGAAGCGGCGGCAAGACTCTGTGTGTGTGTGTGTGTGTGTGTGTGTGAGTATGCGTGTGTGTGTGTGTGTGGCCACACGCCGGACGGCTGGACGCACGCCCGGCCACCCGACAAAAGCCCCCCACCGCACACACACAAACACACACACACACACACGGGGGGCACCCACACGACAGAGAGGGAAAGTACTGATCACCGCCAACACGCACACGAGAGAGAGAGAGAGAGAGACAGTAATTAGCATACGGCGTGAGGCCGATCGGGTTCGGAGGGATCATCCCAGTGTCCTTGTGGAGCTGCGGCCGCGTCTCCGATGTCCTGGATACGCCGTGGAGCCGCCGCCGCCGCCGCCGCCGCCGCCGCCGCCGACATCGAAGGACGTGGATCATTTCCTCATTCAAAACTATACGACTATACGCACGCCGCCTCGCCCATACCAAAGCAATATCCCATTATGGACAGAGGCGCCTATAGACGCGCAGCTAGACGCAAAAAAAAAAATGTTTGAAATTTTATTTTAAAAAAATCTTTGTAATAGCTTAGTAATAAGAAGACGACCACGCAGGTATTTCTATTTTTTATTTTTTTATTTATGAAGGAAACAGTGTGTTCTCCTTGTGGCACCCGCCCGCCCCCACCTGCCTGCCTGACGGTGTTGCTGTTGTCGTGATCCTCGCATTATCGTCCCCACAGAGACGAGGCGAAGACGGTCCCGTTTCCTCCGGTTCAATTCGAAACCGCAGACGCGGGGTGGGGGGGGGGGGGGGGGGGGGGGGGGGGGGGGAAGGGGTATACGGCAGGGCAGTCGACGCGGAACCATCCCAAGGCCACAACCTGACGCAGCCCAGCCCAGCCCAGGCCGAGCCGAGCCTGCCTGCAGACCTGCCATTCTCCCGGCCGCCGCCGCCGCCGCCGCCGCCATCAAACAGCGCCAGCCAAGGCGTCGCGAAAAGCGATACACACTCGCGCGTCCGCGTGTAACGACAGCGCGCGCGCGACACGGGAGCCGCGGCGGCAGCGCCCCGGGGGAAGATCCCACACACCGAACACCGGGCGGGGCCCTCCGGAGCCCCTCCTGTGCGAGCACCGCTGCCGACACTCCGCACCGGAGAATCAGACGGGCGCGCAACCATCCGCCTGCACTGGGCGCACCCAGAAAAAAGGGATATTTGATTTTTCTGATACTTGTTTTTTTTCAAGTAAAATTTACTTGGTTTAGGTAAAATTTACTTAATCTAAGTAAAATTTACTTGTGAAAACCAAGTAAATGCAATTTGAGACTAAAATCAAGAATTCATTTTTCTGGGTGCGTGATCTGACGGCGACAACCAGACCTCCTCGGACTCCGGATCTGGGACCCGGGCCGGTGTTGGGCACGGCTTCACTATCCCTGGGGCGTTCCATAAAAATGGGGTCATGCACATGACGTTCTCTGATTTTACAGAGTCAACCCGTACGGTGGTCCGGTCGTGCACTGACGCCCTCTGCCACCCTCCCCCTGCTCCCCCGCCTCTCCCCCTCTCTCTCCTTCTCTCGTCCAGTACAGACTACGCACTATTTTATCGGAATTCGCCAAGACAAACGATTCCACACATATTCGCACATCTTTTGCCTTACACATATATATATTCACCGCCGTCGCAGCACGCGAGCTTCCCTCCCCCCCGAAACACACACGCACACACACACACACACACACGCAGCACAGCGAACTGGGTCACAATTCAGCAAAACGGCCGGGGCATGCAGCGTCGCGGATAGGGCAGTGTGCCCGGCCGGCTGACTCCAAGCTCCGGCCGGGGCGCCCGCCCGGCCCCGCCCCTCCCGGCGGCGGCGGCGGCGGCGGCGGCGGCGGGCGGCGGCTCGCCTTGCCAACTGGAGCTGTACTATACCATAGCGTCGGCCTCCTACTGCTGACTGCAGTCGTAAGCGAACAACGACCCCCGGGCACTATAAGCACTTTGGTCTCACACTCACACTCACACACACACTCACACACACACACACACACATACATACACACAGAAGCACTACCTCGGGTCAAGGCGTATATAGGGTGTATCTATGAAGGTAAAAGTCACGGAACATTGACTATAAAACACGACAATTGAAAAAAAAAACAACAACACAATTCTCAAAAAAAAAAATTAACAGTGATTTTTTTTTAATTTGAATATTTTTCAAATTTTGAACGATGGCTTTCCTCTCAAATTTTGAACATTGAATTCTTTTTTATTCCCTCCAAATTTCGCGCATTCATTTTTTTTGTCGGATTTCCGCGGCATTGAATTATTTCTTTTTTTTTTTTTGCAAATTGTCCTTCAAAGTGTCACACGTTTGTGCACCTCCAGCAGCAGGTCTCTATTAGCTCCCGTTGATCCCCAAAGCCGCTACTGCTGCTGCTGCTGCTACGCCGAGCTGTGATTGGCTGCTAGGTGCGATAGATCCTCAAAGAGCGCGGGGATAGATAGATCCGGGCAAAAGGAGGGATAGAGGCGCCAACCGCGTTCCTAATCAGCGGCGGCAGCCGACGACCAATCAGCGCCGCTGCTCCCGAGGGACAGAGAGAGAGAGAGAGAGAGAGAGAGAGAGAGAGAGAGAGAGAGAGAGAGAGAGAGAGAGAGAGAGACGGAGCGTCGCGTGCGACTGTGAGGGCGAGAGAGATGCCGGCGCGGGGTGCCGTCTAGCAGAAGAAGTATACGCGTCACCATCGAATACCCAGCAGCTCCCCTCTGCTCGAAAGGATTCCTCGAGTCGAACACTCGCGACGTGGAAAATTAACACCCTTCCTTCCTAGAACACACCCAACAGCTATAGGGGCTGCCCGCTCACTCCTCATTCCTACATTATCCTTCCTACCGGAACGGAACACACACACGCATGTACGACGTGTGCGCGCGTGTGTGTGTGAGGTATGCACACAAACACTTTCTCCACGAGGCGAGTAGTGAAATAATGGGGGCATTTGTGTGCATAGCGGTGTAGCAGCGAGGTGCATACGCACACACACACACACGCACAAACAGATTGTGTGAGACGTGGGAAGTGTAGCGCCTTGTACGCCACGCAAACAACGCATTTGAATGAAATAATTAGCGCTCAAAAACAATGATTTCAAATATTATTTCTCTTTCAGCGTTGAACTAAAGGAGACGGGGACGGTATATGTAGCTTGTCAAACCAACGACACAGCACCCGCCAAAAATAAAATAAATAAAAACAACACATGGATGAGACACATTACGAAAAACACACATAAGGAGAGCGCATCTTTTTATTTACTCAGAGTGTTCCCATTCATCCACGCGGCGGGAGGGGGAGGGCCCCCAGTTTTACTCCCTCCCTCCTCCCTCCCTCCTCCCTCCCTCCCTCCCTCCCTCCCTCCCTCCCTCCCTCCCTCCCTCCCTCCCTCCCTCCCTCCCTCCCTCCGGAGGCACATAATGGTGAGTGTGCTGCTCCGGTTGTGCGAAATAAAGCGCCGCTTAGTCGTGTTCCAATGCTGGTCTGTCGGTGCGCTCTGCCTTTCTTTCGCTCCTCTGTTCGTTACTCGCAGCACCCCGGCAGCAGTAGCAGCAGAAGAAGCGGCGGCTTACACTTTTCGCGCGCTGCCGGCGCCGCCGCCCGCCGTCACTGGTCACACAAAAGGACCGACGCGGGAGCCCCCCCCCCCCCCCCAGGGCCCCGCAGGGCCCCACAGGGGGGCCACGGCTCCTCTGCTAAAGCCACTGCCGTACCGTACAAAGCACGAGTCAGTCTCTCTCTCTCTCACCTCTCTCTCACACATTCACCCTCGTCTCTCTTTCTCTCTCACGCACAGTCCCTCTCTCGCACTGCTGATAAAAAGGGGGCACGCACACAGGCAGGCAGTAACGTACCCCCGCCCAGCAGCGCACCCGGCCTCTCTACGCCCACGCCTCTCTACGCCCACCGCCTCTCTACGCCCACCGCCTCTCCCGGCGTGCCCCGGCAGGCGTCGGCCGCAGTAAAAGGCCGTTCCTAATCGCCGCGGCCCCATCGTTCAGTAACTACACCTCCAATAACCAGAGTCGGGCGCGGTAAATAGGCAAATAGGCAACGTGTACTGCTACGTATCACACGGACACACACAAAAAAAAATCGCTTGTCGCCATTGAAGATAAGAGACATGTCTTGTATGCTGTTATCATCGAAAAAGTAGAAAGAAAAAAAAGATTTATTTTTCCTGAATTTATTTGCTCTGTGATTAGATACCCTACGAGACGTGCCACACACACACACACACACACACACACACACACACACACACACACACGGGAGAGAGAGAGACAGAGCGAGGATTTGTTTCTTGATGTCCACAAAAGAGGCAGCAATGAGGGGCCCTACACACTGCTGCGCCTGGTCGGAGGGAGGCCCAAGTGTCCGGTACGGAGACTCACACACACATACACACTCACACACGTACAGACACACGCCACACGTACGACGACGCCCGATCATCGTTTTATGGGAGAAAGCGGATGGGACGACGGGCACGTCACCGGCGGCACCCGGGCGGCGGCGGGGGCCCTTATGGAGGCCGCCCTGGAGGCCCTGGAGAAGTCTGGAGAAGCCTGGAGCAGCCCGGAGCAGCCTGGAGCAGCCTGGAGCCCGTACGGGGGCACGCGCCACACGCTCGTAATAACACTACTCGCAATTAAAAACGAAAAGCGGAAAGGAAAAAAAAAACTTAAAGAAATTAACCTTCTCTTGCGCTGCTGCTAGCCTCTCGCCGCGCACACCGCCATATTCGCCCGCAGGCCCGTGTATGAGAGAGAGAGAAAGAGAGAGGGAGAGAGAGAGGGAGAGAGAGAGAGAAAGAGAGAGAGAGAGAGAGAGGAATAAAACGGATAGTTTCTTCGTGCGCGCGGAAACCTATCTCTCGGAAAGTGCCGCCGAAAGCCGCCTCACCGCCGCCATCAGTTTGTCCCCGGGAGAGAGGGGCCGAGGGCGGACCCCCCGCGACACCGCGGATGGCCGTCAAACACTTAAAAAATCATCTCAAATTTTTTCCCACAACAATTAAACAATTTTGGGGTCAAATTTTTCAACGAATTTTTTTTTGCTATCAATAAACCTTGAACATAGCGAGCGAGCGCACGCGGGTACGGCAGGGGCGGGGGGAGGGTGGGGGGGGGGGGGGGGGAGAAACACATAGAGAAGGACGGGTTCACATCACACTTGCAGCCGTCACCATTCAAGCGGCACCCACGCCACCGCGGCGCCGGCCGCCGCAAAAGCCACAAGCTGGCCGCGGGCAGCCACGGGCCCACGGCAGCCCATGGCCGGGAGGGGACAAAATCACACTCGTTGCGAAACGGACCCCCCGCCGGCGTTGACATTGAGCGGCCCGCGTGCGGCACGCCGCGAGAGCCGCCGGCAAGGACGGAGGGCGACCCCCTGCGGCCCAGCGGCCTGGAGGCTCTAGCGGCCTGGAGGCTCCAGCGGCTCCGGCCCCTGCAGACGGCTCAGTCACTGCTCAATGAGTCCGGAGACCATACGCACTATTTCACAATTTTTTTTCCGAATTCTCTGGAGAAATATTTTTCGAAATTGTCTGAAGAAATTTTCCAAATCCTCTGGAGAATTTTCTTAATTCTATTCCGGTAAAACGTCCATAATTTCTCCGGATTTTTTTTTCCAGAGCCACACAATTGCCGGAGGAGGGGGAAGGGGGTACGAGTTCATGTACGGTTCAGGCGGCCGCGCCGCTCTTTTCATTTCTTTAAGGCTCTCCACCGACATCGGTGCAGTGCAGTGCGCCGGCCGGATCCATGACGGACGAGGGGAGAGGGAGAGAGAGAGGGACAGAGGGGAGACAGGGAGGGAGAGAGAGAGCAGTGCGCCTCTCTACGTCGTAAAAGGTTTCGTCCTGGCAATCTCATACCGACAGGCGTGCGGTCTGACGGAGGCAGGGCTGGGCAGGGCTGGGCAGGGCCGTGCCTCATGCCCCGGGGCCCCGGGGGGCTGCGGGGGCCCCCGCCGCTGCAGTACACGGCGATGACTCCCATGGCGGCGACCTTTGACATTACCTCTAGCACACCGCGGGCGCGCCGCCGCCGCCGCCGCCGCGCCGCTCGCTCGGCAGGGCGGCGGGACAACAACAGCGTCCGCGCGACACCGCGCCGCCGCGAGTATTTAAACTAGCGGCTCCGTAAAATACGGACAGCCTTTCGCAACCGCAGCGCACCTGTGCAGTCCGTGTGCAAAAACCCCAAGCGAGCGCATTTTTTTTTTTTTTTTTTTTGCCCCTGGACGGAAATTCAATCTGATGGCACGAGAGTTTCTCTGACACGCACGGCGCCTGCCGGGTAGGCAGCCCCCGGGCGCCGCGGCGCACGCGTGTGGTGCGGGCCGGCCTACCCCGGCGCTGGCAGGCGCCCGGGTGCCGTGGCAACAACGGTGCGCTGAGGGCAGCTGAGGGCAGAGCGGGGCAGAGGGGCGGCAGGCGGCGACGGCTGCCGGCGCTGGCCGCCACTGCTCCTGTTGTTTCCTTCCAGGGAGGCGACGCCGTCACTCTCAGGCTGAGGAGGTGTCGTCCCCACCGCCACGACCCCCGCCACGCCGCGCCACGCCGCGCCACGCCCCTCCCGGACGACGCAGAGATAGCGTCGGCTGGGCGCCTCCTCGCCTCCCGATCAGATCTCCGATCTCCACCTAGAGGTACCCACGCCGCCGCCGCCACACACATGCACACACACACACAGAGCTCTCTCGCCTCGTACTACATAATGAAGACAGGGGAGACGAGAGGGGGAGGGCGGTGCACCGAAAAAGATGCTCCCAAAGGACTCCCTGTCCATGACCCTCCCATGAGGCCTGCACTTTCACACGCAGTGCAGTCTCCATGAGACAGAAAGAGAGAGAGAGAGAGAGATTTTGTTCCACTACTGAAAATTGTAAGACTGACCGACACTCTTAAAGTAGCGGAGAATGACAAATCACTCCTGTTCCCTGATGATGTTGACACTATGTCATTGCCGCAGAATGGACAGACCATGGAATAACGGTCAAAAACCGCAACGCAGCCAGGGCATCAAAGGAAACAAAATAACATCCCTCAAAGTGGTACAAAAAGATAAATTACGACTGACATATTTCATTCCATGTACAACATGTAAATTAATTTCATTCGGTGTGCGTAACGACAAAGTTACATTTATTTTTAAACTCGCGATCCAGATGAATGTAATATTATTCCACACTTCCATTGACCCACCTTCACCAGCAATGATTCAAACTTGATTTCAGGTTGGTTTCTGTCGCCCAAGCCTCGGGTGGCGCCGGGCCCGTCCCGAGGGGTGCGGCGTGTACCTACCTACCCTCCCGCCCGCCGCTCTGACCCTGTTTTCTGCTAGTCCTGACCGCATAAACAAACGACATAACCTAACCAGCGCACTTGTCAAACAGCCGTTTTCCGAGTTTCTTCGCGAACCACCGCCACCGACGGCCCCCTTGACGGGAGCGTTTGACGGGGAGGTGCCGGCGGCCGCCGCCCCGGTACCATCGGGTACCCGCCCCCCGGGGCGGTGGCAGGGCGGGGAACTAGAGTTTCGTCCGGCGGTGACAGGAGCAGACGCCACCCCGGCAGCACCGCACTCACCTCATGATCCCTGGGATGGAGGTGCGAGCAGTGGCTGCCGTCCCCGGAGGTCGCCGACGAGGCCAGGACGACGGCCAGCACCAGCCCCAGGACGGCGGCGCCGCCCATCGCGCGGGCGGGGCTAAGGGGCGGTAGCGTGACTGAAGCGCGGCGCCAGCGACGGCGACATTGGCTCCGCGAGACACCCTGCCGCGGCTGCTGGCCACGGACGACTGACGGGACGGACGGAACGGACAGAGGGGCGGAGCGGAACGGGGACGAACCCGGGGAGGGGGAACGCGCGGCGCGCCCGGCACCGCGATAAGATCCGCTGCGAGCTCCTCCTCGGCCACCAGCGGCCTCTTGGTCTAGGGGTATGATTCCTGCTTTGGGTGCAGGAGGTCCCGGGTTCAAATCCCGGAGGGGCCCGCTTCACTTTTTTTTCGTAACCCTACTTTTTTTTTTTAGTTCACACCTGCCGCTCGCGGTGTTCCGAAATTCTTGCTCAGCATGGCCTTAATAATCGCAATCTCCAAGCACTAAAATCTTAATCCGAACAAAGTGGAAGTTAACGCGCCTGCAGTATTTCCGTTTCATAGTTCGCGCTGTCCACCACCGGTGCTGCCAGCTCTTCCTCTGAAGTGTGTCGAAAATAACTCTGATGTACACTGGATTTTAAAAGAAATAGATCGATTAAACAAGTCATTTTCTAAAGTGCATAATTCGATCATACGAAGTGGTTCATCCTCTTTGTTTTCATACCATGGGAACATCTTTGGCATCAAGGTTGGCACTCCTGTAAACAACAAAAACCAAAACAACAAGGCAAACGTCAACATAACCAGAAAATCCTACCATCGCTTTTAGTATCAGTTTCATTAGATCTGCTGTTAACATGTCTGCCGGAACCGCGAAGTTAACTCAGAAAGATTACCTTAAGAAATATTTGTCTGGTGGTACAGATGCTAAGAAGAAAAAGAAGAAGAAGTCGAAAACGGCAGTACCCGTCGTCCGGTGAGTACCTGATTTCTGTTTATCCTACTGAATAAATTTTGATCGATGATAATGTCACTGATTATCAGACTATCCTTTAACTTTGCTTTTGGAACATTTTTTCCAGGGCTAAAGTGAGGGTGATCGACGACGATGTGGACATCAGCAAGCTGCAATCCATTGACGAGTCTGCCTTGGACTTGTATGAGCTGACGGAGGACGCACCTCAAGTTGTCGGGATTGTTGATGAGCGTCCCGCCGAGCAGCAAGCTGCTGAACAATACAAGCAGGGGCAACGGTGGAAGGTCATAGGCAACGACGATGGTGACGTTACTGTGTCGGTGTCAGGGGGACCTCAACAACCCCATAATGCCCGTGTTTTATCAGACGGGGAAGAGGAGTTCAGTGTACGACCGATGGGGAAGCCATCGAAAAGTAGAGATGACTCGTCTCCACCAAGGAGAAGGCGGCAGGATCATTCAGATGAGTCGCCTCCTAGAAGAAGAACAGAGCGCGATGAGTCCCCACCAAGAAGGAGGAGGCACGATGATTCAGATGCGTCTCCTCCACGTAAGAGGAATCAGAGTGACTCTGATGCCTCACCCCCGAGAAAGGGAGGCAGAAATGATTCTGATGCGTCACCCCCTCGACAGAGACGATCTGGTAAACCTCATAGACCTGACAAAAAACAGCAATATGATTCTGACACGTCACCTCCACGAAAGAGGACTCATAATAGATCTGATGCATCACCATCACGGAAGGGAAGACAGCAGGATGTAGATGAATCACCACCAAGGAGGAAACGCCAGAATTCAGTTTCTCCTCAAAGAAGAAAAAGGCATAGTGACTCTGATACCTCTCCTCCAAGGAAAAGACATGGTGCCCCAGAGAGGAAGCAAAGTAGCTCAGCACGTAGAGACCCGAATGACTCTGACGCATCCCCACCAAGGAGGCGAAATGCAAAGGGCGAATCAGATGAAAGGGGTAGGGCTGATAAAAAAGAAGAGAGGGGCGTTGGAGGCCAACGTGACGACAAAATGAAGACAACTTTAGATGGGAAGGTTGCTGGATTGCAAGATGCCAAAAGACTAAAGCAAGAGTTAATGGAACTGAAGCAAAGGGAGGATAAAGCATTTGCCAAGGTGAGCCTAATTTGCCACTATCAATCAATTAGCAAGATTTTAGCCATTGAATAACACTCCCATGTCCTCTGACTATTTCAGATGGATGATTCCCTTTCCGGAAGGGGAGCTATGGTAGTTCAAAGAGACCGCAAGACTGGATTGAAGCGCGATTTTGAGCAAGAAATGGCGGAACAAAGGGCAAAAGATGAAAAAGAAAGCAAGAAAAAAGAAAAATACTCCCGATGGGGTAAAGGGTAAGAGCAAGATCCTTCTAGTTTTCTTATACTCATGATGTATTATTGACATAATTCTCTTGTTATATAGGCTGAAGCAGGTAGATGATCAACAGGAAAAGCTGGCACAGGATCTTTATGAAATGTCTAAACCTCTAGCCCGTTACGCTGATGATGCAGACCTAGATAGCTATCTGCGTGAGCAGGATAGGGAGGGTGATCCTATGCTGGAGTATTTAAGAAATAAGAAAAAGGAAGAAACCAAATCCAACCGTAAGTTTTCATTCAAAGCCCTGGAGGGCATTTGAAAAAAAAAGAAAATGTTAACTTTCATATTTGTAGTGAAATTTTTTTGTTCAGTTTTGTGTTAATTCTTTTTGTGTTTGTTCCAGTTCCAGTGTACCAGGGTTCATTTCCACCAAACCGATACAATATTCGGCCCGGTTATCGTTGGGATGGTGTTGACCGATCAAATGGATATGAAAGTAAAAGGTTTGCAGCCATAAATGCTAAGAAAGCAGTTGAGGAGGAGGCTTACAAATGGAGTACAGCTGATATGTAAATAATTTTGCGCATTAAAAACAAGTACTTAATTAACATGAGAGTATCAATTCTTCATTGGCCTTATTCTCAACAACAATAACACATGAGAAACACTACCATGAGGCTGAATGAAATCATAGGCTAAATAATCAAATTTAAAAGAAATATGACCCTATTTTAAAGTTATACAACCCGTTTAGAAAGACACAACAATCAAATATAAAATCTTACATACAGTCGCACACAAGTTGATTCATTTGGAAATACATTACAAATCAAGATCTTGAGAACACCATAGAGTTTAACCACAACCATGTATCAGCTAAATTTACTGGAGAGAGGGGAGTTTACAAATGCTTTTCCACCACTGCTTTGATGAATGACAGCGACTATTGACACAGTGTGGACAACGTGTGAGAAACTTGGGACCGACAGCAGTCTTGCCTTCTAGATGAGATTTCACTATATCAGCCATGGCTTCAATAAATAATGGGTGGTCATTAGGTGCAGGTGCACGCTTGATGTTGAGGTCTCCCAACTGTGAACAAAATAAATTCCAATGAATATGAGTCACATCAAAACATAATAGGGTGTGATAAAATGGCAGCTCACCTCCTTCACCAAATCATGGCAGTATTCAATATCCAACTCATGGAGAGTTTCAATATGCTCATTCACAAATGCAATTGGAACCAAGATAAAATTTTTCTTTCCTTGCTTCACATATCCTAAAATTAGTGAGTTAAAAAGGTGAGACATTTACGGACAATAAAATGGGATACTTCACTACTGGAAAACTGGCGTACCTTTTATTGCGTCATCAGTGAAAGGTGCCAGCCACGGCAATGGACCGACTTTAGACTGCCACACTAGACTGTAGGGGTTGCAGTGGCCGAGCTGCTCCATAACAAGCTGCACGGTGGCTCCTACTTCAGAGGGGTAGGGGTCTCCTCTGTTAACAGCCTATGAATACACAGTAAAAATAAGCTTAACGAATATTGAAAACTATTAAAGAGAGTTCAATTCTAGAAGACTTACCTTCAAGGGAAGAGAGTGGGCTGAGAAGAGGATTATCGCATCGTCACGAACATCCTCAGGAAACTTCTTCAGCTCTCCCTCAATGCGGTCTGCAAACACTTTTGCAAGCTTAAGGTTGGTGCCCCATCTATCAATTATACTCCATGACATTCCTTGAGGCAAAGACCTAACAACCAAAAGAAAATGCACAAATTATGGAAGCACTGAGGGCTGGCTCAAACTTTTTTTTTTTTAATACTAACTTGTTAGAGTAGTGTGTGAATATGGCATTAAAGCTGGAGCCACTGGTAGCACAGCTGTACTGTGGGTATTGGGAGAACACGACAGTGTGCTGAACTCCATCCCTGAAAAAAATTAAGAGGGAACAAATTTTGTAGTACTTGCCTCATTTGCACTCAAGTTATGAGAAAGACACTTACTGCTCCAATTCGGCTAAAGTTTTCTCTGTCAGTGGATTGGCATAGCGGAATGCAACATAAGGTTTATGGGGAGCTGTTTGAGGACTCACCGCGTCCAGTCTTTTACACAAGAGATCACCCTAGGAAATAAAAAAAAAAAAAAATAGACAAGACCAAATTTGGAATGAAAGGGAGTGTCTTTAACTTTCAAAGAATTACCTGTAATTTGGTCCACTTTAAAATTGGGGACCCACCCCCAATTTCAGAGTATTTTTTCATGACATCTGGAGTACGGCGCTTGGCGATGTAAGGCCCCAAAGTTCTGGAACAGGAATTTAATTAATTCAGGTCAGCGTGTCAATGCGAGTTGGTAAAAAGTAAACTAACGCAACTTACCCTTGCACTGGCAGCTGAATCATATCCCTGTCCGTCATGATCCTTAACAAATACTCCCCCACTTCATCAGTAGTCTGAGGACCCCCCATGTTCAGCATTAAAACGCCTGTCTTGGGTCGCTTCTGCTCGGTCTGAGCTTGGGCATTTGGGCTGGAAGTTGCAGAAATACTTCTTGCTTGTCGAGGCAACTGCAGCCCTGAAACAGAGTTTACAACAAGTTTAAGTGCGGAAGCCTGGTGCACATCCAGAGTTATTGGGATGCATGAATCAAGGCAAACTCTTTCACACTCAAGGAGCGAGCTGGCTCATTCAAAATAGACAACGTGCGTTCAATTCTAACTAAGACATCAGGGCCATCTTAGCCTAGACTACACTAGCAGAAGGATTTTCTCAATAAAGATGAGAGGATTCGTACTCAACACTGATAGGGTGCTTAGAGCCTTCATGGCACTGCTAGACGGGAAGGCCCACGGTGACAATTAGAACGTACGGACGCCGGGGCCTCTGTTTTAATGCCACCCACCACAACCGCTACACCAAAATTGACGACTCAATGGCTACCGTAGCGCCTCTGGCGGCGGACGTCTGAAGCTTCACATTCCCTGCCTGCGCATAGCAGTGGAAGCGATTATGGACAGAGCAGCCACTATTGAGCTCAAATAGAGGCGATGTGGACGGCGTTGTTCTTTGTTCGAAACAGTCTTTTTATTTTTAAAGTGTCTCTTTGTCATGCTTTGATGTTTTGAGTACTTTGTTCGGTAGCAGTGCAGTGTTGGCATCACTGAGCGCCTGCGAGAGCCGGGGTAGGCAATCCCGCAGGGCACATGTGCGCACGTCAAGTCGATGTTGCCTACCGAGCAGGCGCCATGCGTGCATCGTGCGGGGAAAGGTTTGACGACAAAATAACACAGCTACATACCTTTAAAAAGACTCTCATTGTTTTATTCAATTCTCTTTTACTTATTATTTCTTTTAAAAATTGGATGAGTTAGAGCCAAGGCATTGAAGTGTGCAAACCGACGTTATTAAGTTATTTGGACCCACGACACTTCAAACCGGAGGCCGAAGAGGGCAGTGCTTGAAAACGGTTTGGTTGATTTGGTTTTACAGCTTTGGCCGCAGTGGCTAGTACTGGGGGACACGGGGGAGCCCCCGTGCAGCGCTTCCAGGCTGCCAGCTCCGAGAGAACCAGTTGCGCGGCATTACGGGAGGGGATTAACATTTTAACACGCCGTCAGCTCCCGCTGACGTGGCGGGGGGGTGGATCCCTTAAAGCTTGTTGCTGACTGTTAGCGCCGAATGGATTTATAACTAGCTATAAAGCTATAAAAAATCGCTCAACGGTAGGCCGTACTGGCGGTACGATTTGGTCCTGGTTTCGTTATCGTTCTCATTGTATCATCCAAACACAACCTAATAATTTGTACAAATCCCTTGGGCATCTCAAACAAATCGGGGCAGTCAAAATGAGATAAAATAATGAAGAACAAGTCAAAATAGTTGCTCCAAGAAATTGTGCCTTTTTGGAGAGAGCCTTTTTTTCTGAAGTATAATTTAATTCATTCACATGATATCACTGCTGCGGGTGTTACAAAAACACGCAGTGTTCGACGATCGCATCTAAAAATTGGAGAAATCTAGAGTGCAAATCACTCATATTTTTCTTTCGGCGTTCATTAACAATTTAAAAAGTCACCTATAAAACACTCGCTCTTCTTTACACGGGGGGTCCTTCCCCTGATAACTCAGTGCTTTCTTGTGGGGTAAACAACCCCATCACATAAACGTTACAAAACAAAACTTAATACGCTTCCTTTACGAAGAAAGACACAATTAACAGCAATACCAATATCGCATTTCATGTGCGCGTCCGTTGACGCGCCATCTGTCGGCGGAACGAGAAAACACCAAAAAAATGATAGGATTTTACACACTTTTTCGCTTCTCTATCACTGTCTCTCAGTTCATGTCAAAGGTAGATGTGTGCGCAGATGTGTGCCGTCCGTGGCCCGGCCCGCCCTCGCTGGGTCGGCGCTCCACGTCGCAGGGTTGGCACCACTGGCGGCGCCCAGTGGGACCCCTCGGCACCGGCGATATAACATTTTAAAAAAAAAACCACTCTTCAAAAATCAAAAATAATAATAATAACGCACTACAAAACCAAACGTATAACTCACAGACAGAGCTACGTTTACAAAATGAACACATTTGTTTTCCAATAAGGGGCCGTTACGGGAATACATGTACATGGGGCGGGACCGTTACACATGTGGCTTTGTAGTGAGAACAGCGTACAAAAACACAAAAACAAATCACGCCATCACAAAATGTCCGTCACCCGATTCCCTTCCCTAAAGTCCCGGTGGTCTGTGAGCGTGCCCGACGGCGTCCTCGAGCCCGCGCGGCCCGCACCCGGCGGCCAGGCGGCGAGGCCGCGCTCAGAACCGGCGGCGGCAGCCGGACAGCGGGCCGGCGCCGCCCTGGTGGCCGCCCTGGGGGTGGTGCACGGCGCACGCGGTCGCCGCCGGACTCTGGCTGAAGGAGGTGGACGGCAGCGCCTCGTCGCAGTCGGGGCACTCGTTGGCCTGCCCCAGGGCCTGCCCCAGGGCCTGCAGCCCGGTCTGCGAGGCGGACAGCGGCGGCGGCGGCGGCAACGGCTCCCCCCCGCCGCCGCCGCCGGAGACAACGTCCCCGTCGACGGCGTTGAGCGCCGACCGGGACGTGGCGGCGGACACCTGGCGGCGCCGCCGCTCGTAGCACTAGGAGTCCGCCGGCTGGAAGGTGACCATCTCCATGGCGTGGCTGAGCGGGCTGGGCGGCCCCTGCTGCACCTGCTGCAGCCCCGGGCACAGGCCCGAGCCCTGGCGCGAGCCCAGCGACCCCAGGCCGTGGTGCGGCAGGTGCTCCGTCGGGCTGTCCGGGTCCAGGACGGCGCCGTGGCCATGGACGCCGTGCCCGCCGTGGACGCCGTGGCCGTGCAGCTGGTACTGCAACACCGGAGGGGGACGGCTTGACGGTGACGGAGGCAGGGCGACACGAGCCCCCCGGAGGCGCGCTCTGCTCACCGTCTGGATGTCGATGTTGGTGCCCGGCACGTAGCTGGGCGTCGTGTAGTGGCACATGTTGCAGCGCTTGACGGCGGGCCGCTGCCGGGGGCCGAAGCACTGCAGCGCGAACCGGAGCTCCTCGCCCATCTCGGTGCACAGCGACTTCTGCGAGGAGAGGGTGGTGGGTCAGTGCGACAGCGGGGGGCCGCGGGGGGCCGCGGGGGGGGGGGGGAGGGGGGGGGGGGCGCTCCACTCACCCTGTCGTTGCGCGCTCTCCGGGTCGAGCTCCAGCAGAACTCGATGACGGCCACTATGATGGCCAGGACGAGGCCACAGAGGAGCACCACAAACACCCCTCCTGCGAAAAAACACACACACGATATATATATATATATATATATATATATATATATATATATATATATATATATATATATATATATATATATATAATATATATATATATATATATATATATATATATATATATATATATATATATATATATATATATATATATATATATATATATATATATATATATATATATCTCGTCTTCGTATACAAACAAATCAAAATGTTTTTTTTTTCCAAAATATTTCCTGACCGATGTTCTCGATGCCCAGGGCGCTGGCCTTGGACTCCTTGCTCTTGTCGTCCCGGTTGCAGACGTCGCCCGTGTTCTTCCACCACTTGTCGTACAGCATCTGGATCACGCCCTTCTCCTGCAGCTCCAGGATGGCCAGCGAGATCTTGTCGCGCCACGGCGACCCTGCACCAGGCATCGTCATTTAATTTGAGAAATTTGGACAGAAAAATTGAAAAGTTTAAAAATTTGGAAATGTACCCTTGGGCGTGGCGATGCCGTAGCCCTTCGAGTCGAGCAGGCCGCCGATCTGCGTCAGGTTGCAGTCCCGCTGCACCGCGTAGTCCAGCATGGTGGACTCCATGAGGAAGGCGTAGTTGCCCTGCAGCACGCGCTTGATGCCTTCCTCGTACGTCGACACGAACACGGACGGCTTCTTGTTCTCCATGAAGCGCCACATCTTCTGGTAGATCTCAATCTTGGAGTCCTGTCGGATAGGCCAGAAAAGAAAACGGATTGAAAACAAAAAATCAAGATCTCCTAAAAATTCGTCGCGGACGAAAATTCGTCGCTGGTGCGGTGCTCACCCTGAAGAAGGTCATGGTGGAGCCGCCCTCCAGGGTGCCGTACGAGATCTCGCTCTGCTCGGCCAGGTCGGCGGCGTTCTCGATGGGCGTGATCATGCGCTCGACGGTGAGGAAGGCGGCCAGGTTGGCCGTGTACGAGGAGATGATGATGAGTGTGAAGAACCACCAGATGCCGCCGACGATGCGCGTCGACGTGGCCTGGAGAGAACAAAAACAAATGTCGCTGTGGTTGTGCGGCGGGGCGGGCGGGGGGCGCCCGGGGGGTAGGCAGCGGCGGGGCGGCGGCGCCGCGCGGGCCTGCCTACCCGCGGACCGCAGGCGCTCACACACCTTGGGGTTGAGGCCCGAGCCCTGCCGCAGGAAGGTGCCCGTGATGAACCAGAAGCTGTTGGAGATGTTGAACTGGTTGTGGACCATCTCGGGCTGGGGCGCGTGCACGGGGGCGTGGCCGCGGCCCACCTGCGGCACGGAACAAAACATGTGTCACCTTTGCTGTCAGTATTTTTCCGAGGAACAATTTTTTTAGGGAGCATTTTTTCTAAGGAACAATTTGTTTAAGTAACAATTTTGTCGAGCAGCAATTTTTTTCCAAGGAACAATTTTTTCAAGAAACAATTTTTCTAGGATTTTTAATGGAAGTCTTTTCAAGGAACAATTTTTCGAAGGCAACATTTTTTTTCGAGGAACAATTTTTCTAATGAACATTTTTTTTCTAAGGAACATCTCTTTTCTCTAATTTCCTCCGATTCCCCTCCCCTGTACCTGGCAGTTGGGCAGCGCGTTCCATTCGTACGGCGAGAACCGGGCCATGACGAAGAGTGTGAAGGAGACGAGG
Organism: Megalurothrips usitatus; assembly: GCA_026979955.1. Lineage (NCBI taxonomy): Eukaryota > Metazoa > Arthropoda > Insecta > Thysanoptera > Thripidae > Megalurothrips > Megalurothrips usitatus. Next base: position 5,820,178 of record CM049604.1, on the reverse strand, counting down.
AGGTACGCGGCCAGCACGTAGATCCAGATCTCCACCGCCAGGGGGTTCATGAAGGAGAAGAGGCGCGTGGGCTGCGAGGTGGGCACCTTGAAGAGGATGCCGATGCCCAGGTTCATGAAGGGCTTGGTGAAGTCGATGACGCTCTCCCGGGCGTAGTTGATGGTCATGGAGGCCACGGCCAGGTCCGCCCTCTGCGGGGGAGAGTACAGTCAACGTAGAAACATGAAGAAAAAAGAATATCGAAATGATGTTTTTTTTTCTCAAAAGACAAGGGTGCTAGCAACTCTCGTGTTGGCAGTGACCGCTCACAAAGTGAACCTGACTGTCGAGCTCTGCACCCCCCCCCCCCCCTCCTATTGGGATGGGCAGCAGGTGATGTTCGGCGTCGATGACGGACCGCCCGAGGACCGCCACCTGCGACACCTGCGCCACCTGCGCCACCTGCGGCCCTAGCAGAAGACGCATCGGGGCTGCGGCGCCGCCTGCCAGGCTTGCCAACCCCCCGCGACGCAGCGACGCATCCCCGGGACGTGGACAGCACGGCGGCGGCGCAAACGAGTTTAGTTGTTTGGCGGCCAAACGTTGGTACGGTCTGCAGAGGGGCGTGATGGCCGAGCGGCAGGCGTCGCCGTCGCGACGAAAGGGGGAGCGAGAGAGAGAGATAGGAAAAGCGAGAAATGAGAGGGAGAGCGGAAAAACTTTGAGTGCGTCGCTCGCGAATTTGGGGGCCAGTGGCCCCGCGGGTGGAGCGGGTCGGCGGCGGCCATGCCCCGCGGCGGGGTGAGTCCCTCTGCCTCCCCTGCCTCCCCTCCTCCTCCTCCTCCCTCCCTCCCCCGAGCGTTTAACAAGTTTCTAACAACACAATCACAGCGGGCCGACTACCCCGCCTCGTGTCGCTATACGTAAACTGTTGTCCCACTTTGTCAAGGTAATTAATACTTAATGAAAAGGCTGCCGGAGGAGACGACACAGCGTCGGCTCTCTCCCCCCCCACCCCTTTTATTGTATTCCCCCCCCCCCTCCCCTCCCACCTCGCTGGACCCGCCCCGCCGCGGCGCTCTCTCCCATACAGCCCGGGGACGGCGCGGCCGGCAGCGGGTCCGTCCATTTTCTCCGGGCCGGCCGCCGCTGCTCCAGATTCGATGACCGGGTACTCGAACCCCCCCCCCCCCCCCCCCCTCCCGCCCCTTCCGGGTCATGCCGGCGGTATCTAAAAGTGTCGGGCCCGCCCGGTGATGTAGTGTAATGTCGTGCTCATCGATGGTGCAGGCGAGCGGCGGGGGCGGATGCGTCTGGGGGCGTGCGGCAATGGCCCCAGGCCAGTCCGGGGTCGGCGGCGGCGCGGCGGCGGCGGCGCGGCGGCGGCGGCGCGGCGGCGGCGGCGCGGCGGCGGCGGCGCGGCGGCGGCGGCGCAGAGCCTCCAAGCCGTGCAGCGCGACGTCAACATGTGTCCACCGTCTCCGCGCCGCCGCTGCCGCCGCCGCCTCCACCACCCTTACTGCAGCGCATCACTCTCAGCGAGGGGGCGCTCGTGTGCGGGGTATACCCGCAGCAGCCACCGCCGCGCGGCGATACCCCGTGCTCCATCACCCACTCTCGCGTGACCCCATTATCTTTTATTGAAATGCGAGCGGCGCCGAACCACTTCTGACTCTATGACTCTATTCCTTTTTGTGTTTGAACGAATTGAATTGTAATTGCTCAGAATAGAAACGGCGCGGGGTAAAAAATCTGACCTTGGGGAGAAATAATACACATAAAAAAGAGGAATACTCTTTCGGTGGCGTGAGCTACACAAAGGAGCTACACTGTAGTTTTTTTTTACACAAAACTGAAGTTTCACTGGAGGAAAATTACCACAGGTGTTTTCGACAAACTCTGGTTTTTCCGCGTTGGCCACCACTAACTCCTCGTGGAGCTACAGTCTGGGCGGCGTAGCTCCGCCTGCCGTTTACCTTGTCGACGAGCTCGCGCACGATGCCGTTCCACTGCTTGCTGGCCGGGTCGTACACGCCGTACATGTGGTCGGGGACCAGTCGGATGGCGTAGTGGAAGCCCACCTGGCTGGCGATCCACTTGAGCAGGTCGATGCAGAAGCCCTCGAAGCGCGCGTTGCCCGTCAGGTTGCGGTCCTCCTTCAGCATGACGTACGGCTTCTCCTGGAGTGGGAGCGAGAGGGGGCGAATCAGACGTGTGGGGGAGGGCAGCACGTGTGCGAGAGAGAGAGAGAGAGAGAGAGAGAGAGAGAGAGAGAGAGAGAGAGAGAGAGAGAGAGAGAGAGAGAGAGAGAGAGAGGGACAGAGGGGTGCAGGAAAGAGACAGGGCAAGGGGAGGGCAGGCGGGTCAGATAGGTGGTAAGCGACTACCGAGTCCGAATCGTTTTGGATAGTGATTTTAGGATTCTCCTAGATTTTTTTAGAATGTTTTTTTTAATAGAAATAAATATTTTTTTTATAAGATTTTCAAAAATTTTGTTCAGAAATTTTTTAGAGGCCATCTTTAGGAACTGGTTTTTAAACTTAGATTTTTTTTTTGAAACTTTTTCAACCTTTTCATCTTAGAACTTCTATTTAGAAAAAATATAAATAGGAAATAAATGTTGGTTCGGTTACCGTGCGCGTCATGACGACCAGGGTGATGTTGGAGCGCTGCTGGCCGTAGAAGGCGCTGGGGTCGGTGATGTTGACGCCGCGGCCCGACACCCAGTGGCCCACGCGCCGCAGCTTGGACTGCTTCAGCTTGAGCAGGTCCAGCTTGACGTTGGACCGCTTGCCGTTCTCGAACTGGATCCGTCCCGTCAGGCCCTGCGTCGTCGCCTGCACGGGCATGGTGACGTTAGGGGGCCGTCCGTAAGCCGCGTGGCTTACGGCCGTGCCCCGTGCTCACCGTGTTGATGTAGTTGTACAGGCTGAGGCCGTCGTCCCAGGGCTTCTCCAGGTCGCAGGACAGGTTGGAGGAGCGCAGCGCGGGCTGCGGCGCCTGCACGCCCGGCAGGCTGGCCGCGCTGGGGCCGCCGCCGCCGCCGCCGTGCACCGAGGCCGCCTCCATGGCTAGCAGCCCGCGCGCGAACACTTGCACCGAGTCGAACATGAGCGCCGGCTCCACCTGCGGGACATCATCAGGGCGTTAGCCGAGTGGATAGGCAGGGAAATCGCCGACCGAAGGTTCCGAAGTTCGAATACTACACGTTTTAAAAATTTTCTGTTACACCTTTCCTCTTCTTTTTTTTTCTTTTTTTCATACCCACCTGGATGACGCCGCTGCTGTTGATGATGTGGTGGCCGATGGGGGCGAAGCGTTCCATCTGTCGCAGCGCCTCCCGGACACCGGGGTCGTCGGCGTCCACGATCCGGAAGGCCGTCATGTTGACGTTGTTGTAGTTAAAGTCCTCCAGGTCCAGGGTCTCCATATCCTGCCCAGAGCGACGACGTTGTAAAGACCCCTCTCCCTGTCTCTCTCTCTCCTCCGCCCCCCCCCCCCCCTCTCTCTCTCTCTCTTTTCCAGCCCGTGAGTCGCTGCCACTCCGTATTCTAGCCGTCCCTCAATGTCTCCCACACAAAACACACTTTTACAGCAAAGTTTTGTTTGCACCGGCCGCCGCCGTGGGGTCGGCGAGGAGAAAGGATTGCCTCCCTCCCTCCCTCTCTCTCTCTCCCTCCCTCTCTCCCTCCCCCACCTAAATGTGCTCGGAACATGGAACTCTGCCGGAATGCCAATGAGCGCGCGGCCCCGCGGCCCGTACTCACAAAGGTGGTGAACATGTAGTGGTAGCGGTAGTCGTTCATCTGGAGCTGCAGGATCTGCGCGGGCAGAAGGGGCAATCCAGTTAGACACTCAAACAATAATCATGATAATAATACCTACAGCTCAACTGTAGCTCTATAACAAAAAATTCAGTCAAAATGTAGTTGTCTGACAAAAAAAAATACAGTCAAAATGTAGTTTTCTGCCAAACACTACAATCGAATTTTTGTTTCTCGGTGATTCCCCCCGAGATCGGGCAAAAAAAAAAGAAGAAATAGGAAAAAAAAAATTAGAGAGGTGAATATTTGGTACTGACCGCCCGGAAGAAGCTGCTCATGTGCCTGGGGTTGGTGTCGACGATCAGCTTGAAGATGTCCTTCTGCCGTACCTCCTTGAGCACCTGCCGGTACGTGGCCGGCGTGGTCTGCCGGATGTACATGTCGATGCGCGAGTTGGGCGGCGACTTGACCAGCTCCTGCAGCTTGAACAGCCCTGGAACGTGACGGATTAGACGACTTTAGCGGAGACGAGTTTGTTTGTTTGTTTTCATTTCCGTGTGAGGTGCCAAAATAAGGGAACGCTGTAAAAAAATATATTGCAGCGTGTGGCGTTAAATGTTGATAAATATTTCGTAACTTGACAAAGTATTTTCGTGGCTAAAATTTTCGACGAACGGCCAACAACACGATTCTCTCTCCTCAGATACAATAATTTTTTTGTGACAACTTTTTTTTTGGGGGCCACACAATGAGACGTTGTGACGAAAAATTATTGAAGTGGATATATATTAGGAATCGGTTTTTCCTTCCGCGGTATCCGAGGTTGTCTGGGGGTTTGCCAGGGGTGGTCCCGCGTTGCGTGGGGTACCGCCCCTCCCCCCACATCAGCGTCAGGCACGCGGGCCCCGCAGCCCGCTTTGGACCCCCCGCTTTGCTTCGCCAACTGGTCCATTCCCCTCCTCCCCCGCTGAGTCGATGAGAAGCCCATCAATCAGGCTGACTGACTAGTCGGCGTAGCGCCACGCGGCGCGCACACAGCGGGCCACCACACACGCACACGCACACACACACACACACACACACACACACGAGATAGTCCGATTTGTAAGAAAAGAGGCCCTTGAACTCGCCGTGCAGCCGCTTCCTCCATCGCAATCGAGAAGAAAGAAAAATGGACAAGGACGACACACAAAAAAAAGGGGCGGCGGCGCGCTGTCGGCGGGCCCCGAACCCGGGCGCGGGCCGCATGCTTACCGTCAGGAAGTAAAATTTATTTTTTCCCCACTGCCTTTCTTTGATGAACAATTTTTCCTATGAACAATTTTCCCTATGAACAATTTTCCCTATGAACAATTTTCCCTATGAACAATTTTCCCTATGAACAATTTTCCCTATGAACAATTTTCCCTATGAACAATTTTCCCTATGAACAATTTTCCCTATGAACAATTTTCCCTATGAACAATTTTTCCTATGAACAATTTTTTCTTTGAACAATTTTTCCTATGAACAGTTTTTCCTATGAACAAATTTTTCCAAGGAACCATTTCCCTAAGGAACAATTTTTCCAACCAACATTTTTTTTTCACGGGACAATTTTTTGTGTCGACTGACCGTGCTCCTCCTCGTAGACGATGGCGACGCGCGTCCAGTTGAGGAAGGTGATGATGTCCTTGAAGGCGGTGTTGATGAGGTGCTGGCTGGGGTGCAGGTTGACGGAGAACTCGCGCGTGTGCGGCTCCACGTCGAGGCGCGCCTCCAGGTGGGGCACGTCCAGCGCCTCGCAGATGCTCTGGATGTGCGCGCCCAGCAGCGGGTCCGTGGGGCCGAACACCGCCTGCACCCCCATCTCCATCTGCCGGCACACTGAAAAGGGAAAAAAAAAATTAAATCACTTTCAAAAAACAAATTCAATGAACACTGAAAAGGAAAAAAAAATTAAATCACTTTCAAAAAAGAAATTCAATGGAACAAAAGTCTGTTTTGTAGTTAAATATTTTTTTTTGGAAAAAAAAATGTGGGGATGTTACTTTTCCGTTGTCAGTTTCACAGAATCCTTGTCAAACAAGGCCTGTTTTTCTAGAATCATTTGCTTTAAAAACTTGAAAATTGAAAATGTTTGACGAGAGGTCGTGTGCGACGAGGGGTTATTTTTTTTAGACGACTCTCCTGTTTCACCTCTCCCCTTCTGTCAGAACCGACTCGATGCAGGCTGCGCCCCCTGACGTGTGTGTGTGTGTGTGGCACTGGGTGGTGTGTGAGTAATTCATCGGAATTCCTCACGTGTTCACCGACCGTCAGTTCAGTTCCTCCTCCCTCCCTCCCTCCCTCCGCCGTTTCGCTGTGGGCTCGCGGACAAAGGCCGGCGCCGGAACACGTCACAGACAAAATTCATGAGAAATTCATGTCGCGGTGTTGAATCCGCCGCCCCCGCCCGCGATCTTGGCTGCAATAACGTCGCGTGTCTCGATGAATGAAAGCCGCCCCAAGTCTGTGTGTGTGTGTGTGTGAGGGAGGGCAGGGGGGGGGGGGGGGGGGCGAAACACTAGCCGTAGCGAGAGGGCAGTGTGCGGGCGGAGGGTTCAAGGTTCACCGGCAGAGGGAGGGGAGTGAAAGAAAGGAGGCTGGAGGCCGGGGCCACTCCAGCAACCGTCAGGCGGGGGCGGGGAGCGCGGGGCCGGGTGTTGCTTCCAGGCGAACCAGTGCGGCAGGCTGCCTGGAGGCTGGGCGGCAGCGGGCGCCGAGCGGCCTCCAGCACGGCCTCCAGAAAGTGCCTCCAGCACGGCCTCCAGGAAGTGCCTCCAGCACGGCCTCCAGAAAGTGCCTCCAGCACGGCCTCCAGAAAGTGCCTCCAGCACGGCCTCCAGAAAGTGCCTCCAGCACGGCCTCCAGAAAGTGCCTCCAGCACGGCCTCCAGAAAGTGCCTCCAGCACGTTCTCCAGCCAGGGCCTCCAGCACGGCCTCCAGGCCCACGCCGTACTCCCAGCAGAGAGCCAATGTCTAATTCGAAAATGCTCTTATTCGCGCTTCGTTAGGCCCGTGCCTGTGGCGCGCGCGGGCGCGGGCGCCGTGGCGGCTGCCAGCTCGGGCGGGGGCGGCGGCGGCGCGGCCTGGCGGCCTGGCAGCCCGGCAGCCGCAGTGAGTAACTCGCCTCCTGCTCCTCCTCGGATCTGCAATTGGGTCGGCAGAGGTCTTCTCGGAGAGGAGAGGAGAGAGAGAGAGAGAGAGAGAGAGAGAGAGAGAGAGAGAGAGAGAGAGAGAGAGAGAGAGAGAGAGGGGGGGAGGGGGAGGGTTGACATCGGAGGCCACTGTCGCCGCCGCAGCCACGACCCACACGCCCCTCCCCTGCCGCCACTGCTGACTCCGACTGTGCCCGGACCGTGGTGAATGGGCCGAAGAGGGGATGGGGGGGGGGGGGGGGGGGGGGGGGGGAGGGGGGAGGGGGGAGGGGGTAGGGGAGAGGGGGGGGGGAGGGGTGCAAAGTTTCGCATACAAGGCGTTGAGGGACAGGAGGGGGCCACGAGACCGCCTGGCGAGCACATTCACAGACGTCCCGCCGCCGAGCGTCGGTCGTGCCGCGACTGACGTGTACACACACACACACACACACACACACACACACAGGCACACACGCAGGCACACACACACACGGGGCGTGGCGGGGGCGGCGGCAGCGGGATGGTCCGATGCGTTGGCGGCGGCGGCGGCGGTGGGTCAAACCAAAAACCAAGATAACCGTCGGATGCCCGCCCCCTCCCCCCTCTTCCTTGGTCCGCCCCTGCCCCCCCCCCCCCCCCCCCCACCCCTCGCCAGCCCGATGGAACTAGCTCCATAAATATCTGGACTGAAAACCACTCGAGATGCGAGCCACGTCCACCGTGTTGTGCCCCCTAAATAAATTATAGCCTGGCAGAGACTGCCAGCAGCGAGAGAGAGAGAGAGAGAGAGAGAGAGAGAGAGAGAGATGCAGAGTCAAAGCGTTTTAAGTAAGCCGAAGGAATCACAAAGGATGACAAAGGACAGGGGCGAGAAGGGGCGAGCAGGACAGACCGGGGCGGGCCAGGGGGGGGGGGGGGGGGTGTCGGGGGCGGCACAGACAGCAGCAGTGTGCGGACAGAAAAGCAAAACGCAAAAACCGAAAATACGCAGAGTTGGCCGGAAAGCCCTGGAAAAGCCCCGTCGTCTCGGCTCCGTCACGGGAGTGACTAGTACCAACTTCTGCCGTCGCTGCGGGGGGCGCTGCCGTCGCTGCGGGGCCCTGCTGTTTGCGGTGTCATCCGTCTTTTTTTTTCTTTTTAGACTCCTCTATAATTTTTTTTTGTGCGGCGAATTACAAAGCCGCAGTCTGCTCTGTCAATGGACAAATATACACGCATGACGGAGAAGAAGAATATGAGAATGCACTTCAGCTTCCGGGGGCGGTTGGTGAGGGAGAGAGAGAGAGAGAGAGAGAGAGAGAGAGAGAGAGAGAGAGAGAGAGAGAAGCAGGCCAGTCGGTAGGCATTTATCACCGGAGAGGATATGACGGCAAGAGAGGGAGCGAGAGAGAGAGAGAGAGAGAGAGAGGGAGAGAGAGAGAGATAGAGAGAGAGAGGAGTTTCCCTAAGGCTGTTATGAGTGCGTTGCTCTTTTTTTTCTTCCTTCCAATGTGAAGCATCTCAGCACCACGCCACGCTACTGCGCGATACGGCCCATTACCCCCCCCCCCCCTCCCCCCACACGCCCCCCCCTCCCCCCTCCCCCCAACCCGTCGTGTTGTAGTGTGGTGGAGCTGTTATATGGAGGGTGGTTCGGTGTTCTCCTCCTTGCGATGCGGATTGCTGGGCTTTCAGTAAACTCCCCTGCTCTCGGCCAGCTACACAACACAACACACACACACATACACAAAACCAGACTTAAAAAAAAAATATTTGATTTTTTTTAAACATCTGCTTGAATTTTTTTAAATTCTGCTTGATTGTTTTTTTTTAATTTCTGATTAATTTTGTTTGAAAATTCTGCTTGAACTGTTTTTAAATTTCTGCTTGAATTTTTTTTTCAAATTTCTGCTTAGAATTGTGTTCCGCACAGTGGCGTACACCGTTGGCGCACATGTGGGACAAGGCCGCAGCCCGCGGCCCGCGGCCCGACGACACGGCGACGGCGGCGGCGTCGCCCCACCGCGTGCGGGCAAGTGTCGAATAAAGTGCCCCCCGGGCAGATAAAATGTGACATAAAGCTTCTCTGTGCCCCCCTCCCCCCACCCGCCGCCTCCCACAGGGCCGCCTCCCCCTCCCCTCCGCTGCTGCTGCTGCACCCCCCCCCCCCCCCCGCACCACTTCCCCTCCCCTCCGCCCAGCTCTCCGACAAACTTAACTTGTTTCGAAAAATGACGATAAACTGGCGAGGAGGCTTGGCAGGCGCGGCGGTGGGCCGCTGGCCAGCCGCCGCGGATCGCAATTGGGACTCCCTCCCTCCCTCCCTCCCTCCCCCTCCCTCCCCTCCCTCCTCTCCCCCTCCCTCCTCTCCCCCTCCCTCCCCTCCCTCTCCCTCCTCTCCCCCTCCCTCCCCTCCCTCCTCTCCTCCAACAACCCCTTCCGCAGAGCGTGCTGCTATCCGCTTCTTCCCCCCCAAAGTTACACGGACCGGGGGAGGGGGAGGCTTAGCTGGCGGGGGCTCATCGGTGTTGACGGTCAACTTGGTTTAATGACCGACCCCCATCCGAGGTGACAGAGAGACAGAGATAGATAGAGATGCACTGGCGAAGCGAGAGAGAGAGAGAGAGAGAGAGAGAGAGAAAGAGAGAGAGAGTGGTGAGTGAAAGCGAGTATCTGAGAGAGAGAGAGATGAGTGAAAGCGAGTATCTGAGAGAGAGAGAGAGAGAGGTGAGTGAAAGCGAGTATCTGAGAGAGAGAGAGAGAGAGAGAGAGAGAGATGGGCTGCTGTGCGGTAAACGCTCCCCACACACGACGCGGGCTGCCGCGGCGGCGAGGTACCCCGGAGTCAAACATACCCTCCCCCCCCCCTCTCCTCCCCTCCTCCCTCTGCTTCCGACACAAATTGACAGGCGTTTGTTGTGCCCGCCGCCGTCTGGGTGCCCCCCCCCCCCCCTGCGGGGGCCCCGGCGGGCGCCCTGGCGGGGGCCGCCGCCGGTGGCGCTACGGCAGCGCTCGTCCCTGCATGAGGAGAAAAGAAAAACATTGATATGTGTCGGTAGAAATTGGTGCGGAAATTTTTCACTATGTATATATATTTTTTTTTTAGAAAATTTCTGTTGCCGAAGACGTTGCGAGGAGTTTTTTTTCCTTGTGGGAAGCCTAGCCATGCCTCCCCCCAGTGCGCACGTGTGGGGCACCGAAGACCAGACCAGATCAGGCCGGTGGCCCACACTCCAGCCGCTGCCGCACCAGCATCTTCCCCTCAGGGCCCATAAAATACCTTCCATCCCGGCGCAGGGAATCAAATGAAAACTTTTGCTTCTGCCGTTACGCAGCCCGTCTGCTCCCCGCCTGGCTGCCTGCCTGCCTGCCTGGCTGCTGCGGCGGTCGCGTTCGCGGTTCGTCAGCGGAATCAATCAACTATCCGGACAGGAGGCCCCCGTTAGCCCACGCGAACACCCGTGTGGCGACGGTGGTGTCAACCAAGAAGCTACAATCATACTGTAGGTTTTCCCGAAAACTACAGCGCTTCAATTAAAAAAAAAACAACATAACAAGGCGAGCGCCCACTGCGCTACCAGGCCGCGATGGTGGAAGCACCGCGCCCCGTCTACCCCAGAGCTGCTGCCCCCACGAGGGCCAGGCAGCGGTAGGGAGCGCTGGGATTTTCTTCCTCTGCGGCGGGCTTGTGAGGTCGGTGAGGACGCCGATGCTGTGAGGACAGCCGCCTGGACCTGGGACCCCCCCCGCCGGCCGACCCGGTTATCTGACAGTAGCGGTGCTCTACAAACCGCGGGCCAAGTCCCTGCCAGCCGCGGGGGGTGGGGAGACCGCACACATACGGAACAAAAGAGCCGTGGCGGCGGCGGCGGCGGCGGGGCCCGGCGCTGCTGCTGGCCGCCTCGCTGGCCGCCTCCGGCCGCCCCCAGACCCCCCGCTGACTGCTGCGGGGCCACCGCGGGGCCCCGCGGGGGGTCCGGGGGGGGGGGGGTGTTTACCAACAGGGCGATAAGCACAGCGACAAGGCCGGGGGGTGAGGTGTTGAATGTGTTACAGGCCAGCACACACACACACACACACGCACCCACACACACGCCACATGCACGCGCGGCACCCTCCCTGCTCGCCCCTCTTTTTTTTTCTTTCATTCTCCTCACCCTTTGACTTGAACCCCAAAATGATATCAATAGTGCACGGCAGGGGGTCGAATCTTCCCTCCCTCTCCGTACGGACGTCCTCGCCCCCCCCCCCCCCCCCCTCTCTCTCTCTCTCTCCCTCTCTCTATCTCTATCTCGTTCTATGTCTTTTAAAAAGGGGTTATGGGCATAGCACTAGACAAAATAAACAAACTGTGGGTGGCGAAAAAAAAAATTACATGAAAAAAAAAGTATGAAATCTGCGTGTGTCCGCGATGTGATGGCATGGCGTGGCAGCCAGTGGAAGCATTCGCTCCGGAAGGGAAGGGCAGCAGCCCCCTGGCAGCCCCCCGGCAGCCCTCGGCCGCCGCCGCCGCCGCCGCCGCAGCAGCAGCAGCATCAGATCCCCGGGCACGTCCGCCACCCACCATCTCGCATGAGTTTGTCTCCAGTGCGCTGCCTGCCGCTGGCTGAGCAGGCGGGCCCGCACACACACACACACACAGAGAGAGAGAGAGAGAGAGAGAGTGCCGTGCACAAAACCAACGTCACACACAGTGTCATCGCATCGCACACAATCTAATACAGAAATAAATAATACCATTATGCAGTGACTAATTTTGCCCCCCCCCCCCAAAAAAAAATTAATGGAAAAATAATTCCCTACTTCTTTCTCACTTCCTCCCTTCTGCTGCGTGTTATTTGTTTTTCGTCCTGGGAAAAGGAGTTGCCGTCTCGTTGGCGGAATAAGTATAAGATTGTCGGATCGGATCGTCTCTCTCTCTCTCTCTGACATGTCAGCGGGAGGCAGCAGCCGATCTCCGTCTCACTCACTCTCCTCTCTCTCTCTCTCCCACCTGACGGCCCGCGAGTGAGGCAGCAAGGAGGCGAATCACATGCCAGAGTGCCCATCAATTCCCCCGCTCACCGGCCCCTTCCTTCACTCCGATCAGAACGTGTCGGGCGGCGCATCTCTCTCTCTCTCTCTCTCTCTCTCTCTCTCTCTCTCTCTCTCTCTCTCTCTCTCTCTCTCTCTCTCTCTCTCTCTCTCTCTCTCTCTCTCCGCAACAAGGATCTTATGGGGAGGCGGAGGAGCAGGCGTTGTGCGCGGAGCCGAGGAGGCGGGAGGACTCGGGGCATAATGGTGGCCTGACCGTGACGGATCACCGATCGCTGCTCCCCTCCCTCCCTCCCCTCCCTCCCTCCTCCCCTCCCTCCCTCCTCCCCTCCCTCCCTCCTCCCCTCCCTCCTCCTCCTCCTCCTCTATAGCGTCCTCCCTAGAAGAGGTCAGCAACGGCCAGGAGAGGCGCTGCGGCGGCAGAAAGCGTAATTAATTTACCATTATGAATTACGAGTTTTGCAAAAAAAAAAAAAGGGATGGAAAGATGAGGGAGAAAAAAAGGAAAGAACGAAACGAAAGTCGCCAGAATATGAAATCAGCGAGGCAATTAAAGGACTGCGATTTTTTTTTGTTTGGGTTATTTGCGTCGTTGTTTAGTTTTGTTTCATGGCGTCGTGTTTGTTATGGCGCTAAAGTGGATTAGCAGCGGCGACAGCGGCGGCGGCGTTGCGGGCCTGCGGGCCTCCTCCCGCTGCTACCTGGTGAACCACTTCTAAAAAAAAAAAAAATAGAATTTATTGAAAAGATTCATTTTTTTTTCAAAGTGAATTTTGTAGATTTCTAAGAGTAACAAAAAGAACTTTGATATAGAGTTTTTGCAAAAAAAAAATCCTGGGCACCAGAAACTTTGTTTGTAATAGAGTCGTCTTGCGAGAGAAAAAATAGTGGCCCCTGGCGGCGGTGGGACTCGAACCAGCGGCGACGCGTGATCCCACAACCCCTTATGCTACGCGCACTCCCCCGCCCCCCCCCCCCCACCCATACACACACACAGCCCGCGAAAGTGGCGCGAAATTGGAGAAAAATATAGCGCACCTTGGAAGGCATGAAGTGAGAAGTAGGGGTGATGAAAAATTCAACTCCTCGCCTTTGTGGGGCGGGGGAAAGGGGGTGGGGGGAGAAGGGCACCGGCTCAATCTGAGTGTGTGTGTGTGTGTGTGTGTGTGTGTGTGTGTGTTGTGGAACAGCCCCTCGGGTCCCGTTCGCTTTTTGCCATACCGCACGATCCCAGCCTGAACCAAATCTTCTTCCCCCTCCCCCCTCCGCCTCAACCCCCTCCCCTCCCTTCCCCGCCCGCGCTGCTCGACCGGCGGCCTTTCTTGGGAAACCACACACACACACACATACACGCACACGCACGCACGCACGCACGCACACGCACAGACACAAACAAAAAAAGGTACGGTCAAGATGATGAACATCTGAGGGCATCTCATGTCCGACAAGGAGGGGGCGCGGCGGGGCCCCCGGCGGGGTCTCTGCGGGGGGCCCACAGGCGGTATGCGCCCCGAGGACAGACCAGAAACTTTGGGTTGAGATTTTGACAATGGTTATTTACATTTTTATTTTTAGAATTTTGAAAAGTATTTGGATTATTTTTCAAAACGTTTTAAAAATTATTTTGGTTAAAATTTGGGACTGGACGCCGACATTTTATCCGACGTAGACGAACGCTTATCCATTTTTTTTTCTCAGAAAGGGGGGGGGGGGAGCGTGCATCAGTTATTTTGGTGAGGGTCCATGGGCAGCCATGGGCTTGCCATGGGCGCGGCGCGAAAGGGGGGACCGATCAGCGGCGATGGCATCACAAAGGAAGCGAGCCGGACACTGACAAATAAGGCTGTGCCCGGCTGGACACCGCGCGGGGGGGGGGGGGGGGCGTCTGTCTATAGGACCGGCGGCGGAAGAAGAGGGGGGCGTGGCCGGGGCATGCTTTTTACCATACCGCCGCCCTCGGCGCCGCCCCGTCCCCCCTCATATCCCCGGCCCTTGGCACCACACAGAAGGTTGAAATCGCGCCTCGCGAGCCACCCGCGGCCCCCCTGCACCCCCCCCCCCCCTGCGCTGCGCCGCGCCCCCCGCCACGGCTTGACCCATATATCAGGAGGGGGCCTCCCGACTAGAGAGGAGAGGGCCCGCCTCACCTCCGTGCGATCTTGTCACATCCGCGACGCCTCGAAATATTTTCAAAAAAAAAAAAAGATACAAAAATAAAACAGATAAAAGAAATTTTATCTTTAAGAGAAGTATGAAAAATTTCGGCCAGGTCATCTCTGTTGATGCACTACCATGACGGGCACGATTAATCGACCACCGAGTCCGTACAGAGAGCCTCACTGTAGGCTGCGGCTGGGAGCGGCTGGGAGCGGCTGGGCGCGGCTGGGAGCGGCTGGGAGCAGCTGGGAGCGGCTGGGAGCGGCTGGGAGCGGCTGGGAGCGGCTGGGAGCGGCTGTGAGCGGCTGGGAGCGGCTGGGAGCAGCTGGGAGCGGCTGGGAGCGGCTGGGAGCGGCTGGGAGCGGCTGGGAGCGGCTGGGAGCGGCTGGGAACGCCCGGCAGGTAGGCCACGCGGACGCGCCCGCGCCCGGCGGGCTTGCCTACCCACCGCTCGGCGGGCGCCATCGCCAGGCTGCCGCCGCGCCGTCCCGCCCGGCAAAATTATTTATTAAAAAAAAAAAGACTTAATCTCGCGTGTCCCTGCGGGCAGCGCGGCTGTGTCAGTCTGTCTATCTGACTGTCTACCCGCTGCCGTCCGCTCGCCCGCGGTCCTTCACCCGCACCGAGCCGCTGACGGCGATTCCCTACCCCCGAGATATTGTACCCGGAGGAGGGGGGGGGGGTGGGGGGAGGGTTGCGGGGGAGGGGGGGGGACCGTTGGCGGTGGTGGTGGCCGTGCGGTCGGGGGACTGCGGCCGGGCCTTAGTCAGATATCTGTCTCCCTCCCACACCTCCCCGTTCTCTCCGACTCCCCCCCCCCCTCTCTCTCTCTCTCTCTCCGCCTCCTCTCTCTCTCTGTCTCTCCCTCGCTCTCGTTCTCTCTCTCGCTCCCTCTGCTGCCAGAATTTCTGCCTCATCGCGTCGCATCGTTTTCACCACGGAAAGTCAGCCGCCGCGGGACAGCCGCCCGGGCCGGCGGCCTCGGGGACGCGAGCGGACACACCCTGAACACCCTGAACACCCTGAAGACCGTGAGCACCCTGAACACCCTGAACACCCTGAACACCCCGAACACCCTGAACACCCTGAACACCGTGAGCACACCGCGCATCCCCGGCCCCGGGTCCTGTGCCCCCTGTGATGTCCCCTCCCCCCCGGCAGGGCTTTGGGCTTTGATCAGAGACTTTGACAGGTGCCCCGCACCGCGTGGCCACGGACTGGCTGATCACACAGAATCCGTCCCGGCACAGCTTCTTACTCTCTTCCCTTTTTCTTCTTTTCGTTTTTTTTTTGGAGAAAAAAAATACGCGTACGTGACAAACCGGTGCGCGATTTTCCACACTCGAGAAATGACTTACAAAATAAAAAAAAAATGAAACCCATCGCCGGCCGGTGTGGGGTTTCGAACCAGCGCCGCCGCTATGGCAGGCGAGCTCGCTGACCACGACGCCACGGAGACAACGTTGCTACCTCCACTCGCGCGACACACAAATACTAGATTCGCACAAAAATAAAACGATGACCTGCGGCGGGCCGGAGGGGGCCGTGCGGAGGGTCCGCGGGCCTGCAGCGCCGAGTGGCCCTCCGGTTTTGGGTTTAGGACAATTCATTAATAAGACGGTCCATTAATTAGCATGCACAGTAGGGGGCGGGGAGGGAGGGGAGGGGGGGGGGGTCTGTGCCGCCGCTCCGGCTGCCGCCGCTGGAGGGTTCGGGAGACGCCAAGAGTACCTCGGCCAGAAATCAAGGGCGTATAATGCCGCCGCTACCGCCGCCGCCGCCGCTACCGCCGCCGCCGCCGCTACCGCCGCCGCCACCGGCTCCCAGAGGCAGGACGCGGCCCCCCGCAGCCCCCCGAGCACAATGCACAGGGCCACACTAAACGCTGCCGAAAATAAATAGGAAACAACCCAGAACTCGTCATGCACTGTGCAGCCTGGAGTCTCCTATAGCTTTCGGGGTCCTCTCCAACACCCAACATTTTTTTTTCTTCTTTATTTTTTCCTCTTCCGGTTGCGCGGTCGGACAGACGGCATTATGCGCTATAGGTGGGAGAGAGAGAGAGAGAGAGAGAGAGAGAGAGAGAGAGAGGGGGGGGGGGGGGGGGGGAGGGAGAGAGAGAGAGGACTGCATCGCTGATGACGGAGGAGCGGTGTTGCCGAAGACCTCTGCTGCCGCTCTTAATTGCATTCTTGAGGAATAGCGATGCGCGGGGAAGACAGTGGGAGGGGTGGCATCACCCCCCCCCCCCTTTCTGTGGCCCACATAGTGTTGGTGGTGGTGGTGGGGGGGGGGGGGGGTTGTAGGCTCGTTAAGTCTTCTCGGTGACGCTTGACTTTTATTGGTGTGGGAACAATCCCCCCCCCCTCCCCTCCCCCCGTATTGACGGTCGGGGTCGCTGCTTGTCAAGCTCCACCTCATATCAGTATTAGGGGCGGAACCAGCATCGATACCCCCCGCCGCACGGTCGTAGATACCCCGCACGTCTCGTTGTAGGCGACGCGTTGCGCCGCGGTTCTCCGAGGAGGTCCGTGTCGTGGCGGCGGGGCGGCGGGGGCTCCGTGCCGCCCCCCGGGGGGCGTCCTCCTGGCCGCCTCCGTGCCGCCGCCGCCGCAACAGGTCGTGTAGTCACACCCGGGGCTGGCCGGCGGGAGGCCGTGATGGCCGTGGACAACACCCGGGGCCCCTCGCGGGGCCCCCCCGGCTGCCCCGGGGCCCCCTCTGCCTGTGACGGACCCTTTGGCCCGGGCGGTGGTGTCCCTCCGGACAAGTTCGGCCCCGGCCCCGCTGGGGGCCTTTGGGGCCCTAATAGGGCTCTGTATTCAGGGGCAGTCAGCCTGGCAGAACGGGTCGGTCGTCCTGAGGGGCCTGCGGGGGCTGCGGGGGCTGCGGGGGCCCCGAGCCGGCGACTTAGGTCCGGCGGGCGGGGGAGGGGGCGGGCACTTGACTGCTCAATCAGGGGGGAGGGAACAGAGAGGAGGGTGTGTGTGGGGTAAACATTACGTGGCCGTCCAGTCGCGGCCACCGGGCCGCCCCGTCACACGCTACCGACCACACACACGCCTTTACGAACACGTCAGTCACCCTTACAAACAACGTCAAAAATAAAAGTTTTTTTTTTTTAAAAAGTTTCCTGACCTTTTTTGGAGGTGCGGAAGGAGTCGTCCCTCGGCACGTGCTGGATGTCGTAGACCAGCGTGCTCCGCGGGAACACCTTGTCCTTGTTGAGGCGGTACACGGCGTACTTGAAGGCCAGCTCCGCCGCGCTGTCCTTTTGGTCCTCCGTGAAGATGGCGCCTGCAACACGCCAACGGAGGATTTTTAACAAAAAAATAAAATACAGAACTATTTTTTTTACAAAAAAAAAACACAGTCTATAGGGGGGGGGGGGAATGAGGCGTTTTCAACGAGTAAGTTTTGGCGTGCGGGCGGAATTAGGCATCCGTCTGCTCGCTGCGCGTCCGCTGCTCCGCACACAGCATCTGAAACAGTGGGCGGCCATTTCCATCCCCGGGGCCCGCGGCGGGGCAAACAATTGCCGGTAGCACGGCGACGACGGGGGGGGGGGGGGGGGGGGGGGGGGGGGGGGGCCGGGGGGGGGCCGCGGGGCCAGCCGAGGTGCACCGGGACCCGCGGGGGCCCCCACCGCGGTGCCCCGGGACCCCCCCCCCCCCCCCCCCCGCGGACCGGAGCTCGTTCACCTTGGCGGCGGCGGCAACGGCGTCGGCATCGCTTGGCCAATTTGAGCACGGAGGTCGGCACCTCTGCCCCCTCACCCTCTCTCTCTCTCTCTCTCTCTCTCTCTCTCTCTCCTCATCCGTCTCTCTCTCTCTCTCTCTCTCCTCCTCCGTCTCTCTCTCTCTCTCCTCCGTCTCTCTCTTTCTCTCTATGCCCTCATCCAATCCTCCCCCCCCCCCACCCCGTCTGCCGTCCGAGCCCGCATATGCATGTTTTACGCAGCTGCCACCGCGCCAGCTCTGTGTCAGAAAGAGAAAGAGAGAGAGCGAAAGAGAGCGCGCGAGAGAGAGAGAGAGAGAGAAAAGAAAAAAAAGTGGCCGGCTGCAGAGTGACTCTGTATTCATATGTATGGAAATGGCACCGACTTCCCCGCCCTTTTGTTCAGCACGCCATCGCTCATTGGGCCGCGCGGTTAGGGCGACTTCCATCTCTCTCCATGACTCCCTCACCCCCCCCCCCCTCTCTCTCTCTCTCTCTCTCTCTCTCTCTCTCTCTCTCTCTCTCTGCCGCCTGCGGTGTCACGAGATGACACCATGATGACCAGTCGGCACACCACAAACCCCATCATATAATAGGGGGCTGTCCAAAAATTTTTATAAATTTTTTTTTTACCAATTTTGTAAACGAAAAATGTGAGCTCTTATTCTTTTTTTTTCTAATGAGTTCACTCGCAATCTCTCACTCTCCACTCCTTCGCACTTCCCATTTCCCTTTCTCTCTCTCTCTCTCCCTCTCTCTCTTTCGCTGGCCTCACAAGCAGGCGAGTGTGACTGTAAGCACCTTCCTGAGTGGCCTCTTGTCGTCTCGCACGCACTTCATCCCCCTCCCCTCCCCTCCTCTCTCTCGCTCTCACAGAGGTCGCGGCGGCGGCGGCGTCGGCACGGGCCACCGCAGCCGCGGTCTTACCAGCATGGAGCAGGGGGTTTCGCGGGGGGCACACACACACGCACACAAACACGGCACACACATACACACACACTACAGGAGCGGCTCCCGGCGGACACCAAGTTTTGGCAAAGGCATCGACAAGGCCTGGGCTGCCCTGGGCCTCGGCGCCCCCCCCCCCCCCCCCCCCCAACGCTCCCCCCTTTACACCGAGCGGCTCTATGGCAAAGCGCTAACGCCCACAGCAACGCAGCGAACCCTTATAGGTTAATGGGGAATGTTTGACAAGCAACGCCCCCCTCCCCCCCCCCCCCCCCGCACAGGATCACAACAAACGTGGGAGGGGTAGCGCCGAGACAATCCATTTACAATCTGACCGTGGTGAGCGCAGCCTCAGTGCCGTGCCGCTCCAAACTACCCCTTCTCCCTGTTGACGCACCGCAGACTACCATCCCTCTGTCTCTCTTTCTCTACGACGCTTGACGTATCCCGACTATACAGTGCGTCCCTCTCACCAGTCCCACCTTTAAAAAAAAATAAAATTCCCCTTCCTCCTTCCATTTTTTTCCCCGCCATATTCCTCTCTTCTTCTCTCTTTTTTTTCCCACCCGCGCCATAGCTGTCGGCTCAGTCCCTTTTTTTCCCCCTCGATGCCTTCGATTATGTATTGGAATTTGGGAATGAGGGTGATTCTAGATGGCTGCCACCGCCGCCGCCGCTGCCGCTGCCGCCACCGCCACCGCAACAGCTGCAGCAGCGGCTCTGCACGGGCCCCGCGGCGGGGAGTGGAGTGAAGATACTGGTCCCCCCGGGACCGGCGCCAAAATCAGAAATTCCCGCGTACGCCGCGCGGCGCCAGTATTTGGGGCAATGGGGGGGAAGGGAGTGCGACAGAGACAGAGAGAGAGACAGAGAGAGAGAGAAGAGGGTGTCAAGTCAATTCATTTCTCCGCGTGTGCAAGCCGCTCTGCATATCGCGATATATTGCAGCGAGCGGCTATTTGAATTCGGCGCCACTTCTGCTCCCTCCTCCCCCCCTTCTCTCTCGCTCTCTCTCTCTCTCTGTCACACACACACACACAGCCACCGCCTTCTTCACCGCCCTGAGGACGCCCCTCTTCCTTCATCCCCCGTTAACAAGGCGGTGCACACAGTCGTCAGTCTCACAGAGAGCGTACCACGTGACCAGCACTACCACCACCACTACACACACACACACTCTCTCTCTCTCTCTCTCTCTCTCTCTCATTCTCTGGAAGAGAAAGGTGGAACGCGAATTATATGGCATGCTAACGAATTCATGGCTCGGGCCGGCCGCAAGCTCCTTCCCGCATTTCTGACTGGCTGCTTCATCCCCTCCCTCCTCCCTCCCCCTCCCTCCTCTCACTCCCCTCCCTCTCCCCCCCCCCCCCCCCCCACAGTCAAGGGTGGTATGGGAGTACCGTAGTGGACGGCACAGCTATGTTTGGCCTACTTTTACACGTACGAAATGTTGTTGTCATCATCCAACAAAATTGCAATTTTTTTTATTCAAAAAAAAAAACCCTGATCCGCGGTGTTCTAGCCAGTACAGATAATTTTTTTTTTAAATATAAAAGAATGCGGAGAGCTTGAAGTTGTAGGACATCATTTAACAACAAATCTTCACTCTTCAATTTATTTCCTTTTCGAAATTCAACGCTAGAGCGCACGCTCGGAGTGTAGGAGGAGAAGTGAGTGGCTTTCGCGCGGATCGTTTCGGGATTACTTCCGGTTCGCGGCGGCGGCGGCGCGGCTGTTGGCGCGTGTTTCAAAAACAAATCCCCGGCCGCGCCGCGCACCGCCTGATCTGCTTCGCCCATCATCTCGCATCCCCTTCGCACCCACTTACGTCCCCCGCGCGGACCCTCCCCCCCCCCTCTCTCTCTCTCTCTCACTCACTCTCACTTTCCCTCTCGCACTCACTCGCATCAGCCGTCTCTCTCCCTCCCTCCCCAAAGATCGCGTGGGCTTGTTTAAGTTGAAGATGGAAAGCAAATGAAACACCCACAAGCCTCGCGCGCGCCCCCTGGCCGCGCCGTGCCGTCTCTCGACTCATCTCCCACAAACTTTTTATCTCATTTATGCGGTTCGGTGGTCGGGAGGGAGGGAGAGAGGAGAGGAGGGGGAGAGAGAGAGAGAGAGAGAGAGAGAGAGAGAGAGAGAGGAAAGGAGGGGGAGGGCCTAGGAGTAGAAGGCCAAAGCCTAGCGTGACGGCTAAGGGACGGCGCGGACCCCACCACGACCACAGATTAGCTGAGGAGAGAGAGAGACGACACAGAGCTACGGCGGAAACGGAGAGAGAGGGAGAGAGAGAGAGAGAGAGAGAGAGAGAGAGGGAGAGAGATCCCCTCCCTACAGTCGACTTGTGCAATCCAACGAAAGAAAGATGAGAAAGGAAAGAAATGTAGAACGGATGAAAATAATAATCATAGCAATAATAGTAATAGCACAAGGGAAGAAGAAGAAGAAGGAGAAAGAGAGGGGGGCAGGGAAGGAAACTGTAGCCGCAGTGGCGGCGGTGGAGGGGCGACAGAGATCTTGTTCCTCACGGGACAAGTTTGGTTGCCTACCTCTGACTTCTGACTCGTGTCCCCCCCCCCCCTCCTCGCTTGTGGTCTCAGGTTGACACTGTCAGCGTGTTAATTAACCGTCTGCGGCTCTCGGGTCACCCAGGGGCAGCTCGAGGGGGAGAGAGAAGGAGCGACACAAAGACAGAGAGGATAAACCCAACCGCAATTTTTTTTTTAACCATCCGCGAGTGTGGTTTAAAATTAATAATTGACCCGCATAAGGAACCAATAAAATGTGGCTATCACTACAGGGCAGGTCGCCCGCTCCGTATAGGTGATTGGTATTAACGGCGCTTCGAGAGATTGTTAACAAACAAAAATACAGAGAAAATGATTTTCGGAAACTGAACTTGTCCCACCGCCTTCTTCCAGGGGTCCTTACTGTCTCTTCTACCGACTCTTGTTTGCCTCGCCGCTCTCTCTCCGTCTTACACATTCAGAGAGAGAGAGGTAGAGAGAGAGGGAGAGAGGTGGGAGGTTAGGCGAGAGAGAGAGATAGAGAGAGTTGTTGAGGGGGCGGAGTCTTTTGTCCTGCCCCGCGTTCGCCCCTTTGCGTAATTAACGATCTTGACCGTGGGCCACGGGGGCCTTTTCGGGAGGGGGAGGGAGGGAGAGAGTGCGAGCGACAGAGTGAGAGGGAGCGAGAGAGAGAGAGAGAGAGAAAGGGGGAGGGGGGAGAGAGAGAGAGAGAGAGACTTGTTTGAGCTACGACGCCTAGTGCATCCGTTCGTCCATAGTTCGCCCCGCTCTCCCGGGCTATAGAACCATTAACATTATTAGCAAGTTGGCGAGGGCTAGTGCCGCGGGGCCCTGCCGCGGGGCCCCGCCGCCGCCTTGTCCGCTGCATTCATATTCTAATAAGCCGTGGCACTTGTTCGCGGCGGCGGGGGCCACGCGGCCGGCAGCAGCGCCAGCACCACCCGGAGGCCACGGCGGCGGCGGCCTAGGGCCGGGCCTAGCCTCGCGGAGGGCCTCGACGCCGCCGACGTCAAACTCCGGCCAAGAAAATTTTGGCCGGGGCGCTGCTAGCGGAGCTCGGCGCAGGGCGCGTGGAGGGCGATATCCCTGCGAATCCCTCTCCCTTCTCTCTCTCTCTCTCAAGGTCTCGGCATTCCTCTTCGCCACCTCTCTCTCTCTCTCTCTCTCTCTCTCTCTCTCTCTCTCTCTCTCTCCCTCCCTCTCTCTCTCCCACCGCAAAACGGTCTGGCACCGCCTTGGCCGGCTTAGCAGTACAGACAAAGGCCCTGCCTGTCAGCGCCGCCTCCTCTCTCTCTCTCTCTCTCTCTCTCTCTCTCTCTCCCGCGGCTCGGTTCCCCTTCACTTCCGGTCTGCTGACATCCCCCCCCTCCCCCGCACCGGGTCGTCGTGTACAGGATGATGACGTCATCGATTGATCCATTACCGTTGTCAAGGACGGTGGAGGCAGACGACGTCCCACAACATAATGACAGATGCGGACGCCGCCGCTCACCACAGACTGTAGCGGGGCTAAAACGCGTATCGCGGAAACTCGAGATTCGGATCTCGAAACTCGCAACCGAAATCCCAGACGTCAAAATCTGGAAGTCGAACCTAAAGATCTCGGAGCCGGACGGTCTCAAATTTTTGAAAAAAATCTCGAAAGTCTATGAACGTTTCGAAAGATGTCAGAGAGAGAGAGAGAGAGAGAGAGAGAGAGAGAGAGAGAGAGGGACACGAGATGTCGTATCCAATGCTTTTCTCCTGCACCGTGTGTCATTTACGTCCCAAATTTTCACCCCCTCACGACCCCTCACGGCCCCTCACGGCCCCTCGCTCCCCCCTGCTGCCGCAGCGGAGCATCTCGATTCCCTTCAAACGGCTAACCAAGCTGCCAAAGAAGCCGAATTACTACATCGCAGAAAGGCAGCGGGCAAACACTGCCGAGTAAAAGGGAGGAAGCAAGGCTCGACGGCTTTTTTTTTTGTTCCCCTTTTTTTCCGTTTTTTTTTTCACTGGAGAGAAAAGAAACCCCTGCGTGGATTTGCTCCCCCTCCCCCACCCCTCCCTCCACCTAGCCTCTCCTCGCTCCTTGTGGCGAGTCGCCCGGTGTTTGCATTCCTCCAACAGACCAGTTAGGATATGCGGTGGGAGGTGAGGGGAGGAGCGGAGGAGGGGAGAGGAGGTCTAATTTATACACCAGCAGTGCAAATGCTGACTCCTGACGGGCCGCGAGAGGGCAGCACCAGGGAGGAGGGAGGAGGAACAACTTTGATTTGGAATCAAAATGTTTCCAGTCGTCCCCGCCCCGAGTCACCGCGCCTGCCCATGGGCGGCATAGGCCGTGCCGGCCGGCAGGCGTGCCCTCGTGTTGCCTACCCCGCCGACCACAGGGGCTCGGGTGGAGAGAGAGAGAGAGCAGTCAGGCCGCGCCGTGTGGAGAGAGAGAGAGAGAGAGAGAGAGAGAGAGAGGCTCATTTCACACCCATCGGGTACACAGACAGACCAAATATCCAAAGCAACTAGAGAAAAATATCTCAAATAATTTTTTTTTTAAACTGCTTGCGGCCTAACCAGTTTTTTTTGAGTCATTTCCAAAGTGCTCTAATCGATGACATTTTTTTTTGACGTTCACATGTCATTTTTTTCCTTACCCACCAATTTCTTTTTTTTTCCTGTGTGGAGAGAGGTTATTAGAGAGTGGCTTACGGGCAGCGGCCACCGGCGGCGGCGGCGGCCTGCGGCTCCTCGCTGCCTTCCCTAACCGTGTCGCATTTTTATAGGAATTACGGAGTGAGACTTTTTCTTTTGCAAAAGTTCTCGGGGAGAGGAGGGGGGAGGGGGAGGGAGTTTATATTCGTCGCGGTCGGGGGAGGGGGTCTCCTAGGCTGCGAGATGATTGTTTCTTATGGAACTTTCCCACCATTATTGCCCCCCGCTAATTTCATGTGTTGCGAGACTGAGGGTCCTTTTTTACCCGCAACGAGTGCCCCGCTAGCATAGAGAGAGAGAGAGAGAGAGAGAGAGGGAGGGGGACGGAGAGTGAGGAGAGAGACAGAGGGGAGAGAGAGAGAGCGAGGAGAGAGCGCACGCACGACCTAATGGCGATATCAAAAAGAATCCGTGCCCACTTCATAAATACGGCCGCGGCTCAACAGCTAGCGGGGCCCCGTTGGCGTGCCGCAATTAAGCGAGAAACCAGAGCATTTCTCGCCTAAGCAGGCCCCACTAGGGTCTGTAAGCGAACTGACGAGAAAAAAATATACTCATACAAAACCCGCCGCACCATATCTCTCTCTCTCCCTCCCACACAAACCCTCTTACTCGCTTGCGCTCTCTCGCTCTCCTCCCCCCTCCCCATCTCTCTCTCTCTCTCTCTCTCTGTCTGCGGTCATGTTGGTGGCACTGTCGCGCTTGTCAACCCTTGATTCACCATGTCATGAATCAACCCACCGTTGCCATGGCGATAAGGGTCGAGAGGCAGAGAGAGAGAGAGAGATAGAGCGAGAGAGGGAGTGGGACAGAGGGAGAGAGGTGGAGGGAGTTAGAGAGAGAGAGCGACAGGAAGGAGAGAGATAAAGAGAAAGAAAAGGGAGAGAATTGAAAACCCTGTCCGCGGTGTCGGCCCCGCTGCCGCTGTCGCTGCGGCCGCGCGCCCCGTTCCGCTCCACTAGCCTCGCGCAGCCCCGAGTCGCCGCCGCGCTCCGCCACCAAACTGGATCTGAATGTGAATCTCCCCTCTGTCTGCTCGTCTCCTCGCGCCCGCTGCTGCTGCTGCTGCTGTCCCGCGGCCTTCTCAAGTGATTCTCGAAACAAGGCTCCGCTGCTTCGCGCCGCAGGATTTCCAGCGGGCAGTGAGAGAGAGAGAGAGAGAGAGAGAGAGAGAGAGAGAGAGAAAAGGAAATGAAAAAAAAAAATTGAAATCGTGGAACGAAACCGCTTTTTCCCCGGCTCGCCGCTCCCGTGGAGTACAGCGTATAAGTGCGCAGTGGTGAGGGCCCTATCTCTCGTGGCGACCAAAATGTCCTCTGCCGTACAATGTGCCGGGGCGATACCCGTATATATACTCCCTCCTGATTTTCAACGCGATATTTGATGCATTTCGTGTGTACAGATTTCTTTTTTTTTAATATCTCAAAATCATTTTGTGTTTCTCTTTTTTTCACACCAGTAATTTTTTTTCTGTGATTGCGATTTTTTGTGCAGCTGCCCTACACTTTTCGGACGACGAGGTGCTCGAGGGAGAGAGAGAGAGGGAGAGACGGAGAGAGATGGAGAGGGAGGGAGAGAGAGAGAGAGAGAGAGAGGGAGAGAGACGGAGAGAGATGGAGAGGGAGGGCGAGAGAGAGAGAGAGAGACGGAGAGAGTCGGAGAGAGGGTAAGCTCCTGTAACCGTCGTCGTCGCCGTGGTGGGGAGAGGAGGCGGCCGGTCTGTTTTGGTCGCTTCCTGCCCCCTCAGCAGGCCCCCTCCGCCTCCACCGCCGCCGCCGTTCGCGGACGGCCACAACAAGGTGGCGGCGGCGGCGGCGGCGGCGGATTCGCGTGCCGCCAGTAACTGAACACCCCCTCGGCGGCGGCGGCGGCGGCACCGGCAGCCATGGCCGGACCACACCCGGGGGAGCCGGCCGGAGAACTATGAGGCTGCTGGCTGCTCGGCAACCTATTTGTGCTTCCCTGGGGAGTGGCTGCCGCCGCCGCCGACGCAGCTCGGTGGACGGCGCGGCCCCCTTAGCGACGGTGTCACTGCCCCGGTGTCGTAAAGTGGTTTTTACTCCATTCTCATTTGGTGCCGCCGCTGCCGCCGCCGCTGCCACGACCACCCTTATATCACAACGACACGCCCGCCACACCACGAACCGGCGCCAACCGTGCAGCAAGCCTATTCCGAACAAACGTTATTTCGTATTAGCTCTCTATCTCTGTCGCACTCGCGTACAACCCTTAGGGGTGCGACGGGGACAGAGAGAGAGAATGACGGCGAGCCGTGCAACGGGTCGGTCAGCCTCGGATAATCCTAATCCCGTGGTGGTTGGTGGTGGTGGTGGGGAGGGGAGGGGGCACAACGGCGTCGTCAGGTAACTTTTGTGGACGACGGACACTTGGCAGGATTCCTTCTGTGTCGCGCCATCCGGTGCACGGAGAGAGAGAGAGAGAGAGAGAGAGAGGTGGGGGAGACGAAGAGAGACAGACAGGCAAAACTCCTGATAAAACCGTAAAGTTCAAAAGAAACTGATTATTTCTTAGATGCGAGGGGTGATTTAAAAAAAAAAAGCCGTGCGGACAATGGTGTATGTAAGATCTGGGTTGCGAGCGGGAACAAAATTTAACTCAAATGAGTCAACACACGACACGGGAATTTGTGGACAGGTTGAACAACGTAGTGAGCTCTGCGCAAACAGAGCGCCCCTCACACACACACACACACACAGAGTTTGTGTGTATTACAGATCGGGCCCCATCATTAATCCCTAACGGCTAAGCTGTGGAGACGGGGGGAGGGTTGAGGTGTGTGGGGGTGGTGCGCCTGTGTCTTGCCATTCCATCGGCGGAGACTGTGTATAAAGGACAGTGAGGAAACAACAAGGAACGGACAAATAGAGAGACAAGGGAGAGAGAGAGAGAGAGGCACACACACACACACACATGACAGAGATGATGAGGTACTGACATCGTTAGTTGTGTATTTCTGAGAGCGCGCGCGGCACATCCCCCCCACCCCTACTCCTCCATGCCGTAGCCAACACAAAGAAAAAAAATACTCCGCCGAGGCGGCGGTTTTAACTAATACCATCGAACCAAAAAAAAAAAAAGGTTAAAAAAAATGGACATACAGCTTACTGCGTGCGTCTCTATTTCTCATCTGATCTCGACTCATATCTCCATCTCTCTCTCCCATGTTGGCGAATAAGGGCAACGTCCTCTGCAGCACCAGCGTCCGTCAGTTCCGTCTCGACTGGCAAGACGTCAGGAGGGCAAAACTGCGTGTATGGCTGCGGGGGAGGGAGGGAGGGAGGAGGGTGGAGGAGGAGGGGGGGGGGAGATGCTTGTTGGCTGATCAATTGGGCAACCCGGCGAGCCGCGGCGGCCGAGTCAACATTTGCAGGCCACGGGAAGCTCTGGGCTTGGCCGCGAGGTCTGCGCCGCTGGACGCCTCCCTCCGTCCCATCCCTCCCGCACCCTCCCATCCCTCCCCCTCCCTCCTCCTTCACGCCAGCAGACGGGCAAACAGCGTGTGACGGGGCAGGAGGCAAACACGCAGGGGGGCGGTGTGTGGGAAAACTGCGGAAAAGTGGAAAAGTGCGGTGACGTTCGGCCGCCGGTAAGCGGTCGAAAGCGACGAAAACCCGACGGTAATTTTTCGAAAAGAATCTCAAAAATTCAAAGAAATTCAAAGATCATTTTTTTAAAATTGTGTACACATATACTACACTTAATGCACACGAGTTTCCTCCCACAAAATCCATTCTTTCCTTTTTCGACTTGACACTGTCAAGTCACTTTTGCCGTCACGTTCGGTGACGCTGCCGTCACGTTCGGTCACGCCCACCGTGACGATTAGGATCGTGCCCACCCGGCAGCACTCGCCCCCGTGCGGTACTGGCGTCCCCCCACCACCCCCCCATCCCCCCTCTCTCTCCCTCTCGCTCTCTCCCCCCCACCCCCACCGTGTCTCTCTCGCACTGCAGGACGCCCCGACCGGCACTACCCGCTGCTGACTTACTCCCTTTTTTTTTGACCGCTCATAAATTTTCGGGTTCTGATTTTCGGTCGCTACAACCAACGCGACGACGCGGCGGGACCGGCGCCGTAGTAAGAAAGAGAGAGGGAGAGAAAGAGGGAGAGAGAGAGAGAGAGATGAGGGGAAGCGACAAGAGAAAAAGAAAAAAAATCCCAGCGCTTCTACCGCTGCCCGGTCCTTGTGAGGCGGCAACTCGAGTACACGCAGAACGGCGCCTCCGCCGTCGCGACGCGGTGGCGCAGTGGTCAGCGCGCTCGCATCCGGAGCGGGCGGCTTGGGTTCCACTCTCTGCACTCGCGCCCACACTTTTCTGCCATGTCTGCCGATCAGGGACGGTGTGTGAAATACACCAAATGAACGGGTAGCAGTGTGCTTGTCTAAGTGACAACGTTTCATAAAGGTGCCATAACTACGTAGGGTTTTGCCCTTTTCTTGCCAGTTTTTTTTCTTTAAAGCGCGTGTTTTTAACTGGGAGGCGAAGGCAACAATCACAGAATTGTAACCATGGTTCGCCCAGTGGGAGGAATAAAGAAAAGCGTCGGTGGCAGCAAAGGGCTCCTCGCTTCGCTCGGTCCCAAAAAGTGGGAAGAAAGGAGGAGGAGAGACAGAGAGAGAGAGAGAGAGAGAGAGAGAGAGAGAAAGAGGATGGAGAGGAAAATATGAATTTTCATGGCGGTTCGGCGGGCATTTGGCGGCGTCGTATCGCGAACACGGCTCGCTTCATCTCGCACAGGAATTTGTCATCCGGCGCCGCGGAGGGCCTAGGGAAGGGGGGGGGGGGGCTGATGGGGAGAGGGTGAGGAGGTGGGGGGGGGGGGGGGGAGGGGGAGGAGGTGTACCTGTGCCACCGACGCCGTTTTAAAGCGAGAGAAGGGACTGGCAGCGAGTCGGCCTCGACAACGACAGTCATTATCTTCACGACAAGTTGCCGAGAGAGAGAGAGAGAGAGAGAGAGAGAGAGAGAGAGAGAAAAGGAAGGGGGGAAACGAAGCCAATGGAGGCGCAATCATGGGACATTGGCGGAGGACACCACGAAACCTTCTCAGACACCAGCTGCTCTGTCAGTGGCTGTATTACCCTACCCTACCCCCCCCCCCCCCCCCCGGCGGGTCTTGCTTTAGTCATCGAAGTCTTTGCAAATCTGACCTTAAAGTTTTCGTTGTACAAATTTGATTTTTTTTCATTTTGTATTTTATACAATATATATATATATATGTTTGTACAAAAAGTATTTATTACTAGACCTAAACGT
This sequence comes from Megalurothrips usitatus, assembly GCA_026979955.1. Lineage (NCBI taxonomy): Eukaryota > Metazoa > Arthropoda > Insecta > Thysanoptera > Thripidae > Megalurothrips > Megalurothrips usitatus. The sequence goes on along the minus strand of CM049604.1, from coordinate 5,790,944 downwards.
TTCTGTGGGGAGCCTGTATGGGCTCGGCATGAGGATAGCCCTGAGCGCCTCTCTCACGCATATCGAAGGTCACAATCTGGGTCAGGGGCACACGGTCCCCGCCGAGTCACGTGGTGTTTGTCCAGCACGCGGTGCCGGGGCGCAGACCGCGGCTCGGATTAGCAGGTCCGGCCGGCTTGGCGGCCGCCGGCCCGCCCAACCCATTCGGCCATTCCACCCTCATTAAAAGCGAAGGGGGTGCGGAGGGGGGCGGTGGAGGGGGAAGAAAAATGGAAGGCAGAAAATAAAATGGAAAGGAGAGAGAGGGAGGGGGGGGGGGGAGCGAGAGAGCGGGGGGAGGAGGGGATACGCAGCAGCACCCGGGCGCTACCCCGCCCCGCCTCCCTCATCCTCCAAAAAAAAAAAAAAAAACTGCAATGTGACGGATTAGGTGTAAGATTTTTGGGGTTAGGGGCGCGGTTGTTTAGGTAAGTCCTGCGGGGGGTAACTACCAGCTGCGGCGGGGTAAAAGGCCCGCGGGGGGTAACATCTGCCGGGGTATATATATATAGGATGAGCCGGGCTGCGTATGGGGGGCCGCGGCGGGGGACATATTCATGTCGGAAAATGCATGGAGAGTCGAACCCTCCTTTCTCCCCGCCCTGCTCTCTGCGACGACGGGCGGCCGAGGTCGGAGGCCTTGGGGAGTCGCGCCCCCCCCCCCTGTCGACGTGCGTGTGTGTGTGTGAGTGTGTGTGAGTAAGTGTGTGTGTGTGTGTGTACGCGTAGGGGTGGGGTCCACAATCGGGAAGAGATTTCATCTCCGCGACGCCGTCCTCAGCGTCACAGGCTCCACCCTCTCTCTCTCCATCTCTCTCTTTCTCGCACTCTCTCTCTCTCACGTTCTCTCTCTCTCTCACGCTCTCTCTCTCTCTCCTGAAGCGAACGAAGACGCGCGAAGGAATAGGAAAGAGGAGCTCACGGAAATCACCTTCACGACGAGACGGACACAGTTCCCTACCAACAAAAAAATAAAATAAAAAAACGTTCCCACGCTTTTCAGATCACAACACTAGTTTTTTTTTTTTTTTTTTTGCATCTTGGTCAGCCTGGACACCGTGTCATGTTACAGCCTCCTGAGGGTGTAGACGAGGGTCCCGGCAGTCCCCCCGCGGACATGAAGTCCCGCGGAGGGTCCGACGCCCCCACACGAGGGGGGACTTCTCTCTCTCTCTCTCTCTCTCTCTCTCTCTCTCTCTCTCTCTCGTGCCTTATCGGTTCTACGGCCCCCCATCGACAGCCGATGTGTATCTAGCCTTGCTCCCCTCCCCCACCACCACCACCACTCCATCGGGATGCTCTCGAGCCCCTCCCCCCCCTCCTCCTCCTACAAGACCCGCGGCGGCGACTTCACCCCCCCCCCCCCTTTCCTCCACCTCTCTCTTTTCTACAGTCGTCAACGCGCTCTGGATTATCCTCAGAGCACTAAACTAGGTCGTTAGGAGTGGAATTGTCACCGGGTATTGGATGTGTGTGAGCGTGTCTGTGTCAGCGCGCGCGCGTGTGTGTGTGTGTGTGTGTGTGTAGAGGGAGGGGGAGAGATATACGGGAGGGGAGGAGCAGGGTAGAAGAGGTGAGGGGCATTTGACGTTGTTTTTGTTATGTTCATCCCCGCCTCCCGTTGGAGCCCTCCTGGGCTCTCTAGCGCTTCGCTCTAGTTTCTATGGAGCCCTCTGCTCGGCGCTGGAGAGCATGTGCAGGCCTCTAAATCCCGCAGCGTCCGGGCGCACGCCGGCCATAGACAAATGGGGCCCCGCAGCACAACAACACATCAGGCCCGCGCGCGGCGTTGCCGATTCCGATAACTGATTGATTAACGCCAGTGCGCTCGCAGTGCATGCCGGAGAGGTCGGAGCGGCAACACTGTAAAGACGGCAAAGCCGCGATGCACACCAACGAAAACAAGGACAAAATAAGTAGATCCGTTCAGTGGATCCAACCTTTTAAAAAGTCAACAATTATTTTTGACACCTCGATCTTTTACGGGGACCTCGCACTGCCTCGCCCCCACTGTCTTCAGCTTACCCGACCAAAATTTTTCCGCCTATTTTTTTGGGGGGGAGGGGGGGAGGCCTACAGTCCGACCATCAAAGTCACTTCCTTCCCGGTCCCCCCTGCTTCCTTCTCCGTCTATCGGCCCGGGCATAGAGGTTAGAGGAGAGAGTAAGAGAGAGAGAGAGATGTGTGCATGTGTGTGTGCGCGAGAGAGAGAGAGAGAGAGAGAGGCCCATCGGCACTCTGTGTCCGCACTATTCCGGGAGCGACATGATTTAACACGGCAACATCGACGGCCCCTTTCCTTCTCTCTCTCTCTCTCTCTCTCTCTCTCTCTCACTTGCTGTCGGCGCCAGTCCAGTCCCGCCGCTTTTCTAAGCGTTTGACCCTCTGGCCCCGGCTGCCCAGGCCCGTCCCGGTCCATTCCGGGCCTTTTCCGCTTCCCTCATTCACAGCACCCTCCCCCTCCTCCTCCTCCTCCTCCTCCTCCTCCCCCTCCTCCGCGTATCCCCGCTTTCTGTGTGGCGGAGCTGGACTTCCACACGGCCGGGGCCTACAAGGCTTGTCGTAGGGTGGGGGGGGGTGGGGTGATCCCGGCCGGCAGAGCGGCGTCTTTCACGCGCCGGGGTGGTGAGGGGGGGGAGGAGGGGGGGTCACCGATGCTACATCAAGGCGGGGGGTGCTGTCCTGGCACACGCCACAGACCGGCGAGCCGTCTCGCACCACCCCGCCCCGCTCTCCACGGACCCCCCGCGGACCCCCCGCGGACCCCCCGCGGACCCCCTGCGGACAGGTGGGCTGTCCTCTGTCGGCGACCCCCGAACGCACCCCCGGCGGACGGCTCGGCGGCGGCGGCAGCGACGGCGGCGGTGGAGGTCTGCGACGCGTGATAGTGGTGTGGGGGGGGGGGGGGTATGGCGCCAGTCCGCCTGGAGGGTTGCCAGCCGGCTCTCGCACTCGCACGCCGGGGGGCTCTGGCCGCGCGGCGGGCCCTCAGTCGTACCAACCGCCACACCCACCCCCCAATTTTTTAAAACCCGTATTTCTGAGCTCGAAATTTTTCAAACACAAACTTGTCACTCTGTCAATTTTCCAACACGAATTTTTCGAGTTCCGATTTCCCGCACCCGAATTTTCGAATCTTGAATCTATTTCGAGCTCGAACTCTCCAGACTGGAATTTTCCAAACCCGAACTCTCCTAACTGGAACACCGGGGCCGGCGGGGCTGCCCTCCGCCCGCGGGGGGCCAACAGTAAGCCAATTAAATTCAGCGGAGGCCGAGGCGAGCCGGTCTCTCTCTCTGTCTCTCTCCCTCTGTCTCTCTCACTCTCGCGGAGGCTGGCGGGGCCCCGGGGCCGCTGCTGCTGCTGCCGCTCCCGTCGTCTCAGGTTCCACGGACAACGCCCTGCCCGGGGCCCCCCGCGGCGGACAGGCGATACTCCGCGGCCGACGTCCTCGTCGAGACCCTCCTCCTCCTCCTCCCCCTCCTCCTCCTCCTCCTCCTCCTCCTCCTCCTCCTCCTCCCCCTCCTCCTCCCCCTCCTCCTTCTGCTGGTCCTCAACCTCCTCACCGACAAAAAAACAAAACTACCCGTTTTCAAAAAGTCCGCGCGCGCCATCCTCCGGAACGGAGTCCGCCCCGCGCCTTGGCGGAGAGAGAGAGAGAGAGAGAGAGAGAGAGAGAGAAAGAGCGCGTCTCCCGGTGGAGCAACGGGCACTCCGTGTGGAAGTGGGCCAGATAGCCGCCCCCTCCCCCCCCCCTCACCTTTTTGCGCTTATTTATGCCCTACTTACTCGAGAACGAATGGTCTATTAACCCCCTCCTCCTCCTCCTCCCCTCACGACGGAGCGGCACAATGTGAGGAGCGTTATAATTGAGCGTCGTGCTCGAACTTAGTTGTGCTAATTGTGGGGGAGCGAGAGAGACAGAGAGATCTCGTGTGTGTGTGTGTGTGTGTGTGTGTGTGGAGGGTGAGCCCCCGACCCCCGGACGCGAGCTGGGAGACCAAGAATACGAGATCATCACAGCGACGACGGACCAGCCGCCGCCCCCTTTTGCTGCGGGGGGCACATACAGGGGGGTCCGAGGGGAGGGGGGGGGGGGGGGGGGGCTGACCGCCGGGCGAGGCGAGGCGCGCGCTGGAATGTATGGTGCTGCACGTAGTATATTACCGTGATCATATTTGCAAAAGGGGCGAGTCACCCGCCCGTGGGAGACAGAAAGAGAGATAGTGTGGGAGAGACTGGGAGAAACAGAGAGAGAGAGAGAGAGAGAGAGAGGAGGGGGGAGAAAAGGAGTGTGAGAGAGAGAGAAAGAGAGAGAGGGCCGAAGCGGTGCCGCGACAACGCACGGCTCTGCTCTCACACGCACAGAGACGAAACGGTTGCTATTCAGATTGCTCGCCGGCACCGCTAGTATACCAGTGGCACCCCACGCCTGTGGAAGCGGTGGGCGAGGCGGGAGGCGCTGCGCCAGTTTGAATTTCGGTCCGGAGCATCGCCTCCCGCGTCTGTCTCTGCTCCCCCTTTATCACTTTTTCATTTCTTCATCCTTCCTTTCCACGGTCTCTTTCTTTTTTTTTTCTTTTTTCTTTCCTTTCACGAAGGACCGCTTGCTGACCGCTTGGCGGAAAAGACATCGGATCCCGGCTCCGGATAGCGTTTGTTAATTGCTGGCTTAAGGACCGGCTCCAGCCCCCCTAACCCCCTCTCTCTCCCTCTCTCTCTCTCTCTCCCTCACGCACCACATCAAGAAGACGAAGACGACACGAGGGTGGTTATACGGCGGGGGATAGCAAAGGATCGCCCCCCGAGCCGGTCTGATTCCGGACAACTGCTGTTAGCGCCGTCTCTGTCGCACTCCCGGTGGTGCAGCGTCAGAGAGAGAGAGAGAGAGAGAGAGAGAGAGAGAGAGGGCAGCGTTTCAGCGCGCTGCTGACCACCTCGTTCTCGCGCCAAACGGGTCTTTTTGTCGTCCCCCGCGGTGGTAAGGGACGTCGTAAGTCCCTCGGCGAAGGCGGCGCCCGCTGCCGGGGACTCACTGCCCTAGAAACATTACTATTTCCCTTAACAAGTTCTTTTTTAATATTATTATTATTTACGGAAGGAATAATGATGGACTGTCTTTTTGGTTCGAAGCTGGTAATTATGGATAACCCACCATAGCAGCGCTGTGTGTGTGTGTGTGTGTGTGCGTAAGAGCGAGAAGAAGGGATTTTTTTTTATTTTTATTAATAGTTAGAGAGAGAAAGAGACGGGTGCGGGAGCTCAAGTAGATAGAGAGAGAGAAAGAGAGAGAGAGGGGGGGAGGGCTCGGTGAGGGACAGGAATGCAATAGGAAAGGAGGCCCGCTTGCTTCTCCCCCCGCCCCACTCCCTCCATGAATGGCGATGTGTAAATCCCTTCTCGTCCCCGCGCCTGCCGCCGCCACCCCTTCCATTCACGTCTCTATCCTTTGCTCGCTCGCGCCTCCTCGGATCGCCACCTTTCACCTTAACCCTCCCCCTCTCCTCTCTCTCTCTCTCTCTCTCTCTCTCTCCCTCCCTCTCTTTTTCCCTCTCTCTCTCTCCCTCCCCCCCTCTCTCTCTCTCTCTGTCTCCCTCTCACCACCACCACCCCCTCTCGCCTTTCGCCTCGCCACCTTTTCAATGGCTCACGAGGGACAATATCAAGGCGGACGCGGGCGCAATTTTCGATGTACCGCGGCGGCGGCGGCGCGGCCGGCGTGGCGCGGGATGCCAGAAAGTTGGGCCTAAGTGATGGAGCTGTGGTGGGAGGGGGTGACGGGGCAGCCGGCCCGCCCTGCCGCGTCCACCCGGTCCTGCCCGCGGCCCGCGGCTCGCGGATCTACTCGCCACTCCCTTCTTTGTCCCAGCAGAAAGTTAGTTTCGCGTCGGAGATGCACTCTGGCGGCGGCAGCGACCCTTCCGTACGCTTTTGCTGTGCCTCACAGTGTCATTCAGTTTTGCCCGGGGGCCGCGGAGAGGAGAGGAGCAGGCAGCAGCAGCAGCGGCGGCGGGTACACTCTGTTCCGAAAGTAGTGCCCCTCAGCGGGTACACGGTGTTCCAAAAGGGGTGTCTCTCTGGCAGAAGCATGTGAGGGGCGGCAGTGTCCGGCAGTCACTGTACTGCACACAGATCTGGACGGGCGCCAAAATTCGAATTAAAGATAGAGAGAAGAAAAAAGAAACCTTTTAAAAAAAATTCCACTACTACCGCTGACTTGCCCTCGTGGTGCATCAACTCTGGAGTAGACGTCGTAGACGGTGGCCTGGTAGCGCAGTGGTGAGCGCGCTCGCCTCTGGCCCGGGTGGCCTGGGTTCAACTCTCTGCTCCCGCTCACAGATTTCTGCCCGTCTGCGGCTCAGGGACGGTTGGTAAAATATACCAGGCGTACGGACCTCGGTGTGCTTGACTGAGTAACCGTGGTTCGCACGTACACCGAAGCTAATCGGCAGGCCCTCTGGGTAAAACCAGAGGTTTTGCCATCTTTTTCGAGTTTTTTTTTAAAAGCGCGAGCTTTTTAAAATAAAATAATAAAATAACGAAATTTCTCTCTCTCCCGGGCTTTCTACGCCCCCCCCTCTCTCTCTCTCTAACACTCCCTGACTTTCTCTGTCTCTCGCTCTTCTCGTCATATTGTATGGATTATCTGCTGACGAGCAGCACACGCGGCCGGTGCAGCAGAGAGTATGCGGGAGGGAAAAAGCCGCCTTGCCTAGTGTGCGTGAGTGAGAGAGTGTGAGTGTGTGAGGGAGAGGGGGGGATACTTTCAGTCATTACGTCGCGCACATCAAAATGCCATTAGCCTCACGCCGTGCATGTGCATGCCGCACATATTCCTGCGTGAGGGTCCTGCAGCGCTGCTGGGTGCCGCCGCCGCGCCCGACGCATATTTTCCTCCCCCAAGTGCTGGCCGGTGCTGCAGCTGCTGCTAGCACCTAACTGCATCGCGCCCCACTGCGGGGGGTCCTAAAAGCTTGTCGGATGCAAGAAATAAAAAGCGAGAGGGAGAGAGAGAGAGAGAGAGAGAGAGAGAGAGGGAGAGAGAGAGAGGGAGAGAGAGAGAAGGGGGGAAGAGCTACCGGCGTCTTTGCTTTGCAAAGTCGCACTTATATATATAGCTAAGTAAACTCTTCTCTGCTTCCATTTTCCTTTTCGCCAGTTTTCAAAGGGTCCGGCCGGCGCGCACATTTCCACGGCAGCCGTTGACACGGTGCCCGCCGTATTCAGCAGGTGACTATCTCTCTCTCTCTCTCTGTCTCTCCCTCTCTCTCTCTCGCTCTGTCTCGACGAGAGCAGCCCCCCTCCAGCTCACGCACTATCCCCGTCTCTCTCGGAGCCTCGGCAGCCCCGGGCAGACTCCGTGAGACAGAAGGAGAGGGGAATTACTATTCAGCGTTCCCCGGCCGCGTCTGACGGCCGCCGCTGCCGCCGCTGGCGACGCCTCCGCGACCCTCTTTCGCACCTTATATAGGCCCATAAGGCATGAGGCTTGCTGGCGGCGGCAGCCACGCCCACGACCCCCAGCAGCGCCGTGCCCCCCCCCCCCCCTCCGCGACCCCCCACGACGGCGTGCGGACCGTTCCGCTAAGCGTGAAACTGGAGACACACACCGTGGCGGATGCATTTAAATCGGGTCATTTGGCGTGCCCGCCCTGACCTCCCCCCCCCCCCCCGTGCGTGTGACCCCGGACGACCCCTCCCCCCCCCCCTCCTCCACCTCGCGGTACTCGAACACGCGACTCGCACGATGTCGCCGGCAAGCCGGTGACTGTTGTCTCCTAATTGGGATGACGACGTGGCAACGCTGGAGTCTGGCTGGAGCCGCTGGAGTGCGGGTGCGGGGCAGGGAGGGCGACGACGGCCACCTCCAGCATCTCCCCTTCGGGGAGAGCCGCTGGCTGGAGTCCGCGCCGACGGTCACATACAGCACCTCGCCGTCAGAGAGCCGCTGGAGTCTGGCTGGAGCCTGCTGGAGAGATGACGACGCCCACCTCCACCACCTCCCCGCCCGCCGCGGCTGGCGCCGACGGAACAAAAGGGTTGCTGTCCACACGGCCCCCCTCTCTCCCCACCCCCTCCCCTCCCACTGGAGCCTTCCTGTTCCAGCGAGCGCCACTCTTCAGTCCAAAGCTTCCTGCTGTAGACGCAAATGGGCTGAAAGCCACATTTCCCGATATTCGAGTGGTTCCCTTTTTTTCTGTCTCTGCCTTTCCTCCTCCTCCTCCTCTCTCTCTCTCTCTCTCTCTCTCTCTCTCTCTCTCTCGGCAGTCGTCCCTCCCCTGCCCAGCTCCTGCCGCCGAGGTGGGGCAGAAAGAGGCCGAAGGGGCCCCCGGAGAGAAAAGGGGGAAGGGCTGAGGTCATTATCAGTGACCCCCAGGAGGAGTGGAGGGGGAGGGGGGACCAGACTGCCAGACCGCCTTCCCTCCCTCAGCAACCCTCAGCTCACCGAGCGGGGGGCCGCACTGGGATTGACCGACACGACACGGCTGTGTCCCGCGGATAATCACGCACCGCCCGGCCCAAGTCCCTTCAACTACACGAAGCGCAGCGCGTCCAGTGCCGAGCGGCGCTAGCCTGGTGGTTATCGCGCTCGTCTACGAGGCTGCCAGGCCGGGTTCGATTCTCCGTTGCTATTTTTTTGTATATCCCCCCCCCCCCCCCCAGTGCGCGGGTTGTTTGCGGTGTCCTATTGGCGGGTGCTCGCGGTCGAGGTTGAAGGGGTTGAGGGCGTCGGTGAGGGTGAGGGTGGGGGGACTTCTGCGGGGGGCCTCCGCCCCCCACCACCCCCTCCGGGCCGCTGGCGGTAATATCGGTATCGGAGGACGTACGACGGACACGATATGACGACGCCGTTGACGCCGTGTGACACAGTGTGTGTGAGCGAGACAACGATATTTCTGGCTCCGTATATATTGACGCGGGCCCCGCATTGTCCTTGTCGCACACCTGGCGCCACACCGAGAGACGACACCCCGCCCGCTATATCCACCAAAGTTTTTCATCTCCCTCACTCCTCCCGCCCCTCCCACCCTCCTCTGCTGCTCCTTCCTCTCTCCCACCTGGTTTCCTTTCCACCCCCCCCCCCTCTCTTTTTTTTTTGCTCTCGCTGAACGCAATTCCGAGATGCTCAACTTCCCTTTCTTGCTTTTCGTTACAAGGAAAGGGCGGGACGCGAATTATCGCAAAAAAAAAGAAATTATAAAAAATAAGGAAAGACAAGGGAGAAGAAGAAGACGAAGAAAAAAAAGGAAATTTGGCGAAATGGAGGAGATTGGAAACACGGCGGGAGCGAGAAGCCGGCGAGACAGAAATTAGAAGTAGTGACGTGACACACGGCAAGACTTAGAAATAGAAATAAATTTGGTGTTCAAAAAAGCGGTTAATACTCTCTTGCTGTCTCTCTGTCTCTCGCTCCCCCCTCTCTCTCCCCCATTACTGCCGCCCAGGCCGGCGGCTCGCCCATGACATGGTGGCTGCTGGACCTCCCATATAATCGGCTCCGGGCGGTTCTTTTCGCGACTAAACTCACCACGGTGGAATAATAAAAACGGGTTGAAGGGAGAGAGAGAGAGAGAAGATGGAGAGGGAGAGAGAGACAAGAGATTAAGAGAGTCGCGGAGAGTGCAAAAGGGGGAGAGAGAGAGAGAAGGGGGGGGGAGACATTAAACGGGTCGTCGTGATGGCGGGGGGAGGAACCCAGCAGTGTGTGTACGTGCGGAACACACAGCCATCGAACACGGCACGCGTGCGTGTGTGTGTGTGTGTGCGTGTGTGTATGTGCGGTAAGTAAATCGGTCGAGAGCGTACTTATTGCCGCTCGTTGACAAAGTGCCAACCGCTCTCTCTCTCTCTCACTCTCTCGCACACCGTCGCACGTGTGCCTCCTGAGCGCGTCCTTTAACAACGCCATCCTTGCGAGTCGGCCGAGCAGAAAGCAATAGCACACCTCCCCTCCTCCTCCCCCTCCTCCCCCTCCTCCCCCATCATGCCTCCCCGATTTACCTCTCTACCTCCCGGCGGCACCAGCAGCAGAAGCACCGGGGGCCTCTCGATACATCGCGGAGCAGCATCGAGTAACGCTTCTCCCATTAGATCGGAGCGATTACCTCCCTCCCTCTCTCTCTCCCTCCCTCCCTCTCCCTCCCCCGCCAAGCCGCACCCGACCGCACACCCAGCCTCACGGACGGCGGCGGCGGCTGCGGATTTGCTGAGCTTGTCTGACAGGCGGCGGCAGCGGCGGCACCGCCAAGCACAACAAGGCCGCCGGGGCCGTCGCATCGGCGGCCAGCCGGGCAAGGCGTGCACCAGGCATTACCGCACGCCAGCAGTGTCTGTACACTTACCAAAATAACATTCAAAAATGAGCTAATTTTTTTTTTTTTTGGGGGGTGGGGGTGGAAGTTATTTTCATTTCTGTAAATCATCAGGAAGGGGAAAAAACGTTTTAAGCGAGAAAAATGTATATGAATATTTGTTTCGTTGGAAAAAAAATATTTACATGAAAAAAATATTCCCGTGAAAATTCCCTGTCACAGTCGAAGACGAACGCTTGAGCTCGTGAGTTACGTGGGACTTACAAGTCCCTCTGCACACTGAGGTCCCATTGTGTATTCATTATCGGCTCCGTGAGGACGACCGTCATAACGAGGGGCGAAGGTCCGGCCGCGGGTGGGGGAGAGAGAGGGAGTAGGAGAGAGAGAGAGAGAGAGAGAGGGGGAATCGGGGGGGGGGGGGGGGGCGAAACCGCCCCCGACCAATAAATATGCCCTGTTTTTTTTTCATCGCAAAGGTATACGACAAACGCCAAATGGTAGGACAGCACGGGGCCCCTCCCTCCTCCGTGCCCCTCTCTCTCTCTCACTCTCGTTGTGTCGCTCTCTCTCACACACACACACACAACGCGTGTCGCCCCCCGGGGGGAGACCTTCAATCACTAGCCTTAATTGCAGAGAGCAGTGAAAAGATCCGAACCTCCCCGACCAACACCACACACACACGCCTTCTTTCTTTTTTATTTTCTTTGCATTATTTTGTTCGCGCTTTGTCATCATTAGGTGGTCAGTCTCAATCAAAAAATCAAGGGGAGAGGATTTTTTTTTATGAACCCCCCCATTTTATTTTAATTTGAGAAGGGAACAGAGAGATAGAGCGAGAGAAGGGGAGGAAGAGAGAGAGAGAGAGAGAGAGAGAGAGAGAGAGAGAGAGAGAGAGAGAGAGCGGTTGGCACTTTGTCAACGAGCGGCAATAAGTACGCCCTCCGTATGTTTTGAAAAATCAGATGGAGAACAAATAACACACTGCGGGCTGCGGCGCTCTCTACGACCGCCTAGTGGGTAGGCAGTCCCGCCCAACACGGGTGGCTTCGCGGTGCCTACCCAACACGGCGCTCCCACCACGCAGCGGTGCCGCACCCGCCGCCGGGGCTGCCATTCAAACGAGTACCAGAAGTACCAGCGCCGCTCTCTCTCTCTCTCTGACTGTCTCCCTCTGTGCGTCTCTCTCTCTCTGTCTCTCTGGGGCCGTGAATCACGGCGTCTCCGCTCGGACCCAGCGGTGCGCCCCGGTTGATAAGACGCCCTGACGTACGACCGCGCACAGGTGACGGGCCTAAAGTATGAAGAGCTCAGAGTGAGGGAGACAGAGGTAGAGAAAAGGAAGAAAAAGTGGGGGAAAATGCAAGGGGCCCTCTCTCCTTCTCTCTCTCTCTCTCTGAGATCATCATCAGCAAAGGGTGGAAGGGACGTTCATGAAGTACGTCACATGACAGGGGGGTGGGCCGCCTCTAACTCACATCCCCCCGCCACCCCTTCTGAGATGCTAAACTCTGAGCATTGCCGGTGGTGCAGCAAGCAGTGCCCCCCACCCCCACCCCCCACGGCTCCGGAGATTTGTGTATGGAAATCACTTGGATGTTGTCGCCCTCCCACCCCCCGTCCCCTCACACCGCTTACCTGAAACAACTGCCTCAGGAAGCGCGGCGCGAATCCTCTCTCTCTCTCTCTCTCTCTCTCTCTCTCACCGTGGCTGCCAACGCTGGGGAGAGTTCCTTCTCCTCCAGCTCGACTAATTCTCATGGAGTGTCGGGGGCGGGGGAAGGGGAGGAGAGTTGGGGGGGGGGGGGGTCTCCACTGCTTTATACACTGATTCAAGCCAGCTATATTATCAGCAGTACAGAGAGAGCGAGAGAGAGAGAAAGAGAGACCGGCAGGCGGTGTGTCGCACAGAGCAGGGCGCGTTGGTTAGCCGATTCATATTCATATCATTATTCACGGCCACACTGATCACTGTGGCAGTCGTAGCGGTGCTGCTGCTGCTGCTGCTCCACAACAAGAACAAGAAGGCCGTGACCAGAGAGGCCGTGTGTGTGTGTGTGTGTGTGTGTGGCGTCACGCGTTTCTATTCCATCTTGTTCGTGTTGTTCTCTTTATGGTCTCTTGTACAATATGTTGTTGTTGTTTTTTCTCGCGCGTTTCTCTCTCTCTCTCGCTCTCCGCGTTGGCGGGGCGGCTGTATAGTTGGCGCGCGGCAGCGCCGGCGCTGTGATGTATATACGCCCGCCAGAAATTAAATAAAACGGGTAAAAAATAAAAAAAAATACAAAGAAGGATATAAAAAAAAAAATAGAGAAAGAGAATTAAAAGGCTATGTAGGGGCGGCGGGGGCGTGTATGCCCGGGCCGCGGTGTGTGTGCGTGTGTGTGCGTGTGTGTGTGTGCGCGCTTAGCGCGTGTACCTGTGTGTGATACATGAAATCGAGTTAAAGCTGTCATAGTGATTGATACAGACCCCCCCCCCTCCCCCCTGCCGGGGCGACAGGCAGGTGACGACGTGGACGTGCGGGCCGCCCCCTCCTCCTCGCCATGACACCCTTCTGGCTGGCTGTCCGAAACGGAGCTGACGAAGGGAGGATTCCGGGTGGACATCCGGGTCGCCGCCGACCCTCCCTCCTCCCAGCCTACGGCTCCTCCCCGCGGCGCCCGGTGCCTTCGGGGCCGCTGCCTATTCCCGCGCCGCCGACAGTCCGCCGGGGATTCAAATGCCACTTGCGGACGCCACGGCTCGCGGTCCCACCGCCCCCCTTAGCCCCGCCCCCCTCTGGTCCCGCCCCTAGCAAAGCCTTCGCCTCAAATCATTGCTTCCGGTCGACAGCCTGCGACCCACGCGCCGGCCGGACCGCTTTCTCTCTCCCTCTCTCTCACACACACGCACTCTGCCCCGCCCTGCCTCTGCCTATCACGCTCTCTCTCTCTCTCACTCACACACCAACTTTCTCTCCCCCCCCTCTCTCTCTCTCTCTCTCTCTCTCGCCCTCACTTTCACTCTCTCTCTCTCTCACTCGGCGGAACCATCCCCTAACGAAGGCTGATTAGCAAGCGCGGCCGCTAAACGGAGCTCTAACCGAGTTAGCGGATGATTTGGTCAAGAAGTACGTAACGCCAGGCCGGACAGCAAGAGGGACAGAGAGAGAGAAAGGGAGGGATCTCGAGAGGGAGGGGGAGAGAAAGTCGTGTCATTTAGCTATTCACCTTTGTGTGTTTCTGATGCAGTGCCCTCCCCCCCCCCTCCCCCACCCCCATAGGACCCTCCCATGGGACGCCCCCCCGCTTCCACCGCTGACGAGGTGCCACACTGCACAGCCTGCTGGGAGAGAGAGAGAGAGAGAGAGAGAGAGAGAGGGAGGGAGAGAGAGAGGGAGAGAAGAGAGGGGGGACACCCGCGGCGAGCAGCAGCTGCAAGGAGTAGAAGCTCTCCGCGGGCAACTCGCTTTTCAAATTACGTGGCAAAGCAGCAGCAGCAGCGGCAGCGGCGGCGGTGGCAGCAAGTTGGAGAGGATGCTGTTTCTTGTGTCGACAGTGTTCGCCGTGTGGAGGGCGGTGGCGGCGGCGGTGGCGGCGGCGGCGGCGCGGCGACAGACACCCCCCCCCCCCCTCCCCCTCTCTGGTCACGCCCCTACCCGGGGCTGCAGAACTCACCTGAGCTAGCCGCAAACGGGGTGCGGTGCGGGAAAACATGCATGAAAACGACACCGCTGCCCCCGTAAACTCTCTCTCTCTCCCCCCCCCCCCTCTCTCTCTCTCTCTCTCTCTCTCTCCCCCTCTCTATCTCTCTCTCTCTCGCTCTCTCTCGCTCTCCGTTTCTGTTCCCCCTTTTCGCTCTCTCTCCCTCTTGGGTTTCCTCTTGCAGCGCGCGGGAACTTTTGAGGACGCCCTCGGGCGTGTGAGACAGCGCGCACCCATCCTCACACACACACACACACACACACACACACACACACACACACACACACACAGAACCTCTCTCTCCACATTCTGCTTACCTGTCTCCTCCTTAACAACCCGCCCTGTGGATTTACACTCGGGGCTGCCGACCCGCTGGCCCCCCGGCCGTGTGTCGCCATCCAGGGGGAGAGCTGCGGTAGGCGGGGGGGGGGGGGGGGGGGGGGCAGGGCAGTGATAGCCACACACACACACACACACACACACTCAGAGAGAGCGGCGGGAGAGTTCGCAAAAACCGAAATAGCGTCTACCGCCTTTGTAGTAAGTGATTCCGGTCACTGAAATATTTTTTTTTCAAAATAAAAAAAACATTACGAAATATAATTTAAAAAAAAAAAACTAAATTATGGTTAATTTGTAAATTTTTTAAAAATTTCCATGCGGTGTGTACGAGGCGACGCGGTCTGGGCCGATAGGTCTGCGCCGCCGGTCGCGAGGGGTCGCTCGCTCCGTCCTCGGCCCCCCGTCCTCGGCCCCCGTCCTCGGCCCCCCGTCCTCGGCTCCCGTCCTCGGCCCCCGTCCTCGGCCCCCCGTCCTCGGCTCCCGTCCTCGGCCCCCCGTCCTCGGCTCCCGTCCTCGGCCCCCGGCTTCGGCCCCCCGTCCTCCGCCTGCTTCGACGGGGGCCATCAGTATTCCAAGAGGACGGCCCCCTGCGGCGATCAAGGACTGCCAACTCAACTCAACTCACATCCCGGGCTTCAACTTGTTGACAGGCCGGGAGGGGAAGGGCTTGCGGCGGCTCCACCGCGCGGCCGCCGCTGCTGCCGACACCATCACGAGAACCCGATTCGTACGACGCCGGCGGCCCCCGATGGCCACACGGTCCGGCCGGGTCCCTCCTTTTAGGAGGCGCCGAACGTGCGGGCAGGAGAAGCGGAGCAGCGGCCTCGTATATACTGCTGCTGTGTTACCCACGCCGTGCTGGCGGCGCGGCCACCGCCCCGAAGGGCGTCCGAGGAGGGCGACTGGCAAGGGCACCCGAAAGGGCACCCGCAAGGGCAGGCCGCCAGGAAAAGCACGCTCTATCCTAGGCGACAAATCCTCTCGCCTCCGTCTTCTATTCACCGCCGGGTGCCCCCCCCCCCTCTCTCTCTCCCTCGTCGCAGCAGCAGTACTCGGCCCTCCGAGGCTAGCCGCGCTGTGTGGGTGCCGTGTGGGGGCCCCGCTTGACCCCTGCCCCGCTCCCCCTGCCACACTCCGCGGGGGGCCCCGGTATGGCTTCGTGGTGTCGCGTGGCCCCCTCGGTGCCGGCGGGGCAGCATGCACTGCATGCACTGCACCCCCCCCCCCCCCCCCGTGCCAACACGGGAAAAAAGAAAAAAGAGAAGAAAAGGGAACGTCGCAGCAGTCTCATTGTAAATCATTACAATTTGCTCTGGTCGTATATACTTTCTCTAGCAGTGTCTCTAGTTTACTTTTTGTACAGTAAGCCGATTTATTTTTTTTAAAACTTTCTGTTATCTTAATCGCTTTGATAGGTTCGATATCTCGTTATGGTGCACCACGTATATATGCACCGTCGGATTAAAAGTATGTGGAAGGCAAACGCTGCCAATCTCCCAAAAAATATATTTCAAAAAAAAAATAAAGAAAAGATCAGCTGCCTCTTTGCGAGCTAACGTAATAAACACGGTATACGTTAATCTATCCATTATTTTTTTAAGCTCTGCCCAGTTCTAATTTCTAAACCACACACACACACACACACACTACGGTTTGATATCTGCGAGTGTAACGAGATCGTTAAAAGTTGGGTCGAGCGCGAAGCACATGGCACATGGTGGTGGAGGGGGAGGGGAAGAGGGAAGGGGAGGAGGGGGAGGGGAGGGGGGAGTAGGGAGGGTCTTTTTCACCACTTGGAAATCCCACTCGGAAGTGTGTCGAAGCCAAAGCCGCGTACCGCCCCGGCACCGCCAGGGGATATAATGCGAGATTTATTTTATGGCCAAAACTTTTATACATCACTCGGCACTTAATTTTTTTTCTTGTTGGTTGCTTCTTCTATTTTTTTTTGCATTTCCATTAATTTTTTTATATGTATACAAAATTTTTTTGATAAAAAGAGAGTCCGTACCAGCCTCCCTCTGCAACGCTCGAGTAAGCAGCAGCAAGTGTGGTTGCGTTGCGAATAACATACAAATTTCACGCGGCTTCGAAAAATTTTCGCACTAAAAAATGTCGTTTTACGCCGAAATTTTTCACGGCAACTTCGCCGTCGGCCTGCCGAGCATTCCGAAAATGGGGTCACCACGGACAATTCCACGCCGTTTTGAAATTATTATTTAAAAAAAAAACTTGTGTGTATTACAACTTTCCACGTATTTTTTTTTTAAATTATTTTCCAGAGTAGATAGGCCTTCTTCTTCTGGCAGACGCAGCGGCCGCGGGTCCCCGCCCCGACCGCAGAATCGGCCCGCTAACGAGACAAGAGGCGCCTGCCCGCCCCACACGCCGCCGCCGCCCGCCGGGGCCCCGGCCGTGTAGCGGCACAGCGGCGGGGGTAAAACTTTTCGGGCGGTCGGCGAAGCGCTTTAAATTCTTAACGTGACCGCGCGGCGTTGCCTTCCTCTTTACACGCAGCGGCGCCTTGAATAGGCTTGCTTGCAAGGCGGTGGCGGCGGCGGCGGGACGAGGAGACTGGCAGCGCGTGCGCCAGGTGGCAGACTTGGAGGGGGGGGGGGGGGGCTGCGGTGGGGACGGGCGCGGGGGAGGCTTTGGGGGGCTCAAGTCAGTGGGGCCGCCGCCGCTGCTGCTGCAACTATTAAAAAAGGCGTGTCAGCGTGCTGCAGTAGCAGGGGGAGAGAGAGAGAGAGAGAGAGAGAGAGAGAGACTGCTCGGAGGGCATACGTAATGCCGAAGGACTCACGACCAACTTGCGCGATCCGATGCTAGAGCCGAACAGTAGGGAGGAGGGAGGGAGAGAGAGAGGGAGAGGGTGGGAGGAGAGAGAGAGAGAGAGAGAGAGAGAGAGAGAGAGAGAGGGTTGTCGGGGGCCCTTGCGGTGGTGGAAGGCTTGCTAGGGCCTCTCTCGGTAATGAAAAGAGACGACGTCACCGTAGTGACACCGTTACAATCAGGACGTAACGAATAGCGGCCTCGCTCTCTCTCTCTCTCTCTTTCTAGTGATGAGTAGTACTACGACGCCGTTTGTGACGTAATATCTGAACTGCTTCTGGAAGCTCGTCTTCTCTCTCTCTCTCTCTCTCTCTCTCTGTCTCACACACAGACACACACACACACAGAGCAAGGCGCGACGATGAAGAAAACATTAGGTCGTGCCTGACTTCTTGCGGACAACAATTTATAGGGTGAGAGAATGCGGTATGGTGCGAGAGAGAGAGAGAGAAAGAGAGAGAGGGAGAGAGGGGGAGCACCGCAGAGATAGTGTGAGGGTGTGTGAGGGTGTGTGTGTGAGAGAGAGAGGGAGAGGGGGTTGTAGCAACATATCGTCGTGCTCACACCAGTCGGAGTTAATTAAGTTTCCCGTGCGAATCGGCTCCATCATTATGAAACTTTCTTTAATTAATAGCGCCTGTGCACGGGGCCCAGCGGAAGGGGCGGGTCCAGGGGGGCGGGGGGGGGGGGGGGGGCGCCAGGGGGGTCGGGCAGGGGCATATGTGTCACGGGGGAGGAAAAGGGATATGATTTACGGGCGACTGTTCCGATTGGGGCAGCGCTCTGAAGATGGGGGAGGGAGGGAAAGAGGGAGGGAGGGAGGGAGGGAGGGAGGGAGGGAGGGAGGGAGGGCCGGCGGCGGCGGCTAAAGAGAATGGCAGAGCCCCCCCTAGACCGCCGAGATCGCCAGTACGCTACTCCAGTCTCAGGCCCGGCGGATTCACGGACCGACCGACGGTCTGAGGGCCCCTCCGCCACCCCCCCCCCCCCTTTTGCCCTCCCCCTTCTGGACCCGCCCCCGGCCTCAGGGCGCGATATCGTTTGCTTGAAAGTAGTGAAAACTAAATCAATAAGTGCTGGCGAGATAGCCTGGGAGGCGGGGCCGCGGGCAGTATCGTTTTGTGGCGGCGAGAACAGAGAGAGAGAGAGACAGAGAGAGAGAGACAGAGAGTAAGTGAGAGAGAGGTGGCGGGCCGCGGCAGACGAAGGAACTTATACACCCTGAGCCCCCTCCCGCGGCCTCTCCCGGGGCCCGCGCCGCCCGGACAAAGCTTTGTCAAACGGCAGCGCTGACACCGCTCAGCTGCATTCCCTGTTAAATTGAACGAATAGAGCAGCACCAGCGGCGGGGAGAGAGAGAGAGAGAGAGAGAGAGAGAGAGAGAGAGAGAGAGAGAGACAGAATATACTTTGGCTTGTTTGCTTTGAAGCGCTTGCTCTTGTTGGGAAGGGCTACATGATCGTGCCCTGCCTCCCCCACCCCCACCCCCCCGCGTCTTCCAGCGTGCTTCCTGTCTGCCCCCCCCCCCCCCCCTCCCACTCCTTCCCTTATCCCGCCCCTGTGCTACTTTCGGGACCATTTCAACGGTCGCTGCTCGGGGACCGAGATGCTCAAGCTTTCGGTCTGGTCCCGGTCTGGGCAGAGCCGTGGTCCGCGGGGGGTCGGGGGGGGGGGGGGGGGGGGGGGGGTCCGTGGGTGGTCTGTGGGGTGTCCGCGGGGGGTCCGCGGGGGGTCCGTGGGGGGTCCGTGGGGGGTCCGTGGGGGGTCCGCGGGGGGTCCGTGGGGGTACAGGGGACAGGACGCCCGTGTCTCGGCACCGCCTTGTCGACGTCCACAAACTGCCACGTATAACCTTGGCCGGGTCCTCTTCCTCTTCTTCTTTTCCTTCTTCTTCTTTTTCTTTTTCCTCAGCAGCAGTCGGCAAGCGTCGCACCGGCTGATCAAATCGCCGAAAATGTTTCAAACGCTACATTTCCTGGCCGAAGAGATCAGCCGGCGCGCCGCCGCCTTTAGCTGTCGTGTTGGTTTCCGGAAAACTTCCGGGGGGGAAATTTCCCAGATTTTATAATATTCAAAAAATTCTCTCTCCCCCCCCCCCCTCTTACGCTCTCTCTCACTCTCTCTCTCCCTGTCTCTCTCCCCCCCCCCTCTCTCTCTCTCTCTCTCTCTCTCTCTCTCTCTCTCAGGTAACCGGCTGCACGAACAGCCATGCACCGACAGGACTCTAACATATCCGTCTTGGCGCTTAACGAGGCCACCTGACCCGCCTATGGCGCCCGGTCTGCGGCCGGGGCCCCGCTCGGCTCGCGCACCCTTGTTACCTCTGCCGTTACAGGACACGTATTGATTGCCCCCCCCCCCACCCTCCTTGCTAGCGGTGTCTTAGGTCAGGTGTCGTACTATCGGACCACTGTACCCGCTTGAGAAAAGGGGGCGTGGCAGTGAGGGGGGGGGGCGGCAGCTCGCAGAACGGATTAGCCAATGGGTACCGCCCGCAGGAAGGGCCCATTACCTCGCCGTACAATACCGTCTGTACTCTTATATCCACAAAAATACTGCTTTTTGTTTTTTTTTAAATTTCCATACAGTGATGCAAATTCCCCCCCCCCCCAAAATAAAAAAGTTTTTTCACAGTGCATCATACAAGTGCGCGCTATCGCTAGTGGAAAAGCGCCCGGCCTGGCCAATACGCCGCGCATGTGTGTGTGTGTGCGTGTGTGTGTGTCGCCCTGTCAAGCCGTTCGACCCCCCAGGATTCAATTCCAGGGAAGGGGCGCGGCGTACGCCGGGCCGCCAGCCCAGCAGGTGCTGCGTTGCGGCGGCGCTGAGCGAGTTCCTGCTGAGCACCAAAGTGCTGAGCAGTGCTGAGGGGGGCGGGGGGGGGGGGCGGCTGAGCGAGGACGGCTGAGCGGGGGCGGCGGGAGAGGGTTGACAACCCGACGAGAGCTGTGCAAGCAGCTGCGCGCAGCAAGCACCGCGGGCCGGACACCTACGGCAGAATCGAAACAGAGGAGGGGGCAGCAGGAATGAAAGGGGCACGTGACACTCACACACACACTCACACACACACTCACACACACACACACACAGGCGCGGACCGCAGCGGGCACATAGCTGAACGGAAAGAGTGAAGAGACAGAACGCATGCGGCGGAGCAGAGTTCGTGGCCCGGCGCGTGGCGGGCGCGTGGCGGGCGCGTGGCGGGCGCGTGGCGGGCGCGTGGCGGGCGCGTGGCGGGCGCCGCTCCACTATTTTTCTGTTACCCCGCCGCACTGCTCGACCACACCCCCAGACCCCCCGCAGACCGGGTAGGTGGAGGTGGTGGTGGTAGTGGGGGTGGGGGGGGGTTGCTTGGCATTGCAGATGAGGGGACAGGCAGACAGAGGCCGGGAGGGAGGCTTCGCCAAAGGGAAGAAGGGAGTCTGACCGCGGCCCTCCCCTCCCCTCCCCTCTCCTCCCCTCCCCTCCCCTCTCCTCTCCTCCCCTCCTCCCCTCTCCTCCCCTCCGATAGCTCCTCTACCCAGCCAGAAATTTGACGTCAATCTGACGTCAAATTGACGTCTAAAAATTGACGCCGTTGCATCAAATTGACGTCTCTCGTAGACGTCTAATTGACGTCAATTATGGCCACTTCCGCAACATCAATTAGACGTCAACACTTTTATGTCTCATAGATGTTTAGGGCGAGGGGCGCGGGTGTCACTGCCGATACCCGGTGCAAAGGGGCGATACCGATGATGTAAAAGTCTTGCTTGGCAGGCGCTAGCTGCACTGGACTACTATAAATAATACTATTCGATTCCTTCAGAGATCTAGAACAAAAATACCTCGTTACAGTAGGAGTCTAAGCACCAGTTATAACGCCCAATACGCACTGCGCAGGCCGGATTCCCTCAGATGCACGTCACGGGGCTCCCGCACACGCTGCAGGGACGGCCGGGGGTATTTATTCAGAGTCTACCTAATTCAGCCGCGCGAGCTAACTTTTATTTTATTTTTTCCCACCAATGGAAAGGTCTGACACAGTTCAAATAGGTTTTACATTGTTCAGGTCATAGTACTTGACCGGTACCCAAGTTTGCACAAACTGAAACACATTTTAAAGGCCGTTATCGTGAAATAAATGGTAAACGAGCTGGAAAAGCGACACTAGCGCCATCTCTCGGACCAAAACCATTTTTCGCTCTAAAAGTGCCCAGATAAATGCGCATTTGGTTATAAAACGCTGCTAATGCATCGAGAGGTGTTAGAGAACATTTTACACAGAATCTTTTCAGCTAGCCTAACCTAACCTCCTCCCGCACACTCTTGGCGCATGTGGTGGGTGCGAACGTCTTGCGCGGTGCACGGCGCTGGTCCTTGTTCTTATCAGCCGCACCGATTCGAGCCTGCGCTCGCCTGCGCCCTGGGACGAAAGTTTGCCTACTGGCACAGCGGAGTTGAATGCGCTGTCTATCTACATGCCTCTTCATTTACTGGAGCAGTTACGATGAGCTTACGACAACGTCGACGTTGGTAGACCTACTTTGACGTCTATGAAAACTCTTTTGTAGACGTTGACGTTCGTAGACCTCATATTGACGTCTATGGAAGATCAAAATTTTGACATCAATGTCGTTGATGTTAGTAGACATTCATTAACTTTTCAACTGATCATTATAACCATCATAAAGTAAAATTGACGTTTGTAGACTTTGGTTGATCTCAAGCTAAACGTCAATTGACGTCAAATTTCTGGCTGGGTAGCCTCCTCCTGTTGGGGCGGACCGCTGATGACCGTGTCGGCACCCCACGCCGGGGGCCGCCGGGGGCCGCCGGGGGCCGCCGGGGCCGCAGACCCCCCGCAGCGACTCAGCAGGGGGGCCTGAGCGCCTGCCAGCGCCGGGGTAGGCCGGCCCGCACCACACGCGTGCGCCGCACGGCTGGCCTACCCGGCGCGGCGCGCTGCCTCAGCGACAACGGCTGAGAGAGACAGAGACGGACAGAGAGGGAGACAGAGAGAGAGAGAGAGAGAGAGAGAGGGCGGCGGCACGCGTACACCTACATAATACCTGCTCATCCTATAGCGCGTCAAGCTGCTAATGAGCGGGACCTCCCGGCCGCCGTGCCCCGCTGCCTTACCGTCCCCAAATTAATTTAATAGCCGGGGCGGACCCTTCCCTCTCCCTCTCTTCTTCTCTCTCCGTCTCTCTCCCTCCGTCCCCCCCGCGCACCGCACCTTGTAAATATAAAAGGGGTGACGACCATAGAAAGAGGCTCTCTCTCTCTCTCCCCCAATAATACGACAATTTCTGCCGGGATGCCGAGGCGTCCACCCACAGACAAGGCCAGCAGCCGGCCCCTTTCGCCCCCCCCCCCCCTCCCGTTTGGGGTGCACCCTTACCTCCTCCCTCTCCCTCTCTCTCGCTCTCTCTCTCTCTTCCGCGTCGTCTTACTTTTTTATTTTTCTTATTACTTTATCCATTTCCCAATATATAGAAGAGAGAAGGGTGCGCGGGAGATTTAATTTTCCCCTCGGACGACCGAGTGACTTGCAATAAGGCAGCACGTGACACACACACACACACACGCACACATTTATCTCATATCTCTCTCTCCCCACGTGATCCAGCCGGATGAGATCTGGATAGAGGAGTCATCCAAAACTCATCCAAGACCATCCGAGAGTATCCGCGCAATCCCCGTTTCATCCAGAATACACCCGTGATATCCGATCTATCCGATAAACATCCGGGATTCATCCGCGCGTCCCAGGCGAAAATAGGGGGTTAACCGCGCCACATCCGGAGTATATCCCTTCCATCCAAGACCCTTCACAACCAGTACATCCCCCACATGCAATATCCTACCCCCATCCAAATACCATCCGTACCATCCCTTGCCAGAACTAGGTAAAAATATTAACGTCCGTCCCCCATCCCAACCATCCGTTGGCCATCCGTGCATCCGCGTCGCATCCCCGCCAACACCATTGCATCCGCATATCCTCACCAGATCCGTGGCATCCGTGCAGCATCACCGCACCTTGTATCCAAAGCCTATCCACACCATCCGAAACACCTGCTCCATCTCCTCAGTCCATCCAATTGACATCCATGCAGTCCTTCATCCCCACCATATCCGCAGCCCATCACACGTGCTAAAACTCCAGACCATCCGCACT